>CM029501.1:45067056-45586870 GCA_017140595.1 Eucalyptus curtisii | reverse complement strand
CATCTTCTCCACCATAATTAACCCAAGGCAATATCGACTCAAATAGGACAGCTAAAGCACTCCTGTGAATACATTCCGGACTGCGTGTGCACCACCAGCTGGATTGGCAGCTTTGGTCCTGAACAAGAACTCCACCTCCTATCCCCGGTTCACCCATAAATTGTTGCATATTTTCAGGAGAAATTGATGCCACGGAATCAGAAAAATCAGAAACCAAGAGATGGCTGTACCTGCGTCCCCAAAGGGGAGGGAAAAAGGGTAGAGAGAAGCACGCTTGTCAATAACTACTTAACAACACAAACGTCACACGTAACAAAATACTCAAAACTCTGCTAATCAATGAACAAACCATAAAAGAGAGGAAAACAAAATCCAAAGTTCTATATAGTATTTGACCCTAACCGCATGCATCTTAGCATATTCCTTAATGAACCAAGCATTCATCGTCCCATTCGGTGATTGCAATATTATCAAAACTAAGGATAGAAAAGTAATTAGCACAAGCCCAAAATAAAAAAGGCTTACTCATTTTTGGTAGATGCAAAAGCTTCTTTCCTCACACATGCCCAGTCCTCTGCATCACTTCTATTAGTTTCTATTG
This sequence comes from Eucalyptus curtisii, assembly GCA_017140595.1. Lineage (NCBI taxonomy): Eukaryota > Viridiplantae > Streptophyta > Magnoliopsida > Myrtales > Myrtaceae > Eucalyptus > Eucalyptus curtisii. The sequence continues at coordinate 45,586,269 of CM029501.1, read as the reverse complement.
TTTCAATAACCAGCTCCACAGTGTCCCTCAGCAACTTTGCAGACCAGGGAATCTCCATATAAGATAATTCCTCTCTATGTATATATTAATAAGGTGCTCCAGGGACGGTATTTCCATATGCTCTGATCGAAAGAACCAATGTTTGACTGTTTTTAACAGAACTGGTCCTTCAGAGGAACCTTTGTCACCAATTTCTTCAACACTGATGGATGTAGCATAAGCGCCTGCTTCAGAAGATCAACTGATGACGCCTTTGCATCATTATCATGCACATCTTTTTGAAGATCCTCTTGCTCAAGATAGAAGCGGCAGATGGCAAGAGAGAATGAAAAATTTGGAAACAACCATAAAGAGTTGTCACTTTTATATTTTTCAGAGAAGTCTTCTAACCATGAATATTCTTCTGCCCTCAGGGCAAAGTAGTCAACACAGAACATAGCCCCCATTGGATCATCTATGTCCAATGAAAGCAATAGCTTGCAAACTTCCTAATGCAGACCGATGACAGCCTCGCCTTTCCAAATTGTTCATGTGTATGAAAAGTGTCTTAAATAAGAGGTCGGTTTGTCTCATGGTTGTATTTCAATTGGATATTACCCTGCCATAGAGGGAACAGAGGATGCCATGCACATTCCAGGGCATATAAGCACTGCCAATGGCATCTGCTGCCATCTGATGCTCACCAACAATTTTAAAGTATTCAGCGATTGTCAAAAGTGAGTCCAAGTGATACGGATGGTATAGCTTGCAACTGCATTAAAATCATGAATAGCTTTGGCAGCTTCGAATGCCCTCTGAGCTTGAACATAAGGCGATGAATGAACATATCTGTTACACATTTAAGTATTGAAGCGTCAGCGCTTAGTGTGCAAAAAATACAAACAAGCTAAAAGATGGAATATACAGCCAAACTCCTGGTAAATTGTGAACTAAAAGAAGCATACAGCACATGTTGGCAATATTCCAGCCATATCTATGGAACTCCTCCCAGTCCATCTAAACATGACTGAAGGAAAGAGTTAATAAGTTGATTCAGTAAAACGTGAAAAGATCTCCTACATCAAAGAAAGATATCGGCCGTTAATGCATGTGTACATCCACTTTAGTGTCCCCACATATAATTGCTTGTGGAGGATACACAGAGAGCTTGCTTCACCATGCAAGCCCAAACACCAAAATGAACTGACTACATTAACCACATTAGTTATATCAGAACATCTTTTCTTCAGAATCAGTAAGTACTTCTAATCATGAAGGAGTTCAGTAGTCATGCATCAACGACGTCTTTGGGTAACTGGCTTTAGAGTAATGTTATAGAGGTCCAGACAATGAATGTCTTAAATAGGGACAGATGCAAAGGTGAGTTCACATATGGTTTCACATGCACTGCTACCATACCGTCAACAGACTATTAAATGAATTGCAAATTGAAAACCTCTCTTGTTGAGAAATTCAACACGAGCCTTGTCCCATAGGTATTATTCAATGACAACCACTTGATGAGGTGAATCTCAAACTCATACACCCTGAAATTGTGTGCTACAAGTTAGGGCTTTGGTTCTCACAATCTCATCTGCTCTGCTAGTATGAACATCACCAGTGCCCTGCTCAAGTGGTGTGCATAATGGCACATTTATGGGAGGTTCTTAAAGTCACCCACCCTGATGGATGCAACCATCCTGAGATGCTGCCTAACCAAACCAAGATGCTCAAGGGATGAGCCTTCACACTGCTTAGATCCATGACTCTAAAATCACAAATACCGAACACTGACCAAAGTCGATGTACACCTTGCCATAGGAAGATTACTTAAATTTGAAAATTAAGCATGGGCCACCAAGCATTTATCATTGTGATAGAAATATTCCCGATTCTTTATGGGTATTAAACTCCCTCGATCCTAGGGCAAAATTGCAGCCTCCAATCACTTTAAGAAGCGGATTCTCATGATGAATAACCTCATTGTCTCCAAAAGAACCAGATGCACAGCAAAACCAGGGAAAACATTACCGAGAAAAACTGAAACATGATCCTTACCTAAGGTGGTTGTGCCCGTCCCTTGCTTCCAACACCTCCATGGACAAGGATGCATCCCAGCGAGGCCAATGGTCCAATGGAGTGACAAGTATGGTCTTTCTAGATTATGGTTTCCGCGTCTTCCCACGTGTGTGTCTAGAACTGCCAACTTGACTACTTTCAAATGACTTTACAACCTTAGACCCAAAAATTCGTCGCAGCTCCATTTCAGCATTTAGGTACTTTTGATTCACTTGTAATACAGAAACTGCTTGTTCCTTTATATCACTGTGATGATCTCTTCTGTGATCATTTTCATTTTTTACATCTATCAATAAATTTTCCAGAATCTGGTCAAAGTCTGAGGACTTTTTAATTTCATTGTGGTGTGAAGATTCCTTCTTTTCTCTCTTTTTTCTTCTTTTTCCTTGGTTTATGGTTGGATGATGAAACCACCTCAAAAGAGTGCTTCCTAGCAGAGTTTTCTCCTGTTCCTTAGAGTTTCCTCTGATTGTGCATCAACTGCAGCAGATTGAAAGTCCTGCAGGTAGAGCACTCTTATTAACAGATAAAATGTTTGCGAACAGGATGATATGAACAAATATAAATAGAACTTTATCACACTCAGAAAGCACGCAATATAGATCAGACCAAACTCAAGAGGAGTTAAGGTTGAATCTCCACATAATTATAACATAACTGCAATGAAGAAATAACTGAAATAGCAAGTTCGCACAAGCCAATCATCTGTGACTCAGACTTCACCTTATAAAGACTCTACAGGTTGTCTCAGAAAGCACACTCAGACAGCACACAACATAGATTAGACCAAACAAGCAGGAGTTAAGGATGAATCTCCACAAAAATATAACATAACTGCAATGAGGAAAAAAGTGAAATAGTAAGTTCAATACAAGCCTATCATCTCTGACTTATCAGACTTCACCTTATAAAGGCTCTACAGGTTGTCTCAGAAAGCTCTCTCAGACAGCACACGATATAGATCAGACCAAACTTAAGCAGGAGTTAAGGATGAATCTCAATAAAATTACCACATAACTGCAATGAGGAAATAAGTGAAATAGTACGCTCCACACAAGCCTATCATCTGTGACTTATCAGACTTCACCTCATAAAGACTCTACAGGTTGTCTCCGACAACTGTAGCTAAATTGATGATTAGTTACTAAGTCTTCAATTGGTACACATTGAAATGTCTTAGATAGCATCAGTAACTAAATGGTGTTTTTACCAACACTATTAATAGATGTTGAAAATTCTTCAAGGCAGACAGTAACGGAGGCTGGAGCTGAATGCATATGACCATGATATCCAAATAATACTGCCCCATCCATGTTTATCAGATCACATATGATAACTAATTGTGCTTATTAAAGTCCTCAGATACACATGGGCACCCATGCAAACTTGGCACTTTGCATGACATGCAAATTTAATCCTTAACCAAGATTGTGGTCATGTGTGAAGATAAATATCAGAAGGACAAATAGAAGCATTTCCGACTTCTATAGTGTTCAGATAATCATAAAGTACACACTAGAATGAATTAAGGCTTAGAACAACATAATACTGACAAATAAAAGACAGTCATCTGAATACTTGGTTTGTCGATAACAGATGAAGTCATCATGTTGATTTACCTTCAGATATTTATCATAAAACCTGATAAAAAATCCCCATAAAAACCAAAACTGCCTCACAAGCCCCGCAAGATGAGGAACTCATGAAACACAGCATGGGGACAATATAAGTCCCATAAATTAGAACATTGAACTTTTTGAGTTTTCCACACAATCAATCCAACTGATTTGAATGCATAAAAAGATCAATCAGCATGTAACCAAACCCATCCATCTGCCTAGCCTGATAAAGAACCCACCGAGTTACCTCACTAGAATAGCATGAAACAAAGAAAAAGATAGATGCATGTCTTCTTTGCCGACTCGCTGCCTAACCCGGTTATGTGAGTGAAACACTAAGTTTGCTTTCACATCCTTCTTCTACCTAGAATGCATCCTTTGCCCCCCACCATTGGACAAATTCCGCAAGCCCAAAATTGCTGCCAGCACAATCACTCTAATCTAGCACATCTTCATAAGCAATTAATTCTCTCTTTATCGAGTTTATCTTGACAACTGAAATCGCATCAAAGCACAGTTACAATACATCCGAGATGAGAAACTTGGCATCACGCTAGTTCTAGAGACAAATGAAGGTCAAAGATTCGCCAAAAAGAGGCCCGACCAATACAGGGACATTGTCAATTCATCTTTTTGTGTATAAAATGAATCGACTTTCCTCACCGATTGCGCCAGTGACAAGAGAAATTGCAAGCGGGGCGCATCCAATTAGACTTTCCGGGTGGCTTTGAAGCTTTACGCAATAACAACAGGGAATTTGATCATATGGGCAAAGCAAAGCAAAGCAAAGCGAACTGGGAATAAGGGGTCGAACCGATTCAGGGACGGCTTGGTCGTCACTTTCGTCGTTGTCCTCGTTGCCGAGGAGGTCGAAGGGGTTCTTCTTAGAATCGGGAGAGTGGGAATCACGGTCCTCGTCCTCCGACGATGGCGGCTGCAGCTGCTGCTGCGCTTCTTGCTCTTTCAGGATTTTCTTCAGCAACCTGCCCGACATCCTCTCTCACCTCCGCTCCCAAATCCTGCCGCCACCGCCCAACGAAGGTCGAAGAAAACAGAGCAAAAGGCAGTCTACGATCGCAATCCTTGGAGGGTGTCGAAAAATGGTACGATGATTCTCGGACTCGTGATGGGTCGGACAATCGCAATATCATCGTTTTTATTGCGGTGCATTGAAGCCCACCTAAATCTTCCCCCTTTGGAACCCGTGGATTTCTCGGGATTCCCATCACTTAAATCATTTATGATCAATTGCACTCATAGTTTATGAAAGGAATAAGTGTATCAAAGTCTTAAATTTATCGTAACAATACAATTGACTTCTAAAATCTTTAAAAAGCATAATCGAATTTTAAATTTAATCAAATTTGAACAATTATGACGCTAATGCAGCACTCATTGGACTGTTTGAGGTGAATTAGAGTTAGGAAGGCATGGATTGAAGTTGCTCAAGAAGTCCCCGTCGTTCACACGGTGTCTTTTGCCTCTTTCTCTTATATAAAGATTAGTTTTTCGCTTTTTTTTTTTAAATTTTTAATCCTTTTTCTTTTGTCTCCTTTTTTTTTTAGATTTTTTTTTTTTTTTTTTTCAAATTTTGAGTGTTTTTTAATGTGGCCTTGGTGAAGATCACATTGGTACTACGTGTTACAAGAAAGTAAAAAAAAAAAAAAAAAAAAAAAAGACACTTTATGGATTTGATTATATTAATTTGACAAATTTTAAAACTTGATTATACTTTTGTTAAGTATTAAGACTCAATTGCACATTGGCAACAAATTTCAGAAATATTAATTCACTTATCCCTTCTCGAAAGTATTTATAACTCATTGTCTAAACTTTTTGTCATTTTTTTCTCAATGGTAATTAAAAAATCAACCAAAGACATATCACTTGTGCTATTCCATATATATTCAAAGAAAAGAAAATCAGGTTAATTTTATCAAATTCGTATAATACCCCAAACTTTTCTACATTTCACCAATACTCCCAAAACGTATATTCGTGGTTCAAGAATACCTTCAGTCACCATTTCATCCAGAATGGCAATTTAAAATTTTTAGCGGTGTTGTCCACACATGTTGCAACGGGATTTTTAAAGGCTATTATTGATGAAATGTGTTTTTAAATGATTTGGGGTATTGGAATGAAAAAAAAAAAAAAGATTAGATATCAGTGCCCGATCAAAAAAAATAATTAGGGTTTTTTATGAAATATTTCCTTTTCTTTTTTTTTATGGGACAATATCACTAATTGTCTCTTTCCATTTTCTTCAAAATTGAAAATAATCGTTGTATTTTTTTGTCATTTAAAATTTTTCACATTCTTTTTAATGACAATTTTTGCTAATACGGACTGTTTTGTGATTGACCGGAGCTATTTTTCTTTTGGACGTCCCCATTGGTATTTGGGAGGAGCAATTTAACTGGATAGCATATCTTTTTAAAAAGAGTGTGGACTGTTTTAAACGAGGAAAAGGGCGCAGGAACTCAGATTCCGAGCAAAACTATACATGTCAACTAATGGCATTGCACTTCTTTGTTTCTTTGATTCGAATTGACGGAAAAGGACGAAGAAGGGGTAACGGGGAAGTTAGCCACTCTGGAACTTGCAGAACAGAATTCATTAAGTCTAAAACGGACAAATCCCCAGATTTACGGGAGCATAACAAGTATCAAGTTTGCATATTCATGCCGACATTACATTGATAAAAATGCTGAATCATTTGGTGATATTGTCAATGTATAAGTACAAGTCATTAAAGAAAAGCATTAGTAAATTATGACAGGATGGAATAGGGATAGCATTGCCTCGATTTGCATTGCCTTGTACCTCCCTGGCGGTTCTTGAACTCTCTTCCTCAAGATCTAAAGGACTCTTTTTGAGTTGTATTCTTCTAATTGAAGTCAGAAAGCAGATGTACAATCTGCATGTGCTCAATATCATCTCCACTAGGAAACAGCAATCCTGAGAGGATAACATGGTCCACTGGTATGCAAGCCATCAGAAGTGAGAGGATTTGGAACCCTGGCCATTCTATCTTGCAGATTCAGCAAGGGAAAGGCGAAGCAAGTTGGCGGTGGAGGAAAATCCCACCACAACAGGAAAGCTACCATGGCAAACTTTGGAAAGGGGAACGAGCAAATACTACGTCCAATACTTGATATTTGCTTTGCCAGGTTGACCTCTTTTTGCCCTTCTGCTTATATTTGAAGAAGCTAAAAGCCTGAATCCGGATAGCCCCACTCGGGCCTCACGTTAGATGGCAACTTTCAAGTTAACTAAGAGAATCGTATTCGACAAGTTTCAAATCATTTTAATGTTTGGAACATTATATACTATTAGCAAATCATCTTTCATATTGATTTCTCACATTATATTTCCATATATTTACTGTTCTAGTTAATTAGAAACAATTGCGTTCAACCTCAAAACACCTCGTTTCGAAAAAAGTTTGGCCCCTAAGTAACCTGCAGGATGTTCAGAAATCTCGTGTTCTTTCATTCTGCTAAATATCAGGAAAAGGAAAGAACAAATATCATGCGGACATCTTGATACCTCTCCGATGGCTAGAAAGTAATATTGTAGACAAGGATAAGCTCTGCTATTTAAATTAAAGGAAAGAAAAAAGAAGCCAAAAGGGCAACGCCAAGAAAGTAGTACTACACTTTCAATTCTTTAGATTCTGCAGGTAAGAAGGGCTCCCACCATCCGTATTCATACTTTGGATAAGGCGCCACCCAATTTGCCGGCTTCTCAAACTGTACTTGGGTGGGATTAGAAGCCAATGCTTCTTCTAAGCTATCTGCCTCATAGCTATCAGCCAACACTCTATCCAGCCTCAACTTCATGAACCTGTTATAAGGCTAACTTATGTTAGATGAAGCAACTAGTACTGGCATGTAAACCACGTGTAAAACCATGGATAAACAAAATGATATATTACATAGGTGAGAACTAAGAAAATGATATATAGGCAGTGCTATCAGAATCCAACCCAAAGGATATGGAATTTGATAATCAACATAAAGACAGCAAGCAATAATATAGAGATGATTATTCTATATGATTCCCACTGAAGACCATTATGTGCAATCATCTGGAATTGATGTATGACCAGGACCATAAGAATCAAGCTTGCCACCTTACCAGGTTACATTAAGGAATGCCAATTGCGAATATCTTTTCAGCTCAAAAGAAGAATAGCAGTGCCAATAGAGACATCTGCTATATATCTAAAAAGAAGAAGCATATACAATCATATTACTCCTCGAGAGTCCTCAGCACAATGCAGCGAACAATCTGAACATGCCATGCTAAAATTACAAAATGCATATCCAGTATATATAACAATAGATAATGTCATAAAAACAACATTGTGGGTGGACCATGTTAACTGCCATCATCCAAACGATTGCCTTACTGAAACTGTTCTATGGATGTGCTAGTCAGTCTAGGATACTACCTCTAGATGACGTTCATATCAAGGGAGTTCAAGGGCATCGATTCATAATCAACAAGCAATGAACCCGTTGTATCATTATACTACAAAAGAAGAATAGGATTTGAAAATCAGGGGTGGGCAATGAGCCATATATGTACTGCTTGGACAACAAATCATTGATAATTAGAATACAAACGATGCTCACTCCAAATGATGTCCACATCAAAAGAGTTTCATAGATTCAACATGTAATCATCAAGGCATTTTTCTTGCAGAAAAAGACATTGATTTGAAAATGGAGGTAACCCTAGGCAATGACTCACAACTCTACAGCAAGTCAACAATGGATCACGGACAGGCAAATCGGTACAAGCTACCTCTACATGCCACAATGTTTGCATGAGAAGAGTGCAAGGACTCAATATATGATAATCGACAGGACAAAAAGGCAGTCAAATTTCTCGTAACTCCAACCAAGCTCCAAAATGGGGCGAACACGGGATTATTACTATGGCAGCTTTTCCAATATAGAAGGAAAGGAATTCAATTCGGTTGCTCCTCATTTCATTTCGCCATGTTTGGCAGCAATGAAGTTGATGAAATCGGGGGCTCCTGGATACCAAGTTCTTATAATATTCAGATTCCAGGAACCTTATCCCAGAAAGGTAGGAAGTTCCGCAATTCAAAGTTGAGAATGAACTCACGTGATCCAGTTAGCGTTGGTGGAGACAAGAGCGACAGCGGGCCGGCGCAATCGCTTGGTGATATTGGGGAAGTTGTCGAGGAACTTGGGCTCGATGACAAGCCAGAAGTCCTGCTCCTTGTTGCGCTCGCTGTAGTTGCGGAGGCGCTCGAAGAGAAGCTCCTGGAAGTGCTCCTCCTCGTCCAGCATGAATTTCGCATTCGCGACCACGAAGTGGTACTTATTGCTCTTGGATTCGGACTGCTGCTAGTGCAGAGTAAGAGACGATGAACAAGTCACGATTTTGATCCCGACCCATCAAAACGAGGATGGGGAAGGCGAAGGGGAAGATACCTGGGTCGGGCTGATCTGATTGGAGGAGTCGGTGGTGGCCACGGCCGTCACAAAAGGAGGAGAAGGTGGAGGATAAGTTAGAGAAGAGGAGTGCTTTCGGAGGCCACAATGGCGAGGAGGAGGAGGAAGGGGACAAGTCCACATGGTGACATTTGTATGACCACGCATCGACGTTCCAGCTACAGGACTACCCAAGAGGGTAGCTGCAGAGCCAAGAAGGCCGCCACCACCGCTCGACATCGCCATACCCCTCTATCTCTCTCTCTCTCCTCTGTGCTTAGTCTAGACGTCGCCGATGTAGATGAAGAAGAGTGGCGAGCCTTATCTATTTATCGCTTCTCTATCTCTCTCTCCCTCTCTTCCAATTTCCTCGATCTACTAAACCATCAGTGCCCCCTGTTTTCGACTTCCTATTGGTTAAATGACACTTTTGTCCTTTGGTTAAGTGACCTTACTTCTATTTCTTGAATAATTTCCACTTAAAAAAAAATTTTTTTTTTTGTTCTTGATAACAATTTTTAAGCATTTTAAAGTATTTGAGAATTACAAAAAAATTATTTCCAAGATAGAAATGCGAGACCGAGATTGAGACTTGCAATGGACAAGCGAGCTTCCGATAAACTTGTTGACCTCCCCGCCGGCCACCGGTGATCGTCGACTGTGGCGATGGCAGCTAGCAATGAGTGGTGACTAGTTAAGAGGAAGAAGAAGAGAGAAGGAGAAAAGAAGAAAAGAAAAGAAAAAAAAAAAGAAAGAAAGATATGTTGGGTTTGATAAGTGGAATTGTTTCTAGAAATAAAAAGTTTATTAATCGGATTTCTATTCTTTTGTTGTTTTAAACAAAACAATAGAATCAATCACTTTTTGTGGCATCCGAAAATTTCGACAACCCTTGGATGCACGGCGGTTCGTGATTAAGTGACGAAAGTATCGTCGATTATGTCGTTGGTGCTATACACGATCATTGGCTCGCATTATTGTTAGACCAATGCATTTCTTTTAGCGATGGTCTAATTGCCGAGTAAGCCATAGTCTTGTCAGAAAACTTTCATAGGTGTGAGTGAGACCAACCTCGTTCGTATACTTTGTCGACATCGTAAAAAAATAACGACACATTGTGAATTGATGAATTTATTTTTGGACTTCATAGTTGGCACCGATGTTAGACCCCGTCGATTTATGTACACATTTTCTTTCGATGACACGACCCAACTAGACCACCTAAGTGAATACGGAATAAGAGAAGAATTTGGATTTTTACCAATTAAATTTTTGAGAATCGAGAGGACGGAATTCGGCCGTGCACGAGAACACGCAAGCCCGCGGAGGGAAGGAGTCGGTCAAACATTGTCGGCCCAAGCTGCCGAGTTTCTCCATTCGGTCGGCAAGTGAGTCAACTAAGTTAAGTAGTGTTGACTGAAGCTTTGCTGATGATGGCCACGTGGTTTTGGTGTGGGACTCGCCACGGAACTCGCAATCTTCACCGAAGACACGTTCCTCACTTAGGGAAGCAAAGTGTCGAGCGGGTCGAGAGGAAAGTTGAGCATGCTGGACACGTGTACTCCAGCTGCTCTTCTTTCAGCCAAACCATGGAAAAATTTCTTCTTAGTTGACTGGTTTTGCAAAAAACCAGCGACTAATCAACTCACTTGTACTAACCAGAGAGAAAAGAGTTCGGACAGAGAGAGAGGGAGAGAGACCGAGGGTGAGCAGCGGGCGAGCGAGCGAAATAGAGAGAGTTTGAGCGAGAGAAATTCGAGAGAGGGCAGTGAGGGAGAAGGGAAAGGACCACCTTTCGCCCGTGCGTGCTGCCGCCGTCAACGCTGCTCGCATTTGCCGCCGTTGAGCTGTGTTCGTGACCTCGAGCTTCTTGTTTTTACTTGCTGTCGACGCCGTAGGACCCAAGGCAAGTAGAAGTTCTTCAATCTATGTTTTGCTTACTGTTATTATCTAGTGAGAGTTGGTAGATGTGAGAAAGGTGGAATTTTAGAGCTGCATGTTGGATTTTGGACATGTAAGATGAAGTTAGATCAAGAAAACTAGGTAAAAACAGGGCATGCATTGTGGATTTCGAATTTTGAGATGGAACAAGAGTTTAAAGATCTGACTATGGAGGATTTTTGGAAGTAATAAGGCTGTGTTATAGTGTAATACACTTGTATACATTTGATTGTGGATGTTGGAGGTCGAAATTCAAGGAGCAGGAGAAATTTCGTTAGATTAGTGGACTGTTTTGTAAAGGACAGTGTGACCCTCGGTGACTTTTTGATTTTTCTGTAATTTTCTAGCCAAAATTTGACTTCGATTTTTTAATGAAAGTTGGAGAGTACATCTGTAGGTATAACATATAAAAAATTTAGGGTAAATGGAAAATATTTGATAGATGAAATGATTTTTCTATGAAAATGCTAAATCTGGAAATTTTACAGAACGTCAGCAAGAAATACCGAAATTTTTACTCTCGATACGTATAAAATTTGACTTGGTGTTCTTCATGAAACTTGTTCCCTTATGTCTCATCGATAACATGTCAAAATTGCATAATTTTCTGAGTCCATTTAGTATTTATTTCAAAAATTTTACCAGAACTGTGCATTGTAAAAAATCGGGCTATTCTGTTCGCGAATTTTTCACAAAGTGTCCGAAGGCGAATGTGTTTCGAATGGTTATGTGATATGATGATACTGGCATTGGCATATCATGCAATATTGAGATGTGACGAGACTCAAGAGACATTTTGTCATTGCATTGAAAAGTGTTTTTGGAAATTAAGATGTTAATTGATACCGTTGGACCCTCGTGTCAAGGATGCCCCGGAGTCGGGATGCCTAGAGGTTCGAATGAGTCGATGCCCTTTGGATGCCTGGTTGTATTATGAATACATGCCTAGAGATTTTCCCGGGAGTGTCGGGATGCCCAGTTGTATTATGATACATGCCCGGAGGGTGAGGGGTTGTATTATGATGCATGCCCGGAGGGTAGGGGTGACCATTTTCATGGCGAGCCCCGACGATTCCTCGTGATGCCAGGTGAGGTGCGACATGCTTAGAGGTGTAACGCAACACGCTCCGGATGCCCGGTTGTATTTTGAATACATGCCCGGAGGCTTTCGCGACGCCTGGGTTGGGTGCAAAATCCCATAAGGACGCAAACATTGGTCCTCCGGGGGTGAAACTCTTTGAATGATTAAAACCAATGGTTCTACTAAGTGTGCGTGTGGTCCGGTTATGGGACTAAATTGTATGGCATGGAATGGGACGTGTCATTACGGTTTGGCCCTATGATCGGGACTTGTGTAACTGGACATGATGCATTTGAATCTTTTGAAATTGCATTTGCCATTGCATTAAAGAATTTCATGATTTTGATGTATAATGATCCCTTGACTACTTGATCTTGTATATCCGCATGAGTCTAGATATTGATGGTACCGCTTGATATAGCTTGATGAATCTTTTCGCCGAGTGGTTGTACTCACCCCGTTTGGGGACTAACATTTCAGACTAGACAAGATACCTCTGTTGCTACCGCCACCGCCAGAGATGGACCGAATGGATGGATATGACCGCGAGGAGGAGGACAGCAGAGGAAGGAACTTTTGGACGTCAACACTGATCGATGGACTTTAAGTATACGCCGGTTGGAAAAGATGTCGGTCATCTTTTGAAATATAGCCGAGCATAGAAGACTACGGCATTTTGATGTACCAACAAATGATGTCCATCTCGGTTTAAGTAAATAAAAGTGTTCGGCTTTTACCTATAAATGTGTTTAGTTGGTGTGCATCTTTTCGAATATAGGGAAGGAGTTGCTAGATATGCTTCGTTATATGAACTGCGCCGGGACCAATCTAAATAATACAAACCCCCGTGACTTATGGACCCACTATAATTCATTGGTATCAGAGTGATGAGTTATTAGGACAAATGAAAGGTAAGTTAACTGTGGCGACTCTAACGGATCGGGGGCCATTCGGGGGTGCCACAGCAGGTGGTATCAGAGCTATGGTTTATTTGGAGTGATAAGGTGCCTCAAATGGAATTGAGGATAGAATGATGCACACCGTAGGGTACTAACCAAGAGTAGTTGACTAATTTTGAACAACGAGTGATGGGCATTCACTCTTAGATCCTAGTAATTATTATGAGTTGCTTTTAGATGCCGTTGACACGTTTATGTTACTTATATATAGTTGTAGTTGCTTTTAAATGAAGACATTGAGTCACAGATTATTCCTGAGGCAAATGCTTGGAAACCGCAGGAAAGTCATGGTACGAGCTGGAAGTTCTCATCCATCGAGGGCTGAAGCCCTCGCTTCAAGGGATGAACCCTTGATGGAAGATATCCTGCAGCATTGGCCAATATAGGAAATCTGATGGAAAGACAAGCGCAGCAACAACCCGGAGTGGAACGTCGCCCTCAAGGACTGGTGGAACAATTTCTGAAACTGAAACTACCTAAGTTTAGTGGAACAGGAAGTCCTGAGGAGGCGGGCGGAACAATGGATAGATGGAATGGAACGAATTTTCCGGTTGTTGAACCGCAATGATGCTGAGAAAATAACTTTGGCGGAGTACCAACCGAAAGGAAATGCAAAGTTTTGGTGGAGAGCTTCAAGAGACACGATCTTTCCACCATGTACTAATATAAATTGGGATTTAATTTGTTAGAGCTTTCAATAGAAAGCATTATTCTGACTGTGCCAAGGATAAGAAGATCACAGAATTTGTTCAGTTAGAATAAAGGGAGCTGACAGTGAACCAGTATGAAGCAAAATTTTCTGAATTGTCTAGGTACGCTCCCAGGTTGGTTGAGGATCGAGAGGAAAAGGCTAAGAGATTCTTGAAAGGACTAAGAACTCATATCGAAGCAACCGGTGCCTTTGAATATAAGAGATTATAATGAGATCTATGAGAGGGCATAGTTAGTGGAGCAAGAGTTAGTGAGAGAACAATCAGAATCTAAGAGGCAGATGACCTTTAGTGATGTCCGACAAGGTAAGAGACCTTATCCTGATCAAGGACAGCCCTGGGAATCTAAGAAGAGGAATAATTTTGGGAATTCTGGAAAAGTCAGGAGTGGCCCGGTTCTAGGGAGACTACCCTATCAAAGTAATATTTGTCAGAGATGTGGTGGACAACATGGATTAGGACCCTGTAATGATCGACTGAAATGTTTTGGTTGTGGGTAGAGAGGTCACTTTAAGAGAGATTGTCCACAAGAGAGGTTGCAGCCGAATGTCAACTCGGTGCGACAAGTACAGCCACGTGCATCTGGACCACCCCCACCAAGGAATCCACAGAGGCCACCAGCACAAGGACGGGTGTACGCGGTCACCCAAGAGGAAGCGGAAGCTTCCGAAAATATTATCTCAGGTACAATTTTTGTAGATGATAAGAAGGTATATGCGTTATTTGACATGAGTGACACGCATTTATTTGTGTCTGAGAAATATAGATGATCGTGAGAAGTAGGAACCAAAATCTTTAGATATGCCTCTTCGTATTTCCACACCACCGAAGAATATGGTATTGTCCATGTTAGTATGTAGGAAGCGTGAGATAACCCGGGGGAACGAGATCTAGAAATGGACTTGGTAATGATAGTTATGTATAACTTTGACCTCATCATAGGAATGGACTAGCTCCGTAAGCAATGGACTATGATGGATGATCTCCTGAGATAGTGACTACCCATGCGCCAAGAATAAAACCGTGAGGCTTAGTATGGGATATGCCAAGCAGATAATACCTCTGTGAGTTAGTCCCTATAGAAACGAGACCCTCTAGTAGATGTGTAGTTCGGGTTCGAACCAGGCGAAAGCTGGTGTACCTGTAATGACCCGGTCCGATGACGGCGGGGAGTGGACACTGAGGCCAGAGCGCCTGAGCAAGGAGCGGCTCGGGCAAAGTGCTTCTAGGATGGCAAAAGGGGGACGGGAATGAACCGAACTATGAATTGAATCGGGAGGGTAGTGTTTACGGGATAATTTTATCGAGTGGCGCAGCGGAAGCATGGTTAAGTTTGTAGGACTCTTGTTGTGAAAGAGAAGGATGGGTCGATGCGTTTATACATTGACTATAGGCAATCGAATCAAAGTGACCGTTAAGAATAAATATCCTTTACCTAGAATTGACGACCTATTCAACCAACTGCAAGGAAGTTCGGTCTTTTCTAAAATTGACTTGAGGTCCGGATACCATCAACTAAGGATCAAGAAAGAAGATATTCCTAAGACTGCATTTAGGACTCGCTATGGACACTACGAGTTCCTAGTTATGCTATTTGGATTGATGAATACCTTAGCTGCATTCATGGATTTGAGGAATAAGATATTTACACCCTATTTGGATCAATTTGTGATTGTCTTCATTGATGATATCCCGATATATTCTAAAGGACGAAGAACATACACAAGATCTAAGCATAGTGCTGCAAGCAAAGCTTAAGAAATGAATTATGGAGAGCGAGTTATGAATTTGAGGATTTAGTTATGATCATTTGAGCTAGGTAGTGACTTCCTATTAGAGGATCTCATTGGAAGTCTTGATGCATTACATGGAAGTATTTAGTATGTATAGATTGATCTTGGAAGTCATGAGTTTGAGTGGTCATATGAGACATGAAATTACTTGTGGTTTATATGTCGGAATAATAGGTTTAATCGATGGTAGTCAACTTTTAATTTTTGGTGATGATCTCAGTTTGAAAAGGTTCTGTGGAATTAGTGAATATGATTAATTGTGGTTAAACTCTTTCCAAGGTAAAATGGTGAAAGATCAAGTTGTGGATTTGATGAGTGATTAGTCCAAGTAATGATCTTTTAGGGTGAGACATAAGGTATACTCGATGGAAACTAGACAAGTTCTTATCTTGGTGGATTATCGATCTTTGAATTGAATAAGTCTTGGTGGACTACCGATATCTGAACCAAATGAATGGTGCTGTATTTTAGGCTTGAATCCATGTTGAAGTGAAGGCGTAGTGACTGTCTTTGTTGGACTGAATCAGATGAGTTATTAATGGTGTCGATTCTGATGTTTCTAGGCTTGAATTTATGATGATAAGGATATAGGAATAATTTGGCTAAATGGTGTGTTCAATTGAGACCGTTAGATATACCAGAGTGGAAATGGGATCACGTGACGATGGATTTCGTGCAAGGATTACCAAGAACATCAAGTGGTCACGACTCCATCTGGGTGATAGTAGACTGCTTGACTAAGTCTGCCCATTTCCTAGCAATTCGTGTAGACTATTTGATGGGTAAATTTGCCGATATATGTGTAAGCCAAGTGGTACGCTTACATGGTGTTCCCGTAACTATCACGTCGATCGAGATTCAAGATTTACTTCAAAACCTTTGGCGAATTCTTCAAACCGCCTTAAGGACTAAGCTCCAATTCAAGACGCTTTTCATCCGTAGACGGATGTATAGATAGAAAGGGTGATTCAGATATTAGAGGACATGTTAAGAGCTTGCGTTATTGATTTTAAAGAAAGTTGGGATAAAAAGTTAAACCTGGTAGAATTCACCTATAACAATAGCTTTCAGAAAAGTATAGGCATGGCTGAGGAAGTATAGCCAAACCCGGACATATACTCGATCATGAAGCCATCAAAGAGGATGAGAAAGTGAGATACCGGGAAGAGCCGATCCGAGTATTGGATCGAAAGGAACAAGTCCTTTGGACGAAGAAAATTCATTTCGTTAAGATATTGTGGCGACATCATGATATGGAAGAGACCACATGGGAAAGTGAGAAAGAAATAAAGGAAAAGTACCCTCATTTGTTTAGTGAGACTTAAGTAGCGTCCAATTTCGAGGACGAAATTCTCCAAGGAGGGGAGAATTGTGGCATCCGAAAATTTCGACAACCCTTGGATGCACGGCGGTTCGCGATTAAGTGATGAAAGTATCGTCAGATTATGCCGTTGGTGCTATACACGATCATTGGCTCGCATTATTGTTGGACCAATGCATTTCTTTTAGAGATGGTCTAATTGCCGAGTAAGCCATAGTCTTGTCAGAAAACTTTCATAGGTGTGAGTGAGACCAACCTCGCTCGTATACTTTTGTCGACATCAGAAAAATAACGACACATTGTGAATTGATGAATTTATTTTTGGACTTCATAGTTGGCACCGATGTTAGACCCCGTCGATTTATGTACACATTTTCTTTCGATGACACGACCCAACTAGACCACCTAAGTGAATACGGAATAAGAGAAGAATTTGGATTTTTACCAATTGAATTTTTTAGAATCGAGAGGACCGGATTTGGTCGTGCGCGAGAACACGCAAGCCCGCGCGGAGGGAAGGAGTCGGCCAAACATTGTCGGCCCAAGCTGCCGAGTTTCCTCTCCATTCGGTCGGCAAGTGGGTCAACTAAGTTAAGTAGTGTTGACTGAAGCTTTGCTGATGATGGCCACGTGGTTTTGGTGTGGGGCTGCCAACAGAACTCAGGCAATCTTCAGCTGAAGACACGTTCCTCACTTAGGGAAGCAAAGTGTCGAGCGGCTGAGAGGAAAGTTGAGCATGCTGGACACGTGTACTCCAGCTGCCCTTCTTTCAGCCAAACCATGGAAAAATGTTCTCTTAGTTGACTGGTTTTGGTGAAAAACCAGCGACTAATCAGCTCACTTGTACTAACCAAAGAGAAAAGAGTTCGGACAGAGAGAGAGGGAGAGAGACCGAGAGTGAGCAGCGGGCGAGTGAGCGAAATAGAGAGAGTTTGAGCGAGAGAAATTCGAGAGAGGGCAGCGAGGGAGAAGGGAAAGGATCGCCTTTCGCCCGTGCGTGCTGCCGCCGTCAACGCTGCTCGCATTTGCCGCCGTTGAGCTGTGTTCGTGACCTCGAGCTTCTTGTTTTTACTTGCTGTCGACGCCGTAGGACCCAAGGCAAGTAGAAGTTCTTCAATCTATGTTTTGCTTACTGTTATTATCTAGAGAGAGTTGGTAGATGTGAGAAAGGTGGAATTTTAGAGCTGCATGTTGGATTTTGGACATGTAAGATGAAGTTAGATCAAGAAAACTAGGTAAAAACAGGGCATGCATTGTGGATTTCGAATTTTGAGATGGAACAAGAGTTTAAAGATCTGACTATGGAGGATTTTTGGAAGTAATAAGGCTGTGTTATAGTGTAATACACTTGTATACATTTGATTGTGGATGTTGGAGGTCGAAATTCAAGGAGCAGGAGAAATTCTCGTTAGATTAGTGGACTGTTTTGTAAAGGACAGTGTGACCCTCGGTGACTTTTTGATTTTTCTGTAATTTTCTAGCCAAAATTTGACTTCGATTTTTTAATGAAAGTTGGAGATTACATCTGTAGGTATAACATATAAAAAATTTAGGGTAAATGGACAATATTTGATTGATGAAATGATTTTTCTATGAAAATGCTAAATCTGGAAATTTTACAGAACGTCAGCAAGAAATACCGAAATTTTTACTCTCGATACGTATGGAATTTGACTTGGTGTTCTTCATGAAACTTGTTCCTTTATGTCTCATTGATAACTTGTCAAAATTTCATAATTTTCTGAGTCCATTTAGTATTTATTTCAAAAATTTTACCAGAACTGTGCATTGTAAAAAATCGGGCTATTCTGTTCTCGAATTTTTCACAAAGTGTCCGAAGGCGAATGTGTTTCGAATGGTTATGTGATATGATGATACTGGCATTGGCATATCATGCAATATTGAGATGTGATGAGACTCAAGAGACATTTTGTCATTGCATTGAAAAGTGTTTTTGGAAATTAAGATGTTAATTGATACCGTTGGACCCTCGGGTCAAGGATGCCCCGGGAGTCGGGATGCCCAGAGGTTCGAATGAGTCGATGCCCTTTGGATGCCTGGTTGTATTATGAATACATGCCCAGACGTTTTCCCCGGAGTGTCGAGATGCCCGGTTGTATTATGATACATGTCCGAAGGGTGAGGGGTTGTATTATGATGCATGCCCGGAGCGTAGGGGTGACCATTTTCATGTCGAGCCCCGTCGATTCCTCGTGATGCCAGGTGGGGTGCGAGATGCCTAGAGGTGTAACGCAACACGCTCGGATGCTCGGTTGTATTTTGAATACATGCCCGGAGGCTTTCGCGACGCCAGGTTGGGTGCGAAATCCCATAAGGATGCAAACATTGGTCCTCCGGGGGTGAAACTCTTTGAATGATTAAAACCGAGCATGTGGGACATGATGCATATGAATCTTTTGAAATTGCATTTGCCATTGCATTAAAGAATTTCATGATTTTGATGTATAATGATCCCTTGACTACTTGATCTTGTCTATCCTGCATGAGTCTAGATATTGATGGTACGCTTGATATAGCTTGATGAATCTTTTACTGCGAGTGGTTGTACTCACCCCGTTTGGGGACTAACATTTCAGACTAGACAAGATACCTCTGTTGCTACCGCCACCAGTAGATGGACCGAGTGGTTGGAATATGGCCGCGAGGAGGAGGACAGCAGAGGAATGAACTTTTGGACGTCGATACTGATCAATGGACTTTAAGTATACGACGGTTGGAAAAGATGTCGGTCATCTTTTGAAGTATAGCCGAGCATAGAAGACTATGGCATTTTGATGTACCGACGAATGATATCCATCTGGTTTAAGTAAATAAAAGTGTTCGGCTTTTACCTATAAATGTGTTTAGTTGGTGTGCATCTTTTCTGAATATAGGGAAGGGAGTTGCTGGATATGCTTCCGTTTTATGAACTGTCGAGACCGATCTAAATAATACAAACCCCAGGACTTATGGACCCACTATAATTCATTGGTATCGAGTGATGAGTTATTAGGACAAATGAAAGGTAAGTTAACTATGGCGACTCTAACGGATCGGGGCCGTTTGGGGGTGCCACACTATTTGACAAGTTAACAAACAGAACCTTAATGGGTCGCCTTCGTCTTGATGATTTGGACAATAAATTTTGCTCTCGCCCAGGGCCAACATGGAATTCCCCTTTCAAAACTCATGTGGCGAAATTTGAGATTGAGCTAACGATCCATTAAATTCAACCATAGTTTGTTTGTCTTTCAATTATCTCTTCTATGAACAACTACTTTTGCGTGTATATCTATTGTATAACATTGCAATGAAACTTATCCTTTTGACTCTTGCAATTCATTATCTTATATGGTATCAAAGTTGCAAAAATGCTCAAAGCGAGATTCTTTCATGGCCGAAATGAAAGCACCATTCAGATAACTGTCTTGTCTTCTTCCTTCATTGATGTCAAAAGCTCCACCTTAATCGCCATCGGCATAGCCACTCAGCTCCCCGTCAAGCTCTCGCCGTCTAACTATACTTCAAGGCGAGCCCAGTCCCTGTCCCTGCTCGTGAGGGTATGATCTTTTGGATTACATCAATGGCTCCCTCCAACAACAAACCAACATTATCACCATAATGACTCTCAACCTAGCACACCAAGACCAGCTTCTCCACCATACTATTCTAACGCCATTCTCTAAAATTGTAATACTGCTTGCCTCCCCACCTATTGAAACCTCACGGGAAACCTAGTGCATCCGTGGGAATCTATATGCCAATCGTTTCCGTGCCGAGGTGATGACTATCGAGGAATGACTACAACTATTCACTTGCGGCTCAAAATCTATTTTTGAATTTATCCACAGCCTCAAATCGATTGCTTAAGAGCTCACCCTTATTGACAGCGCGGTGTCCATTGAGGATCTCATTTTGTATGTCCTCAATGGTCTCGAGACTAAGTTCCACAAGATATCAGCGTCCATTCGCTCCCGCGACACCCCTCTGATCTCTGAAGAGCTCCGTGATAAATTAGTTGTCTGCGAAGAATTCCTCAAGCGTGAAAACACCACTACTGATCTCCATGTTGTGATCGCCAATTTCACGGGGGTCCTCCCATTCCAACAAGATGTCAAACTCCACCAAGTAGTCACCTCAGAACCAGCGACAACACTGGCAAATTCCTCACACAAATCGACTAACCTATGATCGTAACAGTGTCTCCAATTAAAGATACATCCACAAGTCGCTACCCGCGCATTTTTCTTATTTGTCAACATTGCGACCAGCAAAGTCACATGACTAAAACGTGCAGACAATTCCGCCATAGCTCCCGCCAACTAGACTTGGGTCCTTGACTTCAGGGCCTTTCATTATGTCACCACTGCCCTAGGCAACCTCTCGTTGCCTTATGAATACAATGATCCGGCTGAAGTCGTGATTAGGAATTGTAAAGGTTTGCAAACCACGTACGTGGGATCCACACACCTCTATATCCTTCATCTTTCTTTATATTATCTAATATTCTTTATGTTTCCGTTATCATTAAAAATCCCATCTCTGTTCCTAAACTTTGTAAATATAATAATGTGATAATTGAATATAACTCTTTTCACTTTGTTATTAAGGATCGACGCACGGAGGCAATTCTATCGCAAAGGCCAAATCACAATGATGTTTATCGACCTCCCTCGACCAAACTGTGCTTGCCTCCTACCCCTTCCGCTCGGACCTGAGCAGGTCCTTAAAAGGCTCCCGGCATCAGGCAGCCGGGCCCCCGCCCACACAAGGGGGGCAATGGGTCCCTGGATGGGGTTTTCAATCTTTCAGGGTTTCCCCGCAAAAAACCCAAGGAACAAGCAAGCCCAGAAGGGCAATGAAGGCATACAGGGGACTGGACCCCCGTATGAGACGAGCCCTGGAAGGGTAAGCCCAAGTTTTTAGTCCTAAGCAGGACTTTAAAAGGCTCCCCCCTGAACTGGGTATCCCGGGGGGGTTAACAGGCCCAAGGGGAGAACCCGCTGGGCTTTGTTAACCAACAGGGGATAATACCCCCATTGGGCTCTCCGGCCACTCCCCTCTACGGGGAAGGACCCCACCTGGAGGGAGGTCAATGTCTCCTACCCCTTCCGCCTTTAGTAGTGAACAAGCTCATATGGTTAATCAACATTCTCGGTTGGGCCACCTGTCTCATCGAATTTTACAGCATTTTTTTGGGAAAATTCTTTACCGACATCCTTTCATCAAGTCAAGTTTTCTACCGGCACGTTGTGTCAGTGCAACAAAAGTCATCATCTTCCTTTTAATGTTTCGAGACTAGTTGGATGTCAACCCTTAGACGTGCTACACAACCTTTTCTGGGGCCCTGCTTCTGTCACTTCTAGTGATGGCTATTGATCTTATGTTATTTTCTTTCATCGTTTCACGAAATATACTTGGTCGTATCCACTTCACTGGAAATCCAATGTCCAAGTCATCATTGTTAAATTCAAATCGCTTGTTGACTTTAGTCAAAAAAACTATCGCAGTTTATCCGATAGAGGAGGTGAACTCACCAGACTCGATCATATTTTCTCCCATCACAGCATTACGCTTGTTATCACACCATCTTTTACTTCCCAACACAATGGATCCGCCAAACACCACCATCAACACATGGTTGAAACCAGCCTCAACCTTCTCTCTCATGCTTCTATTTTATTAACGTTTTGGTTGCATGCCTTTTTCACTGCCACGTATTTTATATAACGACTCCCCAAACCGATTTTCGATTTTCATTCTTCTTTTAACTTATTCTTTCTTCAAACTCTTAATCATCACAAACTTAGGGTTTTCGGGTCTTTATGTTTTCCACGTTAAAACCTTACGCTTGTAATAAACTTGCCCTAAGGTCTCTTATTTTTGAGTTTCTTGGGTCGTAAAATGCATATAAATGTTCTCGATGACGCTCAATATTCTTTCCCCCCTCCTTTGTATCCTTCGTCTAGTAGCACAGTCACTTATTACTAATGGGGTCCCACGTGATGTTTCTTCTCCTATAGTCACCCCATCTAGCCAATCGCGACTCACCCATGGAGCTGTCGCTTCTTCCCAAGAGCAACAAGGAATTGGCTCCATCGCTCACTCTATGTGCACCTATTCCCTTAACAATATCTTCAAACCATAACAAATCCATTGCACCACCAAATATGTCTTTTCGCCACCCTTGAAGCCCACGTGTGTCACAAGTCTTGAAACATCCTGAGTGGCGACAAGCCATGTTGGATGAGTTCGCCGCTCTTGTCCATCATAGTACATGGCAGCTGATTCTTTGAATTCAACACAAAATGTAGTGGGTTGCAAGTGGATTTTTCGACTTAAGAGTAAACATGATGAAAGCATAGATATTTACAAAGCGTAAAATGCATTCTGCTCTCTATCAACTTTGAATCGATTTGCATGTGCATATTTACTTAGGCTCTCCACTTTGAGGACTTTCGGATAAATTAGCTTATATAAAAGCTGTTTATGATGAAACCTTGCCAACCGATGGTAGAGTAATTAAATAAAACAAAGCTAATAAGAAAAACGATCCAGATTTAAAAATAATCTCCATCACGAGTCACCATGCGATGAACGTGAAAATAGATGGCGAAATATGCTCAAAAATGACGGGCGTGAGAAAATATTTTGCTCAGAATGTGAGAGTTTGAGATGTCGAACTCCCTAAAGAACTCCACAAGCATCATTTATTCTTACAAGAGTAGACATTACAATAAATGCTTGAGTGGGCATTGACGATGCGCCCTGGAGAAGCCCGGATCAAGACACAAAGGACTCGTTACATTAGGCTTTTTAAGACGGTACAGAAATCCTCATTATTTTCATACATCATCAATCAAGTACATACCGGTGATGGATGGGTTGGGACAAACGCATACTTGGCAAACTACGAGAGAATAGCTATAGATCACACGTCTCAATCGAATGGACATGAGGAGCATCAGGCAAAAGAGGCCAACTTGGGCTTGGGAGGATTGAGCAAGCAAAGGTCGAGGAGAGAATCAACCGAAGTGTAGGGATGGTCAGGATACAATGTGGAGGCCTCCATATCATTCTCCTTCAGCTCAAAGCTCGTCTGCTCTCCTTTTATGAATATGTTGTGAAGTATCGCCACCGGTATGTTGTCCGGATATGGCAGACCTGATGATGAGTAAATAAAAACCACAAAAATTAAGAGATGATTACTTGCTAATGATAATGATTGTCTATGGATCACGCAACACATAATATTGAGAGATCCTATTCTGTTCCGTAGCACCATCAGAATTCATGCAGACTTTGCTTATATTTGATCTTGGCGAGATGTCACTAGTCATTACCCATTGCTAAGTGTCTATGAGGGAAAAATTACCAAAACAGTCCAAAACCTATTACATTTTTTTTAATTTAGTCATAAACATTTTTTTTGCCAATTTAACCATAAGTCTATTGCAATTATGCCAATTCAGTCTATCTAGCCAAATTTGACTGGCCAACGCTAAGTTGTCAATTTTTAATATTTTTTTATTTTTTTATAATTTTCAATATTTACTCCCCCCCCGGTCTCTTCGAACCTCGCCATGACTAGGGAAGGTTGAGCTCGTCCTACAGCGGCAAGGCCTCGCCCACCTAGGGCGAGCCCGCCCTCGCTATGGATCTAGCAAGGGCCTTGCCCAACAATGACATAGACGTTGGCTATCCAAAACCACTTTCACTTTTTACTAATTGAGTCCATCCGGTCAATTTTGACCGAAAATCGCTAACGTTGACACTGGCTATCCTACATAGCATGTGAATAATTTTTTTATAACATTTTAAATGTTTTTAAAATATGTATTTTTCTTTCGTTTTTTCTTTTTTTTCTTTTATTTCTTTTTTTATCCCCTTCTTCCTACTCGAGCTAGTCATTGTCAATCAACCAGAGGCTAGGGCCGCAAGGTCAACCTTGTTGGCCTCGAGCAAGCCTCACCCGCCCCTGGGCTGCTCTCTAAATATTTTAATTTTTCCAATTTAGTGCATCCGGTAAATTAAGTTGGAAATATCTCACATGGATGTCAGCCGTCCTATGCGTTTACCGACACTAACGTGAACAACTTTAAGTAATATTTTCAAAATTTTAAATATAATTTTTTTGTTTTATTTTTTTCCTTTTCTTTCTCTTTCTTTTTTCCCTCCCTTCTTCCTCTAGCTGGTCGTCAGGCCTCGATGGCTAGCTAGAGGCAAGCGCATACCTTGCCAAAAGCAAGGTCGAGCCTCGCTTAGCCTCGCCCAGTCCTGGTGAGGTAGTTGGGTGAGGCCAAGGGCGAGCGAGGTCAAGCCTTGCCATTGTAACGGTGAACTTCTGGCCACAATTTTTAGATAATGTTAGATAGGCAACCTAGTAAACTGAAAAGGCGAAAATGGGTTTATTCTTTAAAGGGCAACCACATTAGCGAAATAGTAGGATTATAAACAAATCTAAGTGAATAATATTCTAATGATTCTAATTTACGAAGGATTCATTTGCAACTTTCAAAATAGTGGACATTGTTCTCTTGTCAAAAAGAAAAAAATTGGTAGATATTGCTCCAAAATAAAAAGAAAAGATTAGGAACTCAAAAAAAGTAGAAAAAGTGAATATCTAGTATCAATTTTCAATTATTTTAGGATTTATGATCAATTAACACATATAGAATTTGATTGAATTTGGTTTTCTAAACTTTAGTCTTGACTCATGCAATCCTAAGATTGAACTAATATCTTTTTTAGGTCCTTTCACATCTTCATCTATGAGATTCCAATCAATAGGATAATTTTTTTCCTCTACTAATTCATTTTTATATTTTGATCTTTTCTTTATTTCATATGTTATCATGCATATTGCATAATCGACATCACCAATCTTGATTTTAAGTCACCAAAGAGTCCTTGTAAAACAACTTGATTTGAGCGAAAAGGATAAGGAGCCATTCGAACGTACAATGATTTATTTATTAGTCGCAAAGTAAACGTTTGAAGTTTTTTTAAAATCTTTACAATTTATTAGATCTTTCTAAAAAAATTAAAAATCTATTTTTGCTAGCAATAATATTTTTCTGTTTGTGATCACCTCTATTTTGGTATTTAATTTGCTCTAGAATTATATGTTTTGTTATGTTTTTTTTATTTATTTATTCATATTTAAGGAATCTCACTTGGGGGGATTTGAGGAAATCTCTCCAAGTGAGATTTTCCAATTTTAATTTTTCTAAGGAAACCGGCTAAATAAGTCAACAGGTTTCCTTGAAAACTTTTGAGGTGGAGAAGCCACCGTTTGATTTGCAATTCTCACATCATGATTATCTCATCTTTTGTCCAAGATTTATGACTAGATTAGCAAAAATACAGGATAATTTTTCTCGAAAATGCACGTAAGGCTCTAGTTCTGTGGACCTTATACTAGATGGAGACGCGTATAACTTCTCTTTCCCACACGCGGCAAATAAACATCCTCTGTCAAAGCGAAACGACTGAGCACCTTGGGCGTTTGCCCTCATGAGATAGTCAGAGCAGTAAAGACACTGAATAGTTTAGGCACGAAGATTCAATGATATGTACGGTAGCTACTATGGCATCTTTTACATTATGTAGAGAGATATCGATAGAGAAGCAAAAAAAGGGAAAAACTCAAATCTTACTTTCAGTGAGCTTGACTATATCCTCCTCCGGAATGAGCATCTTTTTAAGAGTCCGTCCAGTCTTTTTCTCCCACAGGGAAATCAAGTCTAGCTGGGAAACGATGTTCCCAGGAGGTCGGTATATGATCACACGATTCGCTACTCTTGGATCTGTCGCCGCTTTTACCGTGTAGAATGCCACATCTTCTTCGTAATTTAGGACGGCTGTACATACATGTGACCACATGGATATCAAGTCTAGTAGGAATGCAAATTTAGGATGGTTGTACGTACATAAAGTAAGAGTTTTTCTAATGCGAGCTATTGTAATTGATATTATAATTTATTGTTTTACGGTATTAGTCTCGATAAGACAAAATAAAATGTTTATTAATTAATCTAATATAGAACTGGTTAGTGTATGCCAAATTGAGTCTAACCCATGATAAGAGGGTCTAGCTAAAAACTCTATAAATAATGCTCAAGTCTCTCATCTAACTTTAAAACACACACAATTATCCTCATATAAAGAGCGTTTAATGCTAAAGTGATGGGCGGTCTGATTAAACTAGTGATACAAAAGGTAATAAAGGAGAAGCACTTGAGCTTTGGACCATTGTAGTTCCGCATTAAGAACGATTGATTCCAAATCAGGTGCGTAAATCTCTTTATTTGATTACATATGTGTTCTTGTTTTTAGCTATGAAAACCGTACCTTTGGCCTCGCCAGTTCCATGAACGACCACATGGTCGCGCTGCTCATGGGGATGGAGCAAGTAATCCACAAAGTAAGCGGCAAAAGAGTTGGCAGAGACATAGGTGAAGGGAATCCCCGCAGCCTCGGTCGCTCTCCTGATCTTCCTCTTATTCTCCAGCAATGCTTCGAAGGGCGGCAGCGCCCCTTTCACCCTGTCCACTTCATTGCCGTACTCCGACGGAACAAACCTCTTTACATCATACACACGCAGTTTTACGTATGTACAAGGACTAAGCATGCCCACTTACTTGCAACATATATATATATATATATATATGAATTTGATTTAATTACGATATGACTAGCTAAATTAGTTTCACCTGGATGTTGGGGGCTTCTTTGATGGCGTCGATGATCTTGAGTTGTTGGAGATGTTGAGGGACGGGGAGAGTCGAGATGACGACATCAACCTTCCGGAGCACCGACACAAGCTTCTCATGCTCTTCCAAATTACCCTACACCCCAGAAAACAAAGTACCTATTTATATACAGTTTAGGGTCTCTTACACACACACACACACACAAAAGGACTGAATGAGAAAATTATTTCGGTCAAGGTACCTGTACAACGGTGACGTTCATCGATTCGAATTCATGCAGCAACCGTTGCTTGGAAGGATCGGGATTGGTGGAGCGGACATAAGCAAGAGTAGGGTGCCCCATGGAAAGGGAGGCCTTGACCATGAACTTGCCCAGGTATCCACTCGCTCCGAATATCAGTATCTTCTCCTCCTCCTTCTTGCTCATAATACTATCGTTAGCCATGGATTGGAGACCCTCGTCCTTCATTTTCCCGTGAAGTTATCGGCCTCCTACGTGCTACTCTCTCTCTCTCTCTCTCTCTCTCTCTCTCTCTCTCTCTCTCTCTCTCTGGTGTCCACGTGCATGGCTGCAGTGCCTTTTTGTACGCAAAAGCTTCATATGTTTTAAATTATTTTTTGTATGCGGTCGTTGAGCCACATGCGTTGCATTTTGTATCTAAGTTCTCTTGAGTCATGAGTCAATGTTTTAAATTATTTTTTGTCTAGAGAATGCTGTTTTTATCTTGCAAACCAAAAGGGTATAAGGATACTTGAAGTGTCAAAAATTTTGTACGATGTTAAATTTGGTGTCAAAAGTTTTTACCAGCTCATATAAATATCAAATCGAAGAAAAACGATCATTTATGTACGTCCAATGAGAAATTCTGACAAAAAATATGGCATGACTTTTATAATAAAACGTTTCATGTGACATCACATTATTTATTAAAAACAAGTACACGTGGACTTCCTAAATGAGTCGCACAAAAAGTCGTGGCTGACTTGCCTAAATGGCGTGGCATGAAGTCTAGGCCAAAGAACCACGTCGCATGAGCTTCTCTCAAAACCGGAGCATTGTGAAGTTTCGTTCGACGTTTACATTTTGTCCTCTCACCGTCATTCGGTCACCGTCGCGTCGCTTGCTTGTGTGCGTGTTGTCTCAGTCGCTTTCACTTAATCACTCACTTGAGGTTCATCATCCATCCCGTTGGAAGTTTGTTTGTAAAAATAAACTAAGTGCATTTTCCTTATCCCACATAGGAAAAGTGGGAGGAAATTGGTCAATTAGTAAGTGTGGGGTTTCCTTTTGTGTACCTAAAGGAATGATTGGATATGGGCTAGACCCCACCATACCATATGCAGTGCGTGCAGGAGCGCGAATAATTGCGCGATTTTAGCACTTAGCTAAGTTATTTTATTTTTTCTTTCGTACAGTTATATTATTAACTTTAATCAATTCAAAGGTTTTTTTTTTTTTTTTTGGTTTTGAGAATTTTCTGAAATTATTGAAAAAATAAAAAATTCGAAATTTAATTTATTTAAAAAAATATTATTCCGAATTTTTGTTTGTGTCTTATCAAGACAACTTTTGGAAAAGATACTCGTTCAGTTTGCAACTTTTCCCCAAGGGCTGCAATTGTTCATTCTTTCAACTTCTTCCGAATGGATGCCTTTGTTCATCTGGATAATTTTCGAAAGGATACATTTGTTCGCTTTGCAATCTTTCACGAAGAGTTACCTACATTTTTAAGACGTTATTATATATATACTTGTCAGTTTTTAAAAGAACGTGTGTGTGATCATTTTATCATTTCGAGCCTTCTTTCTGAAAAAAAACTTCAGCCATATTTTCAATTGTTTCCTAGAGAGACCCTAGAGAAATACTAGAATTGCTATCTAATATTCTCATTTGAGACTTTGTTGTATCCTAGAGGAAATTTGCCGATGACCATTCGCAATTTTGTGGGGCAAATAAATCCATAAAAAAAGTAATATCAGGCCTCAAAGTCCGACTTGAGTAGTCTAAAGATCCATCTCTATCGTTCTACCTAATTTGAAGCTATATTTTCACAACACACCCTCCCTCACTTGCTCAATTGGCTGGAAAAATTAGAACTCGAAGTAAAAAATTAGGGCTTGGTTCTTGGTGCAATTGTGAGGACGTCGGTGTTAGAGGAGGAATCTTGCAACAAGTTAAATGTGAATGATTTATTGAGTTTGGTGAGATGCTTTGTTGTTTTTAGTCCTCTAACAAGAACTGCTAAGTCATTATTTATTAATTTGGTACTGATGTGGAAACTTTATGTGAAATTGTCGTCATTTCAGTGTTAAGGTCTCAAAAGCTACCTATATTTTATTATCTTGGGTGTAGCATCGACATGAGGAAAAGTACCAAAAAAGTCCTAAACATATTACATCGGTACCAATTCAGTCCTAAACTTTTCAATTGGACCAATTTAGTCCTAAACCTTTTAATATTGATACCAATTCAGTCCATCAAGCTAATTTTGGCTGGCCGGCGCTGACGTGGACGTCGGCCGGTGGCTGGACGATGACGCGGCAATTTTTATTTTTTTTTATGAATTTTATGAATTTTTTTTCTTTTTTTTTCTTTTTCCTTTTCTTTTCCGGTGGTGGCCGGTGAGGCTCGCCGGCCACTGGGCGAGAGCCACAAAGCCCTCGCCTGCCGCCGGCGAGGGCCGGGCGAGGGTAGCGATCGGAGGTGCTCCGACTTAGCGTGGCAGTGCTAGAGACGAGCGGCGAGGGAAGACGGCATTCGATGGCGCGAGGCTCAGCGATGGCGGCGGCGGTGATGCGAAACGAAACGGCAGTAGCGACTAGCATCGAGCCAGGGGACTCCAGGGCGGCTGGGCTTGTGGTTGGTCGACGAGGCAGCAGGCGGCACCACAGCTAGTCGTCGAGGCGGCGAGCCCAGCCCGGCAGGAGTCGCAGCCGGTCGATGAGGCTGCAATCAGTGGTGCTGTGGCAGCAATAGGTGGCAGCGGTTCGGCTCGAGGACGGCATCAGGTGGTAGCGACACAGCGGAGGTCTGGTAAAGGTGCGGATTTTTCCGCAATTCACCCAAATCTCGCCCTCCTTTTACAGATTCGACCCTCCAGCACCTAGATCTGACCTTCGAGACCTCCTCTCCTTATCCGGATCCGACCCTCTTCAGCCTTGACTTCTCCCGCTTCGACTGACCTCTGTTCAGATCACATTGCCCGCCGCCTTTGCCCACAGCAAGGCCAGGGCGAGGCTGGCCTCGCCTAGATCTGGGCTAAGCCGCCTCGCCCGCGGCCCTAGGCGAGGCCGAGTGAGGGCCGCACCCTCGCCGGCGGTTGGCGAGGGCTTTGCGACCCTCGCCTCCGCCCTGGCATGGCCGCCATGGCCTCGCCTAGATCCGGGCGAAGCCGCCTCGCCAGCAGCCTTGGGAGAGGCCGAGCAAGGGCTTCACGGCCCTTGCTAGAAAAGAAAAGGAAAAAGAAAAAAAAAGAAAAAAATTAATAAAAAATTCGGAAAAATCATTAAAAAATCATAAAAATTGCCACGTCAGCGTCCGGCCAACGTCCACGTCAGCGTCGACCGACCAAAATTGGCCGGATGGACTGAATTGGTACCAATATTAAAAGGTTTAGGACTAAATTTGTCCAATTGAAAAGTTTAGGACTAAATTGGTACCAATGCCATAGGTTTATGACTTTTTTAGTACTTTTCCCCATCGACATGGGGGACACTAAACAAGAACTGCAAAGTCATTATTTATTATATTGGTGCAATTGCGGAAATCTAATGTAAAGTTATCGTCCTTTATGTGTTATGATCTCAAAAGCTAACTATATTTTCTTATCTTGGGTGTAGCGTCAACATGGGGATAATATTTCACCCATCATTATTTGTTATGGTGAGGAATTTGTATTGACACCTAAAATTTGGTAACCCCATAATATCGTTAATTTAATTGCATTTGCATTAGTAACACTTTCATATGTTCACATAAATTGCATCGGCACAGTCACGATTTGTGTTTCGAATTGACCCCACGTGTAAGAAGAGTATAAAGAACAATCATGCAAGATTTGTCCGGGAAGATACTGAGCAAGGAAGAAATTGCGACATGTAATCAACAATTTTGGGAAGAAAATGGATTTGGTGGAAGAAGCAAAGTGGGAGACCGTCGGACAAGGAAAATAAGTGAGGATAAGTGGCGTTACATGCATAAGAAAGACGAGTGAAAATTATGGTGAAAAGAATATTTGTTCGATATCCCTGAAGTGGTAGTCCAAACTGAATGGAATCCGAAAAAGGAAACAAGTGGAGATTTGACCAGCCTTCCTCGCCTTGACAGAAACTCAAAATCTCGGAAATCAAGGACCGAAAATTTCTGGACAAATGTGGACATAAAAGGCGGATGAACGAAAACCGGACCACACCAAACAAGTCGGTTCTTTGTGATTCTTGCAGAAGCCGACCCAATTTCCAATTCAATAAAATTGGAACAAGTGAATATCAATCGAATTATCGATTCTTAATGTGAACCCATCTATCCAGATCAATCTTTTAAAAAGACACTCCCAAACCCTCATCAGATAAACTTTCCCTTTTTCATCCGAAAATTGCCTCCCTTGTTCACAATTTCACAAACCCTAAAGAGAGAGATTTTCCCTATCATTCACAAACTCTCTTAGTTAAACGAAAATATAAAGGGCTTGAATGGTACAATCCTTCCGTCACCCTAAAATAAAAAGGGAGATCTCATAGCTAGCAACTAACGCCCTACTGCAACCTTACCTTGACGCTACCCTCTCGCCCAACTGTTAACGCCTCCCTCTCGCTCGACCATCGACGCCTCCCTCTTGCCAATTTCAGTAGCTCTACACGTAAGCATGTCATTTTCACTTTTCATCACAACACGGATCGGTGGAGTTGAAATCGCCATGTTGTTTCCGAGTTAGCTAGTTGTTCAATGCGTTGTTACTGGGTGGCTGCAACAAGCAATGTTCTGCAAGATGAAGAAATTATTGGGTCCGTCAAAATTTGCTCGGGCAAGTTTGCTTTCAGAATTCATCAAAAAAAAAAAAAAACTAAGAAAGTATGAAAAATTCCAAATAAGG
Source organism: Eucalyptus curtisii (assembly GCA_017140595.1). Classification (NCBI taxonomy): domain Eukaryota; kingdom Viridiplantae; phylum Streptophyta; class Magnoliopsida; order Myrtales; family Myrtaceae; genus Eucalyptus; species Eucalyptus curtisii. Next base: position 45,553,505 of record CM029501.1, on the reverse strand, counting down.
ATCTAAAGTGCATTTATTTTCTCAAATAATGACTTGAAGTGGACTTTATTTCAAACTAGGGCTTGAAGTGCCATTATTTTTTTCAAATAAAGACCTGAAATGGAACTTATATCAAATATGAACTTGAAATGACTATCAACTTTATTTGGTTCAGCTTTTCCAATGGGCTCTGAGCTCTCAAAGCCCCATGGGGAAAATATGAAGTTTTTTGGTGAGTATTTTTGGAACCCAATTAGCCATATTCCAGCATTAAGAAGGCTGAAAGCCCAAAGCAAGTCTTAGGGTGCTTTGGGCTTTCAACATTTTGGGAATACAAGTCCCATGGATGTTGCTCATCTCTTCACCATTACTGTTCATCTTCCTCGGTTTGCACCAAAGAGTAACCAAAAGCTGACGACCGTCGTTGAGGGGTGGCGCGTCCTCGGTGATCGTCGCTTGAGGGGTCACTCATCCCCGGCCACCGCTGCCGGGGGGTCGTACATCGTGGGCAACCGTCACCTCAGTCGTGCTACCTCATATGAGGTTGCCGTGACAGATCCGGTCACCGATGGTTGGCCGATGGAAAAGCTCTAACAAATTAGTCTTGATTTAAAAATAATAATAATAATAATAATAATAATAATAATAATAATAATAATAATAATAATAATAATAATAATAATAATAATAATAATAATAATAATAATAATAATAATAATAATAATAAAAGCCCTTTACGAATGTAAGTTTTACCAAACGGCATTTAAACTAAAGAATTTTCCAATGCACTTTAGAGTTACAATTTGCCAAACACGATAGCATTTCAAAAAACTCCTTTAGCCCAAAAGTATTTCATTTTCTCAAAATCATTTTCCCAAAGCCGAACCAAACAAGGTCTATGTCTATTTCAAATAAGGACCTAACTTTTTTACTAGTCAAGGGCATTTTAGTCATTTATCTTCTCTTTTCCTTTTTTCTTTCCTTTTCTCTTTTGATTTCCCTTTTTTTGGTTTTTCTTTCTTCTTCGCCGATAACCAGCAATACCGAAGAGGGCTGGGCGAAGGTCGCCCTTGCCTACTCTAATGAGGGCCACCCTCGCTGACCACCAACGAGGTGACCCTCGCCCTAGGGGTGGCCGCAAAGGCAACCATCAGCTAGGCAAGCCCTCGTAAATTTTGGGCAAGGATCACCTCACCAACGGCCGACGAAGGACAACCTCACCTGGGCAAGGCAACCCTCGCCCTCGAGTGAGACAAACCCTCACCAGATATGAGCGAGGGTCTCCTTACTAGTAGCCAATGAGGGTTGGCCTTCCCTGATTTGGTAAGGGTGGCCTCGTCCATGGTTGGCAAGAGCTTGCAGGCCCTTGTCGACCCTTATCAAGGGTTAGTGAGGGTGGTCGAGTCCTTGCTGGCCCTTACTAGCGACCAGCAAGTGTCATCAAGCCCTCATTAATAGTCATAGGCCCTCACTAAAGAGCAAAAAAGAAAAAAAGAGAATAATAAAAATAATTTAAAATTAAAATTGTGATTGGATGAATGTCCTTTCACCGGTCGAAATATTTAGCTGACCAACAACCGATGAGGTTGGCCTTTATTTGAAACAAACCATAATCACTTTAGACTCTTATTTGACACAAGTCTATTTCGAACCCTTATTTGGAATCTTCCCAAAAAAGTAAATGAGGTCAATTCCATTGACCCACCCGAAAACCAAATCGGTCGGTCCAGAGGGGCATTGACAAAGGGGCAAGAACGTGGCCGTGAGGGGTCTTGGCCGTGACTCGTCTCTATTGGAAGACAAACTTAGTGTATGTTTGCTTGTCCCACATAGGAAAAGTGGGAGGAAGTAGGTTGATTAATAAGTGTAGGGTTTCTTTAGCGTACCTAAAAAAATGATCGAGTGTGGGCTAGACCCCACCATACCCGCATGCGGGTGCGCGAATAATTGTGCGATTATTAGGGGCACTTAGCACTTTGCGCAACCGTAGTGCACGATTTAATTAGCACTAACCCCTTAGTTATTTTTTTCTTATGGTTATCTTATTAACTTTAACCAATTCAAAAGGATATTTTTTTTGTTTATTGAGAATTTTAGGAAATTATTAAAAAAATCGAAATTTTATTTATTAAAAAATAATTATTTTTTTATTTTTAATTATTCCGAATTTTTGTTTGTGTCTCTTCAAGACAACCTTTGAAAAAGATACTCGTTCAGTTTGCAACCTTTCTCAAAAAGTTGCATTTGTTCATTTTTTTCAACTTCTTCCAAATGAACGCCTTTGTTCATCTGGGCAATTTTTCGAAATGATACATTTATTAACTATGCAATTTTTCACGAAGAGTTGCCTACGTTTTTAAGAATGATTTATATATACATGTCAGTTTTCCAAAAGAGTGTGTGTGATCATTTTTATCTGAGCATTCTTTCTAAAAAAAACTACAGCAATTTTTTCAATTGTTTTCTAAAGACCCTGGAGAAATACTAGAATTGATATCTAGTATTCTCAATTTTGAGACTTTGTTGTATCCTGGAGGATATTTGCCGGTAATCATTAACAATTTTATGGGGCAAATAAATCCTTAAAGAAAGTGATATCACGCCTCAAAGTCCGACTTGATTACTCTAAAAATCCGACTTCATTGTTCTACCCAATTCGAAGCCATATTTTCTCAACAATTTTAAGGATTTATTTTGTTCAACAATAGAATCGGAGACAATCAAAGTCATGAATCAAGACATGGTCAAACTAGACCAGTTCGATGGGAACAACTTTGCTTGTTGGAGGGACAAGATAATGTTCTTACTCACTGCTCTGAAAATTTCCTAAATACTAGATCCTAACTTGGTGCCTATAGAAGATCCGAAGCCTACTACCGAGGGAGGATAGCCAAGTGCGAAAGCCAGTGAGAAGGTTAATAAAGAGAAGAAAAAACGTGCGAAAGACGAATTACTTTGTCGATGACACATTTTGAATACACCGTTTGATTGTTTGTACTACTTATTCACTAAAATGAAGTCGGCTAGAAAAATTTGGAATGCACTGGAATTCAAGTACAAAGCAGAGGAGCAAGGTACCAACAAATATCTAATCGCAAAGTATTTTGATTTCAAGTTTATTGATATTAAACCATTGCTGGAACAAGTCCATGAATTGCAAATGCTTGTGAATAAAATTTGTACCCTCAATATTGATATTCCAGAAGCTTTACAAGTTGGAGCAATTATTGCAAAATTGCCTCCAAGTTGGAAAGACTATGGAAAAAGGCTGATGCACAAGTTAGAGGACTTTACTTTGAAGCAAATACAGAAACATCTTCACATTGAGGAAGAGTCACGTTTACGTGATAATTCTGTTTTGTACAATTTCAAGGTAAATGCTGTGGAAAGAAAACGGAAAATCGGCCAGAATTTCAAAGTAAAAAGCAAGCATAAATTTAAGAGAATACAAAAGAAGAAAAAGGGTTGTTTTTTTGTTTGTGACAAACAGAGACACTACGCCAAGGATTGCATTCACCGCAAGAGCATTTCAAAAGACAAGAACATTCCGACGGTGAAGGCAGATGCAAATTTGATTGAAGAAAATTATGTGTCCATGATTTCAACCTTGTTTTCGTACATGGAAGTTTCTGAAATTAATGATGCGATGGCTATGGTTTTTGAAATCAATTATACCACTGTCCAATCCGGTTGATGGTTAGATTCTCGAGCAACGGTCCATATGTGCAAGGACAAGTACATGTTAAAGCAATTTGAAGAGATTGTTGACTCAAATGTTCAAGAGGTCTCGATGGCGAATAATGCTCTTGCAAAGGTTGCTGGAAAAGGCACAGTGGAAATAGACTTCACTTCAGGAAAAAAGATTACTCTTCTTAATGTGTTATTTATACCCGAAATTAGGAAGAACCTAGTTTCTATTAATTTACTTTGTAAAATGAGGTTTCGGGTTTTGTTTGAATCCGACAAGGTTATCCTGTCGAAGAATGGGCTGTTTGTAGGAAATGGTTATGCCAAGACGGCATGTATCAACTGAGTATCAATAATAATATGAAGAATATGAAAAAGTTAGACTTAATAAATTTTAATGGCGAATTTGATAAATGTGAAATATATGCTAAGTCCAAATTTATTAAGAAACCATTTTCTAGTGTTAAAAGAAATTCGAATTTATTGGATTTAGTTCATAGTGATGTATGTGAATTCAATTGTATGATAACATGTAAAGGTAAAAGGTATTTTATTACCTTTGTGAATGATTGCAATAGGTTTTTATTCATTTATCTTATGAGATCGAATGATGAAGTATTTACCATGTTTAAGAAATATAAGGTTGAAGTAGAAAATCAATTAGAAAAGAAAATCAAAGTTCTACGATCAAATAGAGGTGGAGAATATTTCTTAAATGAATTATCTTCATTTTGTGAAGAATATGGTATTATTCATCAAGTTTCAGCACCATATACTCCACAACAAAATTGTTTAACTGAAAGGAAAAATCAATCTTTTGGAGAAATGGTTAATTGTATGCTTTCAAATTCAAAGCTACCAATTAATCTTTGGGGAAAAACATTACTTATTGCATGTTATATTTATAACAGAATACCTTCCAAGAAAAATGACATAACCCCTTATGAAATATGAAAATGTAGGAAACCAAATTTGTCATACCTTAAAGTGTGGGGGTGTTTGACATACTACTGAGTACCAGATCCTAAGAGAACAAAGCTCGGTCCTAGAGCTATCAAAATTATTTTCGTTAGGTATGCTAAAAACAATCAAGCTTATAGGCTTCTTGATAAAACTTATAGGTTTCTTGATTTAGAGTCCAATGTCATTGTAGAATCGAGAGACGTTGAATTATTTGAGAATAAATATTTTACGGGTTCTGAAATTATTGAAAATAATTCAAAATCTATGGAAACTCAAGTAGATTCTCAAGAGAAAGAAACAAATGATTCTAAAGACATAATTAAACCAATGAGAAATACTAGAGCTAGGAAACTAAAAGACTTAGGTTCTAATTTTATTACTCATGTTTTTCTTGTTGAATGAGATTGAGATAATAACGTGATAAATAAATACCCTTTAGTATTAAATTTAGAAGATGATCCTAGAAGCTTTGATGATACTATATCTTCTAAAGATGCTTCTTTTTGGAAAGAAGATGTGAATGATGAAATGGACTCAATTATGTCCAATAATACTTGGGTATTAGTAGATTTACCGAAATGATCAAAACCTATTGGGTGCAAATGGATTTTTAGAAGAAAATATCATTCTGACGGTTCTATTCAAGCTTTTAAAGTTAGACTTGTGGCCAAGGGATATAGACAAAAATAAGGAATAGATTATTTTGATACTTATGATCTTGTTGCACGTATAACTTATATCCAAGTTCTTTTTGCTTTAGCTTCCATTTATGATCTTTGTGTTCATCAAATGGATGTCATGACTGCTTTCTTGAATGGAGACTTAAATGAAGAGATTTACATGGAACAACCGAAGGGTTTCATTCTTCCTGAAAATGAAAGAAAAGTATGTAAATTAATTAAGTCTATTTATGGATTTAAGCAAGCTCCTAAGCAATGATATGAAAAATTTAATTCGGTCATATTGTCAAATGGTTTCATCCATAGTAGTGCCAATAAGTGTATATACTCTAAATTCACTAAAGACTATGGTGTCTTAGTGTGCTTGTATGTTGATGATATGCTTATCTTTAGAACGAATATGACTGGAATTATTGAGACTAAGAAGTATTTAACTTCCATGTTTAAAATGAAGGATTTTGGTGAAGTATATACTATCTTAGGTATTAAAATTAAGAAACATAGTGGGGGTTATTCTTTAAGCCAATGTAGTTATGTTGAAAAATTATTAATAAATTTCAACATCTTGGTTTCAAGGAAATAAGTACTCCATTTAATTCTAGTATTAAATTGAATCATAGTACTGGTAGAGCGGTGGCACAACTAAAATATGTGAGTGCTATAAGGTTTTTAATGTATGCGATGCATTGTACTAAACTTGATATTGCTTATTCTGTATGCAAGTAGATATACTAGTAATCCAAGCACAGAACATTGGAGAGCTATTACCATAATTTTTGGTTAAATTTATTGTTCTATAATAATTATCCGGCTATATTAGAAGGATACACCGATGCTAATTGGATTACAAATGTTGGAGATGAGCGTTCCACTTCTAGTTGGATTTTCACACTAGCTGGAGGCGCTATATCTTGGGTGAGTAAGAAACAAATATGTATAACTCACTCAACAATGATATCTGAATTTATTACTTTGACGAAGGCTTTACCAAAACACATGGTAATAATGACCTCACAAGAAAATGGGCTGAAACCCTTTAATTGAAATCACCAATAATGGTAAGCCGACATTTTTCTAAAATATCACTAGTTACAAGGTTTAATGGGTAAGAACAAGTTATTGAATGTGATTATTTGATACTGACGTAGCCTGATATGAGAAGTTAGTATCATCTATTACGTTTTATAAGTTGGATTGAATTCTTAATGAAGTATAGTACAAACTTGTAATATGTTGATAGTAACGGAAACACATGGTAGATACTTCACCTATATGAGCTTAGAAGTGGTGCCGCTTCTTACGAAAGTAAGGGTTGCTATATAGAGAGCTCATGAAATAGGATTAAGCACAATGTCATAATAGTGCAAAGTAATATAGAAATTCTCGCTAAAACAAGAGGTTGGTATATGTGCGGTATGTTCGATTCTATTATTTAAAAGTACAAGTTTAAAGCCGAATTACTTGTCACTTTGATAGAGTTTTGAGATATTTGCACTAAGTAGAGGTTTAACTCGAAAGAAACCTTTAAGTATGTATATTAATCTTACTGAAATTTTGGCTGTACGATTTTTAAAATTTTTAATTTTGAAATCTTTATTTTACAAACAAAGTGGGGGATTGTTAGAAGTTTGTTTGTAAAACAAACTAAGTGTATGTTTCCTTGTCCCACATAAGAAAAGTGGGAGAAAATAGGCCAATTAATAAGTATGGGGTTTCTTTAGCGTATCTAAAGAAATGATCAGGTGTGGGCTAGACCCCACCATACCCGCATGCGGTTGCGCGGATAATTGCGCGATTATTAGACGCACTTAGTACTTTGCACGCCCGCGGTTTAATTAGCACTAACCCCTTCGTTATTTTTTTTTCTTACGGTTATCTTATTAACTTTAATCAATTCAAAGGTTTTTTTTTGTTTATTGAGAATTTTCGAAAATTATTAAAAATTCGAATTTTTCAATTATTAAAAAATAATAATAATTTTTTTAATTATTCCGAATTTTTGTTTGTGTCTCTTCAAGACAACCTTTGAAAAAGATATTCGTTCAGTTTGCAACATTTCTCGAAATGTTGCATTTGTTCATTTTTCCAACTTCTTCTGATTGGACACCTTTGTTCATCTGGGCAATTTTTTGAAATGATACATTTGTTCACTTTGCAATTTTTCACGAAGAGTTGTCTACGTTTTTAAGACTGATTTATATATACATGTCAATTTTCCAGAAGAGTGTGTGATCATTTTTATCTTTTCGAGCATTCTTTCTAAAAAACTGCAGCTATTTTTTCAATTATTTCCTAAAGAGACATTGGAGAAATACTAGAATCACTATCTAGTATTCTAAATTTTGAGAATTTGTTGTATCCTTGAGGATATTTGCTGGTGACTATTAGCAACTTTGTGGGGCAAATAAATCCTTACATAAAGTAATATCACGCCTCAAAATCCGACTTGATTACTCTAAAGATCCAACTTCATTGTTCTACCCAATTCAAAGCCATATTTTCTCAATAGTCTCTCTCTCTCTCTCTCTCATGTCTTTTTCTTTGCGTGCTCTAAGATTGCCGGCCTGAATTATGAGACCTCAATGTATTTTTATAGTGTTAACTAAGTCCAATTCACTTTTTATGAGCTTAATTTATGTCTTATTAATGTAATTGACTTTAATAGCCTAAGGCCTAACTCTAACAGACTAGATTGCTCTGGTTAAAGTTTAATAAAGCCCAGCACCCCCCCCCTCTCGGGCGGCTAGTGACATGGACTAAATTGATCTGATTAAAGATTGCTGGCTACTCAAGATTCCGGCTAGCTCGGCCCCAAATAAAACACAAAATCCGGTTTAGATCTTATTATTTTTATAGTGTTAACTAGGTCCAATTCACTTTTTATGAGCTTAATTTACGCCTTATTTATGTAATTGACTTTAATAGCCTAAGGCCTAACTCTAACGGACTAGATTGCTCTGATTAAATTTTAATAAAGCCCAACACCCCTCTCGGGCGGCTGGCGACATGGACTAAATTGATCTAATTAAAGATTGTTGGCTACTCAAGATTCTGCCTAGCTCAGCGCCAAATAAAACACAAAATTGGGTTTAGATCTTATTCCTTGAACTGAACATGACTGAGGGAAAATGAAAGAAAAAGGAACACTTTGATGTGAGCGAACAGAGCGAGATCTGACTCTTGAACGTCAAGTAAGGCTCAGTCACCGGACTGTTGCGGCAACCTTTGATTCAAGGTCGCCGGGCCCCCACCTCCTCTATCTCAGATCAAGGAATCTATGGACAACCTCCACTGAGGTCAGCATTCACGAATCAGCTCTTGAAGACAGTGAATACCGCGCTGGTCAACAGTAACCATGAAAAGTGTTTAATTATTTTTTCGTTTTTCGAATTTGTTTTTATTTTTATTTTTTCTGCAAGGGCAGTCACATGGCGTCACATCTACATGGGAGCCACGTCAGGTTTTAACAGTGATTTTTAACAGATTCTAATGGATGTCGTTCGAGTATTATTTTGGAGTTTTTGTGTTATAAAAAAAATTTATGATAAATATGTGAAACATAGTTTTGAATTTTTGGTAATTTTTTATCCCTTGTGTTAAGTTAGAATTTACTTTTCCTTATTGAAACATATTAGTCATACTGAAAATTACTAGCAAACTTACATTTTCATTATGAAAAATTATTCGAATGAACAGTTATGTAACATAATTACTTGATTTTGATACTTACCCTTCACATGAAAAATTACCAACCACATTGAAAAGTTAGTGATTAACAAGATGTTGATAATACTGTTACTCTTCAAAAGTTATTACTTATCCTAGTGGGGTGGTTAAGTGATCTCTCTTAACTTCGGATATAGTCCGAGTTTCTTTTCAAATTCGTAATCACGTGGTGAAATTATTATCACTACTTTAAAAATTAGTTTTTTGTTAACTATATATGCTACGATAAGATATCTATGAATACTTTTATTTGACTTGCTTTCTTCAAATGAAACGTTACATGCAGTCGCTAAGGATACTGAAAACAATTGCTGATACATTACAAGGCATTTTTCAAACGATTTAAAGTTATTGTAATTAGTGATCTCATTGAATTAGCCAACACAGAGTAACCTTGAGCTAGCCCATAACTTTGTGGATAGAGCTCCTCTTATTAATAATTAGAAATTTTACCCGGGTCAACTTTTCAGTCTTAAAGAAACCAGGCGAAAAGGAACTTCAAATAAAATAGAAAAGGGGCTTTCACTATGATATCGCACCAAGCTGACTACAGAAACCAGTCGATCCAACCTGCTACCAAAACCATATACAATTGTTTTACATTGCTTGGTTCTTTTCTCTTATACCCAGAAGCAAACCAAATGCTGCGGGGATTACCCAAAATCTTTCAGTAAGGCATGAGCATCCGCGTATCCTCTGCGAAACGATTTTACACGGCCACAGTCAGCAGAATATATATCACAACACTTCCTTCTCAAGCTTCAACACTGCCATAAAGGCTTCTTGAGGTACATCGACCTTGCCAATCGCCTTCATTCTTTTTTTCCCTTCAGCCTAATAATAGAGAAGATAAAGCTTACTCAGATTAACAAAATTTCCACAAATATCATCAATTTTCACGTCGATGCAAAAACATATGCATGCTTCAAACACAAAACAGAAACACTTGCCAGTACAAAATTGAAGATCCCAATTTTCTCCTAGTGCATTTGGGTATGGACCCAGAATTACTGAAGAAATTATGCAACGATGAAATGCAACTTAAGATAAATAAAAGCATAAAGACCGACATTTTTTCATCCTTCACACATATTGCAATAGTTAATGACTCTTGAATCCTATAAATTACTATCTTTTTATCTTAGGCATATGTATTTGTCTTTGTATATAGCACCTGCATAGAAAGCTCCCTGATCAGTCATATCACAGAATTTTAAATGAGTAAAAATTCAACTATACAGTCGAGCAGACCTTTAGAATATTAGACCGTAAAATCACAGAAAAATAAGTCACAGAAAAGCCACAACGCAGCATCGGACCACCATGTAGAAAAGTAGCTGGGGATGCTTAAACATCCAATTTGAACAATTTCTGACTCATGCAATGTGTAGCATATTTGTCCATTGACACAAGGCAGAGAAATAAACCATTTTACATCCTGTCCTACCCCTTTCACTTTTTTGGGACTTCATCGTAATGAGTAGGGAAAATTCTATGTTGCCATACTAAAATTGTACTGGTATATGACTAATCCACTTGCATAAAACAGAAAACAACAAAGAATGGAGCTAATCCATCAAAGTTAAAAGCAATTCCTTGGATGCTTTCACCTTTCTTGGAAATGAGATGATTGTGTATGGGTGGTGTGCACTCTTTTTAAAGAACCTTCATATTCAAAAGCCACCCAAAAAGGACAAAAAGGATAAAGGTATCTTAATGTCTCGCACTCAAAATTAAACAAGGCTTCACTTGAATATCAACTCTAATATACTCTAGTGAGATAACTACTGCTCTCAAACATTCTTTGATCTCTGCCTCATCCTCATGTGTTCCTAATGGTCCGACGAATCTTTAACGACTTGTGCCCGAGGATAATAAAGGATTCCACCTTAATATCAACACATATAAATCTGTCTAAGCAAATATACTCAAGTGAGATAACCATTGCTTCCAGTTGTTCTTTGATCTCTGCCTCATCCTCATTTGTCTATAACGGTCCAACAGTCTGCTGATTAAGTATTTCTTTATTAACGAATAGATAGTAATGATCAATCTTGTCAGATTTGTCTTGTACCATATGTGTATAGTGTCTCTTTGCTTATATCATGTTCCAGGTCAAGCCACACTATCAGATGATGATACATCCATCAAGTTTGTTTAACAGACCACAAATCATGCAGATCACAACGTGTCATTTCTATTCAGTTCATTTGAAATGATCCAAAGATTCCAAACAGTTGATACAGGAGAAATCCTCTGTCCTCCAAAAGGGGGAAAAACTTGAGTGAATACTTTCTTCACAGATGTTTAGTGAAAAGATATTAGACACATCTGTCCAAAATGATTTCAAATTAATCCACAGCCTAAGCTGAAAATTTCATTAGACAACTTACAAAATTTCAGGCAGGGAATAATGATCAAATGAACTTGATTATGACAGAAATTCAGGCTGCACTTATTAGGGTTCTGCAGGAGGATTTCCGGAGGATTTAAGTCCTAAAATGATATTTATTATGATTTCTTCACGAGGTTGACAAAGAGCAATTACAAGTTTGAGACACAAGACTCACAACACAGTCAATAAGGAAATAATGAGTGGATGGATGCTTCTAAATGATAATAACTAGTACCTGTTTCTTCAGCAACTTCTTTTTCCTTGAGATGTCACCACCTAAATAATATAATATGGACAAGAAAACCCATATTAATAAAACAACTCCGAAAGACGATAGATACTCACAGACGCGGGCGTGCGCGCCCACAGGATGAAGAATCCAAATAAAAGGAGGAAAAGGCAAAAACTTAAGTGTGTGGTAAGGGATATGATCTTCCTTAAAGACCTAAAGAAACTTGATTTTCTACTTTATATAAGTAGCATACATCATAACTTTTCTCATTGTGATAAGCTTGGGAAAAAGCCGCAAAGCCTAATTAAAACAGTAGTCTCATCTCACCATAGCATTTGGCCAAAACATCTTTCCGGATTGCTGATAAAGATTCACTAGCAATCACTTTTGAGCCCATGCATGCCTGTGACAAAAATAAATCATGTCATTTTGTTCTGTCAAAGCAATAATTTAGCAAAACTGCAAGACATTTAACTTCCTATCCATCACGAAAATTCGGAGAAAATACTAAAATTAGCTATCATATAGGACTTTCCTTTCTTCTTAGGTTAAGTCCTTAATTGGTCCCTTAAGTTATTTTTTTCTTTTTATTTCATCTGCAACTTTCTTTTTGTGCTATATAATTTCAGGGATTGAGTCCTGTTAGTAAAACTGTAGGTTGCTGATGTGGCATTGACATTGTGACAATTTGGAGAATATCGTGCTAGTGTGGCAACAACTAAGTGACACATCGCCAGCACAACAGAAAAAGAAATGATAATACAAAAGAAAAAGGAATGTAAAATCTCAAATCAGAGAGATAGAGAGTCTAGGAGGGGGGTCTACTTTTGCCAACCACCAGAGGGTGGTGACCACACTGGTTCCTGAAACTGGTGGCACAACCATCTTCAGCTACCACCAAGGGTAACCACACTCACCGGTGGCTGTTAGAAATATGAAGGGTGAAATGGTCTTTAGCACTTTTAGGGTTTATTTTGATGTATATTTATTAAACTTTATTGAATAATACAAATTAGTTTTTCCTCACATGGTATCAAAGCCCAGGGTTTAACCTTAGTCGACGGAGCAGCCACTCGCAGCCATCGACTCGCCGAAACAGTCAGCCGTCACCGCCGCGGCTTGTCACCATCGAGCGTCCACTCCCTCTCTCCCTTCCTCACACGACTCCTTTCCTGACCTTTCCTTGTGCTCTTGCTTGCGCGGCTCGCTGGGTCGCTGGTTTTGGTTGCGTGACTCCATCGCAACTTACACGGCTTGCTTGGTTGTAGACTCACTGGATTGGCATGAAGACTGACAACACCATCAAGTACAATGCGAAGCGTACGCACTGACACCGCATTGAGCTTGGGTTTTGAGGTGTTTTCATGGGAGAAGATGTTTTTGCTTTGGGTTAAAACTTTAAGTTGCTGCAAAAGAGACCTCGATGCTTTTCTGATTATTTGCTTTTTAAGTGAATTTGAGACTTGTGATGACGTAAAACAGCTGCTGCTTAGATATAGTGCGGCCATTTGTTACTCTCGTCACCATTTTTTATATCTGATGATCTGCGAATTCTGGTAGTTTCTGTTACTTCATGTGGGTTGTGGAGATTTCTGTGTGGATTTTTTTGTGCAATGATATTGGGTTATTGAATTATTGAGGCTGAGTTGTTTGAAGGAAACTAGGGTCAGAATTTTCTTATTATTATTTGGAAAACGGGCAATCCCGCAAAGAGTGCAGTTGAAGTTATGATGACTAAGGTGATTTCTTCTTCTGGTAGTGCTAACTCTCACCAATAGAAGAAAATCGTGAAGCTTACTTTGACAAGTAGGAATCAACATAGACACTTAACTGAGTCTCGGGGATGATGTAACTAGAGATGCTGTTGATGCACGTATTCTTGGTCAAATGCTAAATTCTATGGAGAGTAATGTAATTGATCTAGTAACTCATATTGATACGGTCATACAATTGTGGGAGTATTCAAATATGTTATATTCTGGCCAAAAGAACTTGTCACGGATTTATGAACTATCGCAGGAGTTTTATCGATCTGAAAGGAAGGAACATTCTGTTACGCAATACTTTGTAGACTTTAAGAGAATGTATGAGGAGTTGAATATTGTTCTCCCTATTTCAGCTGATGTTCAACAAATGCAATGTCAAAGAGAACAATTGGCTGTAATGCGATTCTTAAGAGGCCTTGGTTTTGAATATGAAACCATTAGGTCTCGAATTCTTGGAGGAGAGAATATTGCATCACTCACAGATACGTTTGCTCAAGTTCTTCGAGTACCTCGTGAGTCGTCTTAGGATACTACATCTATTGTAGGTAGTTCAGCTCTTGTATCCCAAACTTGAACCGGTAGTGGCAATAGGAGTGATGGAGGAAACCGTGGAGGATATACTGGGCATGGTAGCCAAGGAGGAGGCCGAGGCATAGGAACAGGGAGAGGTCAAGGCCAACAGCATCTTTATGGACAATCCCACATGTCTACTAATACATCCGGGGCTACACAAACTTGTCATTATTGTAACAAACCTGATCATATTCAGGAATTTTGTTACAAATTACATGGGAGACCAAGGCAGCAACACCAATTCGCAACTTCTAATATTGACTCTCCTCCATAGTTTTCTGAAAGCAAGGTAATGGTTATGTTTGATGAGGAATTTGCTCTATACAACCAATTTCAAATCTCATAGCTTGCTTCTTCTATTGCTATTCTAGCAAAGACAGGTAATGCTACTGCATGCCTTTTAGCTGCTTCTCGCCCTTGGATCATTGAATCAAGGACTTCCAATCACATGTCAGGGCTTTCAAGTATATTTTCCTCTTTTTCTCCACCTTTGTCCATAGTTACCCTAGCCAATGGATCATCTACACATGTTAAGGGGATTGGCACAGTTTATCCAACTCCTTCATTGCCATTGCCCTCAATGCTTTTTTCCCAAAATTTCCATTTAATCTCATGTTTGTTAGTAAATTAACCAAAAACTTTTAGTGTTCGGTAACATTTTATCCTAATTCTTGTGTTTTCCAGGATCTTGCTATGAAGAGGACAATTGGTAGAGGACGTAAGGCAGGGGGGCTATATGTACTTGAAGACACTCCTTCACTTGCTTGCTCAAGTATTGCATCTCCACATCAGATCCATTGTCGTCTTGGTCATCCTTCTCTACGTAGTCTTCAAAAGTTAAATTCTAGTTTTCATTTTCTTTCTAGTCTAGAGTGCGAGTCATGCCAACTTGGCAAATTATATCGTGATAGTTGCCCACCTCGAGTCATTAAATAAGCATCGTCTCCTTTTTTGTTAGTTCATTCAGATATTTGAGATCCATGTCGTGGTTTCTAATTTGGGTTTCAGATATTTTGTTACTTTTGTTGATGACTATTCGAAAGTCACTTGATTATATTTAATGAAAAGTCGTTCAAAATTGTTTTCTATTTTTCATGCATTTATATCTGAAATTTATACTCAATTTAGTGTGCATGTTAAAGTTCTACATTATAATAATACTAAGTACTTTTCTGCACATTTTTCTAGTTTTATGACTCAACATGGTATAATCCATGAATCAACCTGTCTTGATACACCACAACATAATGGTGTTGCTGAAAGGAAGAATGGACATTTATTGAAAGTTACTAGATCCATGCTATTTGAGATGCTCTCCAAAACCTTTTGATCTGATGTTGTTCTAACTACATGCTATCTCATTACTCGCATGCCTACTTCTGTTTTGCAAGGTGGTATTCGATTTTCTCCTTTATTTCCCAATGGGCCACTATTTGTCCTACCACCTCGTATTTTTGGTTGTATCTGCTTTATTCGTGATCATCCTTGGAGCATCAAAACTTGAGCCCAAGGCCATCAAGTGTATGTTTATGAGTTATTCTCGTACACGAGATATTGTTGCTATTCTCCATTACTGAGAAAATATTTTATAATAGCTAATGTTTCATTTTTTTAATTTACTCCTTATCATAATGTTTCAATTGTTGTGTCCGAATTGGATGAAGACTTGTATGTGACCACCATTTGGTCAACTATTCCAAATGTTTCGACAGTAACTACGTAGGAACTACCTCCTCTCTAGGTTTATACTCAACGTCCTTGAGTAGTTGTTGCTCCCCCCGCTCCTCCCATCATTACTACGTCATATTCTGCTCCATAACACCATTAGCTAACCCTCTTCTTGTATCTAATCTTGATCTTCCTATTGCTTATCGCCGTGGTACACGGACTTGTACTCAACATTCTATTGCAAATTTTATTTCACTCTTTTGTGTCTCCTACTTTTAGGCCTTTTTAACTATTGTTGAACAATATCCTATCCATATCCCCAAGTCTATCGCTAAGGCATTACAAAGTTATGGCCATAGGATAACAATGGAAGAAGAATTAAAGGCTCTCGAGATTAATCAAACTCAAGACTTAGTACCACTTCCTCCGGGGAAAACTACTATTGGTTGTCGATGGGTGTATACTATAAAAGTCAACCCTGATGGTTCTCTTGCTTGTTTAAAAGCAAGACTTTTTGCCAAAGGGTATGCTCAAGTGTATGGGGTTGACTCTCTGGATAACTTTTCTCCCGTTGCCAAACTTATTTCTGTTTATATTTTGATCTCTCTTGCTACTAAAAATAACTATCCTTTGTTTCAGCTTGATGTCAAGAATGCTTTCTTGCATATTACTCTTCATGAAGAAGTTTATATGGAGCAACCTCCAGAGTTTGTTGCTCAAGGGAAATCTGGACTGGTTTGCAAATTAAAAAAAATCTTTATACGGTTTGAAGTAATCCCCATGGGCATGGTTTGGAAGATTTTTTGAGGCTGTACTCTTTTTTGGGCTGTCTGGATGAGGAAATGATCATTCTTTCTTTCATAAACAATTAGGGGGAGGCAAGCTGTTCTTGATTGTGTAGATGATATTATTGTCACGGGAGATGACTTGATTAGTATGGCTGAACTCAAGACCTATCTTCAGCAACAATTTCAAACTAGCAACTTAGGAAAATTGAAATGTTTATTTTCTATCACAGCGAAAATATATCCTGGATTTGCTCACTGAGACAAGTATGTTGGGATCAAAGTTTCTTGATTTACCCATGGAACAAGGGGTAAACTGGTTGTTGAGAGAGGAGATATTCTTAATAATCATGAGAGATATAGAAGACTGGTAAGGAGAATTATGTCATAATTACTCGACCAAACATTGCTTTTCCAATTAGTGTGGTAAGCCAATTTTTATCATCCCCTCATACATCTCACTGGGATGCAATTATTGGATAGCGGTATTTTAAGAAAGCTCCAGGGAAAGGAATACTGGCTATTGTACCTTGGTTGGAGGAAATCTAGTATCATGGAATAGTAAGAAACAGAGTGTTGTTGCTCACTCCAGTATTGAGTCAGACTATAGAGCTATGGCACAAGTGACATGTGAATTAGTGTGGCTTCGATAGTTATTAACTGAGTTAGGCTTTAAAGATTCAGTACCCATGACTTTAAGGTACGATAATAAAGTTACGGTGCATATAGCTTCCAAACCTGTGTTTCATGAGAGAACAAAACACATTGAGGTTGAATCTCATTTTATACGAGAGAAGTTGCAGAGTGGAGTCATCATTTCCAGTCATATTCAAACTGGCGAACGACTTGCAGACATCTTTACTAAATCTTTGGGTAATGAGAGGATAAACATATTTGTAACAAGCTAGGCATAATTAATATATATGCTCCAACCCGAGGGGGAGCATTAGAAGTATGAAGTGTAAACTGGTCTTTAGGACCTTAAGGGCTTTATTTTGATGTATCTTTATTAAACTTTATTGAATAATACAAAATTAGTTTTTCCTCACAGCTGTCAACAATTGTAAAAGGCAACTTGGGTCTGCATACCTCTTTGTTGCAATGACTTACATCCGTACACTAATCACAGGGATCTCCCTCCCTCCCTCCCTCTCATTCTTCCTTTTCTTTTTTATATTACTTAGTTAAACCTATACTTTTTCATCTGCATCCGAAAATTCGTTTTTAATCACTTTATATAATAGACTTCCTTTTCCATATGAAATTATTTTATCCAAGTAAGCATGCCCTATCATCCCAATTTGGCACATCAGCAATGCCATGTCCTCATACTGACGGTACATACCCTTAAGTCGTAGTGATTAAGCATGCCAAGGATGGTAGAGGCTTATTTCTTTTTTTCGGAGGAGTTTCAATTCAAGCTAGAAAATAGGGGCAAAACAACGCTTGTTTCAGATTACTCTGCTTTAGAACAACTAATTATAGTGCAGCCAGCAAATACACATCCATGTCTTACTTGGATGGGGACTTTGAACATTTGTCTTGGAATAAGCTCCTTTAATTTTTGTGTCAAAGCTCTTCCAATAGCATATGCCTGAAAGGGAAGCTTCCATTAATTGAATGAAATCAATTCTACAATTGTCTAATGCACAAATAGAGAAGATAAATCGACAACAAATCACAAAAAATGCTGTAAGACTACATCTAAGAAGAAAGTCGAAACAAGTAGAGAACAGTTAAAACTTCTTAATCTTAGCATACTATGTACCAACTCCTCTTTAGTTATGTCAAATACTCCAGACCTGATTTGCCTCGGATGCACCTCAGATAGTTATTTTGGCCTTACCATTTCTCAGCAAACCTACTGTGTTATGAGATGGTTATATTATAATGCTCTCATGCACAAAGTTCTTTCCGACTCTCTTTATTTTTTAAGTCAAATCCTTACCATATCAGAAGAAATGAAGCAAAGATCAGTGTTTTCATCAGAGGAAAGTTTCATCAGAGGAAAGTTCAACCTCAATTAACAAAAAAATTAAGGAACTTCACCCAAATCATTCACTAAGAAACATTCAATTTTAGCTAAGAACAAAGAAGAAATTAAGAAATAACATGCACATGTAGCATATGGTACCAACACACTTAAATTTCTTGTATCTAATCAGATTAATCATATCATTTATTTGCTTAGTGCTGTCGCAATAGGTCAAGTATAGTTGTCATTTATTAATAGGTGGGATCAGGTGCATGGACTCTTCAACACCATTATGCTTTGTCGCCATGTTTTCTTTAATATACATAAGCCTAGGGTCATATATGCTCTATATCAACAGAACTGAAGAAAACACAAATTACCTTGTCTTTGTGAACAATAGTTGCTAACGGTTCCACTGGATCACCATTGATCCTGATGTCAAGCTTTATCAAATCACTCTCTTTGTACCTGCCAGTCAAATTCAAAGCGCACACAATTATGAGAAACAACAAGAAATAAGTGAACCATGAAATGGACTACTAATGCATTCATATCAGCTGTCATGGCAGGAACTGAATACAGTATGAACATAATAACAGAATGGCTCACTCAAGACCGAGATATGGGAAATGGAAGCCAAGTGGATACACAAATCTCAAAGTATTAGATTACATAGATATAAACCTTATTGTTTAACTCGTACCAGTCTAGGCCTTTAATTTTGAGGTTATTTTTAATGAAAGAAAAGATGTGATCAGGAATGAATCTATTCGAGGAAAATTATACTTGGTTTGAGTATAAGACCACAGAATCTTGTAAGGATTTGCCACACCAGATGATGGCCTTCTAGAGGCTGATTAAACTGAATATGCAAGTTAAATATAGCAAGGAGAGGCCTAAAAGACTGGAAAAAAACAAAGAAAGATATCAATATATGTATGTACATATGAACGTATGTATAGATTAAAATGTATCATTGGTACTCAACAAAGCACACAAGTGTCGGGTCATTTCAGTGTACTTAACAAGTCCTTCAGTGTGGAATGAAAACGAAAGACAACAAAATTGAGTTGATTCTTTCTTTTAGAGATATTCTTATTTTTCCAACTTCCATGAAAGCAGCAAGAAAAATGAAGTAAAGATAAAGTAGCTATCCTGTTACGTTCTACAAAAATCCTATTCTCTTTTCCTAGCTCATGAACAGTTCGAGCTTATTTGAACAACTAGAGACGGCATGAACTTAGTGTTAAGTTACTTTAATTAAGTTTCCTTTATTATCAGAGTTTTATTTCCTTCTTTTATTATCAGAGTTTTATTTCCTTTTTTACTTACATAAGGGTATTATTGTCATATACAATTTATATTCAATATAAATACAATAGGTGTAGGGTTTCTGTTACTACAAAAAACTACAGCCCTCTTTGTTTCTTTTTCGTTCTCCTTCTCCTCCTCTCTATTCCTTCTCTCTTCCTTCTTTCTCTCTTTCTACTTGCTATGGGTTCTCTAATCAGCTTTGTGACATGGTATCAGAGCAGGTCTAACTACCTGATTACTTGATCCTATTGCTGGTTTGAGAGTCTCCTAGTAACCCTACTTCTTCTCTAGTGCACAACCACCTAAAGCTGTAATTTTTATCTGTTTTCTCTTCAAGTCTTGATACATATAAGATCGGAAGATACCAGATTCATCAGGTTCGGTTTGTGAACATGGATTACAACACTTACTAATCAGCGGAGTCAAGAATCAGAGTACTTTATTGATTATGGTTGACTGGTCTTGCTGGGTTTCCGTCAAGCATATAATTATTTGAATCAAGATGTCTGGTCAGATATCTTCTTCTATACAGCAGTCTATATTTATGAGTTTTCAGCATCCTTTTGGTTAATTGATGGAGCCAATTACATCTAATTATACATCAGTGTTGTTGTTTTGTTTCTTGGACTAAAGTTTCAGCCTTCTTGATTAGTTGTAGATATATTTATATTGAGATTATCGTCATGAGTGATACTACGACTCCTACAACTGCTGTTACTACTACTGCTGCTCCTACTACTACTACTGTTACTGTTGCTGCTGCTGCTACTACTACTACTGCGGCTACTACTGCTACTGTTGCTACTACTTCTGCTGCAACTACTACTGCTACTGTTGCTACTACTTCTGCTGCAACTACTGCGGCTACTACTTCTGCTGCTGCAACTACTGCTACTACTGCGACTACTACTACTACCGTTGCTCCTACTACTGCTGCTCCTCCTACTACTGCCGCTACTGCGGCTACTACTGCTTCTGCTGCTGCTACTGCTGCTACTACTACTTCTGTTGCTACCACTACTACGACTGCTGATTGGGCTCTACTATCTATAGGAGCCTTAGTAATTTGGTTACTTGGAAAAGCAAGAAACAGACTACCATTGTCAGGTCTAGTGCAGAGGCTGAATATCGTGCTATGGCACATACTGTGGCCGAAATGTTGTGGTTGAAATCTTTTCTCTAGGAGCTTGGATTTTCAATTAATCAAACTATTGATATGATGTGTGATAATCAAGCAGCTATTTATATTGCTGGGAATCCTATTTTTCAAGAGCGAAGCAAGCATATAGAAGTTGACTGTCACTTTGTCCGGGATGCTGTGAAGCAGAAGCTGGTTGCTACTCCTTACGTTGCCTCTAGAGATCAGTTTGCTGATATCTTTACCAAAGCATTATTTCGTCCTGCTTTTGTTGCTGGTTGTTCCAAGCTGGGCATGGGTGACCTATATGCTCCAACTTGAGGGGGAGTGTTAAGTTACTTTAATTAAGTTTCTTTTATTATCAGAGTTTTATTTCCTTCTTTTATTATCAGAGTTTTATTTCCTTTTTTACTTACATAAAGGTATTATTGTCATATACAATTTATATTCAATATAAATACAATGGGTGTAGGGTTTCTGTTACTACAGAAAACTACAGCCCTCTTTGTTTCTTTTACGTTCTCCTTCTCCTCCTCTCTATTCCTTCTCTCTTCCTTCTTTCTCTCTTTCTACTTGCTATGGGTTCTCTAATCAGCTTTGTGACACTTAGCAATCTTGAAGACAGCCCTTATTCATGTCAATAATCACTGGTCTTGACATAACCTGTGACTAATCTAAAATTACCAATTCTGTTAAAGTATCCCGCATCGCTCGTCTATGGAGTTTTAATGGGCCTTATACTTATGTAATCTCTTTCCACCTATCAACCTAAGCTTTTGGAATAGACATTCTAACATGATATTAGAGCCAAATTCCATCCCATTATATTTTGTGCATGTGGCCCTATGTCCATCAATTCCACCAGTCATTCATAATCTGGGTTGCACATAAAGAGTGTATAAAGTATCCCATATTGCTTGTCTATGGGATTTCAATGTGCCTAATATTTACTTAGTGGCGCTCCACCTATCAATGTAAGCTTTAGGTTTGGACTTAATAACAACTTTCTACTAAAGTTAGACGTAACGACTGTCCAGTGAATAAGCAAAGCAACACCATGAACTTACCCAAGAAAAGTGTACTCCATGCTAGCATAACCTTTGCTTCTGGACTTTAGCTGATCGAAAAAGTCGCCTACCATCTGTCATATAAAAGAAACTGAATAACAAAAGAGAAACAATGTGGACCACTATGTAATCTATATGTATCAATCTAAGAAAGTAGATTAAAACCAAAGGTACCTCAGCTAGAGGTAATTCATAGGTGAGGGATGCTCTATTCTCCGTAATAAATTTCATTTCTTTAAACTCCCCTCTTCTGTCTTGAGAAAGCTCCATAATTGGACCAATATAATCTTTTGGTGTGAGCATTTCTATCTGCAATAATTACTAAAAGATGAAATATAACAGTAGTGACTCTTCACTTTACTCGCTCAAGATACAAGTTTAACCAAAACAACAAAAACTAAGAGAGAACAGAAAGGTAAAACAAAATAAGACAAAAAACTGAACACTAACCTTAACAACTGGCTCCTCAATCGACCTCCTTTGTCCAGGTTCAGGAAGCAGAGATGGATTTGAGCATTCAACCTTATATTCACCAAAAATGCATTCATGATGGTAGTCATATATCTTGACTAAGACAAATTCATAAACAACTGGATATCAAATCATACATTTGCTGCAGCTGATGTATGGCTTAATCCATACAAAGACAAAATAAGCTCAAAAGCCCAAGAATTCAGATTGGGCAATCGTCCAAGAAACGAATTTGAACTACAATTTACAGCTACACCTACATCTTATGAACGATTAGCTAACTGACAGGAGCAAAGGTATTGAAGGTGCTAGGAGCGAATTTCTAACTAATTTATCCAAAAGCAATCCCCGCCGAGAGTTTCGTGCGCTCGGGGACAACGATGTTGTCATGTTAAAAATCAGAACTCTGAGCCTATTCAAGGCCAAACAATTTCTCCTAAATAAATACAACCAAGAACAGTGCACATTTTGGGAGAAGTTTTGACCTTTTCCAACCATTGGTCATTTTACTCGAAATCAAATGTTTCTGCTGAACCATTCCATGTGATCGTCAAGTTTCTTCCATATGAATGTTACTCAGGACATAGTCCTTGATAATCCACTAAATGATCAACTCTACATTGGAGTCCCTTATCATGCTTTAGTCAAAAGCACAGACTTCAGCTGAAGTTTCGTGAAATGGTTTGGCCATTGTCGCTTTTTCTTAATAAGTACTTGCTGTTATAAACTTACTCCAGCTTAGAGAAAGGCTGACTTTAAGATTGACCAATTAGGAAAGTCAAAGAAACCCAGGTCTTCTCAAACTTGCGTGTTACAAGAAATGCTTTGGCATCACCATGCTCATAGCAAATTCTACAAGAAAAGTTTTTCAATATAACAAACTCTCGCAATTGCAATTCCTCTTTGCTAATATTCTGGAATGTGCACGTCCTCTTACACAGCACAAAAAGGAAAAATGATAGTAGTAGTAATACTAATAACAACAATAATATAAATAACAATAATAATTATAAACTCATGGAAAGCACAAAAATAAAAAGTTGAGAAGAGAATAGCTTAGGATTATAGACTTACAATATCACCATTTACACAGTTCACCCTATAAACAACACTAGGAGCAGTTGTAATTAGGCTCAGGTTGTACTCCCTCTCAAGTCTTTCCTGTATGATAAAAAACAAATGTAACCGAAATCAACATTCTGGATTCCGTTTTCAGAGTTTCTTTTACAATTCCGTTAACAAAATCCGACCTAAAAAGAAAACAAGAAAGAGCAGTTTCAATGAGAATAAACCTGGACAATTTCCATATGGAGGAGACCTAGGAAACCACATCTAAAGCCAAAGCCCATGGCACTTGATGTCTCAGGTTCAAACTAAGCAAAAGAAATTTAAATGTCAGAATAGCCACAAACCAAGTGGTTAGTATGAATAGGTACTACGTCCATACTGGATGATGTACAAACAGTTCCTCAGCAAAGAAACAACTAATGGAGTACTACTAATTCTTTCTGTACTTGAAAAGAATAATTACAGGTCAGATAGACTAAATTAAATTCTCCAACCTCTGAGTCAATTTTTCCACCAAAATTCTAAATGAGTTGATGAAAACAAATACATATTTATTAGCAAGCACTTGCATTTTCTAGAAGCTTCCTTTGGGGAAAAATGGATTGAAATTATCCATAATCCTGGAATGATCAAAATTATCCACTAGATGAAGCAACAAAACCACACTGGAAAGTCAAACTCAAAATATATTTAAAATAGCATCAGATTTACCACACAACCGGTTTGGTCTTGAGAGACTAAATTGATTTGGCTTGACCACACCTGGTTCCTTTTCCAAATTGAACCAAGTTTACCCCTAATTTCAAATGCTTGAATCCTAGATTTGCATTCTTCATATTTGTATCTAGTCATCAAGTCATGGTTCTGCCATCCCCTAACCCTCTCCCATTATTTCAGCTTGACTGCTGCCCCGACTGCTCCTCTATTCTTTTTTTTCTCTCCCATTAGATCCGCCATTGCTGAATTCACATTTTGAGATGCAGAGGTAAAATATGTCCAACTTTTCAGTGAAGGTAATATCCATATGCCATTTCTTCACATGAAGAAATATCCTCATTCTACCCCCTATTTTACAACTTTAGTTTTGGTGATACTTCTATCTAACAGTAAAAAAACAGATAATATTCAGATAGAAATCGAACTCAAGTACGTGTAACTAAGAATTATGAAAATGGGCCAGCTTCATTGAACACAATCACAAGCCCTCTTGCAGACAACCTTAGAAGCAACATTAAAGCTACTAGCCTTTAACAGAGGCATTCAATGCCAATTTGTAATTGAATATACCATTGAAAAAAAATTGGTAAATATGCATGTAGACATTGCCAACCAAAAGCCTTCAAAAAAGATATGATTGCATGAGGCCCATGGCGGCCCAATATCACCAACACTAAAGTCATAGAAAGCCACCACACTCTCAAGCCTAAGATAAGAAAATTTGAACATGATTCATCATTCAAGTAACAAACCTTCAATGCAGCATCATTAAGTTGCAGTTTCTCCAAGGCATCACGTAACTCAGGAAACCTTAGAACATATTGAGGAAAAACTGGATAACATAAATAATTTGAGGTAGAATGATCTCTTCAAACTCAAAGTGTAAACAATAATCAAGGTCAGTACTGGTCTGCTTCAACGGGAAACAAACCACAAAACACCATTGGTGTAGCTTCCTCATATCCAGGCAATGAATCCTCTGCCCTTCTGCCATAGTGAGTTATAGTGTCACCTACCCTGGCATCTGCTACAGACCTTATAGAAGCTGAGAGGTACCCAACCTGGAAAGATGATAAAATATTAAGCAGAAAAATAGATATGTGTGTGTGTGTGTGTGTGTGTGTGTAGTAGAGACTAAGCAAGTGTATAACTTAATATGCTTTAACTTGACATCAACATCAGGTATGACTGTAATTTCTACAATTTAAGTGGCATCCCTGCTTCTGGTGATGGATTAGTTCAGTATGTCAATCAAGTCATATCCAACATAAGAAAGAAAAAGGGTGATAAGAGTTTACTTGTGCTGGAATTTAATGCATTCATCAGTAATTGGATTTTGCCAAGACCATGAGTAGCAGCCATATTTATCCAAGATAGAATGAAAATTCTAAACATGTTACGGGAACACGAGTGCTCACTTCTTGGGTGGACAATTGCCTTAAAAATGAGTTTTGGAAAATTTGAGTCAACAACAAATAAGTCCACTATCAAATAGAGTCAGCATATTATACTTGTAGTCTCTCATATATGCATGCATATAAAAATCATGGTAGTCCTTTTCATTACCTAAAACAGGCAGTTCGTTAAACACCCACCCCAGCTCCACTCCCCAAGAGAAAATAAAAGGTGGCAAGCTATCCCACACATGTCACTAACAAAACATCTTAGATCAAACTTTGGTTTGACTGAGGCCTTTAGCTACTGCAAAGGCTTTTTACTTTAGTTGTAACAACATGAAGACTTATGAGTTGCAGTGATCGGTAAATTGACTTCTTGAACATTTTAATTTTGATGCTATGATACTACAAACGTGAAATGTATAAAAATTTCAGTAATACAAGCAATTTAAATTTATCTACCAAACAATAAGAATAATTACTATTGATTTATATTTCAATAAGCTTAATCGCAAAGTTCCATTCTACCAACTTTTCTTACTATATACAGATGCATTTGGAATCTGACTTTTGTTTCATGACTGACTTATCATGAACAACTTTAACATTGGACATCTCCAATCTTTAAAAATATGAGAATATTTATATTTGAAATGATTCAATTTTGTCTCACTTCTCAGATTATGATTTTTTAACTATAAGCCATAAGCAAAAGGCCAGAACTTCAGACATCTCATCTAGGTACTAGCTTCTATAGCTCTTACAGACAACAGCAGAAGGCATAGTGGCATTTCAAGAGCCAAAAGTTGAGAGTAAGCAAAGAAGAAGAATACCATATTTTTTTAATATGTAATGACCAAGAAGAAGAAGACTCAAGTGGAAATATATAATCTTGCCCCATTACCTCCCCAGCAAATAGCTCTTCAACTTGCAATTGATTTGGAGATAAAACCCCAACTTCATCAGCAACATAATCCTGTAAAGGTAAAATTGAAAGTAAACAATCGACATATATTCATTACAAACATCCCTAGGACCTCTAAGAAATCTTAATCAAATAGTAAGTTACAATTTGACAAGCAATAAAGACATCAAGTGATGCAGGAACACCATTCTGCTTTCAGTATTTTAAGTGTTTTCTTTTTTATTTAGTATTCCACTATGTTATGAGGCTAATAAGGGTCATGTGTTAAGTCATGTGACTATTAATGAGTTCCGATGGTTGAGATTCGAAGTTGTTTATGTTAGACCAAGAGTTGAGATTGACTTATAGTCCATAACCCTAGTATAAATAGATCTTTAAATCTTTTGTCACTAGTTTCTCCTCATTCACTAACCAATAGTGATATTTATAAATCCTAGAAGATCATTTCTCTGTCAGCTTTAATTCATCAATTCTAGCCCTCATTATAGTTCTTTTGCTGTCTGTTACTTCTCCAAGTTATGTCGTTAAGCTTTGCACTTGGAAATAGCAGAATGTTCACATACAAGCACAATTTTATGCTATTGGGTACAGTGGGAGATCGATAAAAAAAAACAATGACGAGAACTTTACCTTCTCACTTGCCATAAAATAAATTCTGTCACCTTTCCTAATGGTCCCATCAATGACTCGAAAATAAACAATAACACCTCGATATGGATCATAGTAGCTGCAGAAGAAAGATGAACATAGATGTATAGTCAATCAAAGCTTGACAAGTCATGTACGTATTGCAGTGGGGGAAAAAAGCATTTTGATCCAGCAGTAGCTGCAACAATTAGCTGCGGCATATGTTTGTAAAACCATAAAAATCTCACAAACAAGAGATATTGTCAATGAATATGTTCCCAGAAATTATTGCTTCTCAAAATGTTAAAATATTGTCCCACATAGCTTGATAATGGGTCCTAAGTGCTCTTCATATTCATGTGGTCTCCCTCCACCAATAAGCTTAAGCTTTTGGGTTGGACTTTTTAACATTGTATCAAAGCTAGTTATCCCTTACACGAAAGGGCGTGGAAAAAAAAATTCCACGTGCAGCACGTGATCCGACTTGCATGTGAGAGGGGGTGTTGAAAGAAGGTATTGAAATATTGTCCCACTTCGCTTGACAATGGGTCATAAATGCTCTTTATATTCATGTGGTCTCCTTCCACCTATAAACTTAAGCTTTGGGGCTGGACTTCCTAACACAAAACCTTTTAACCATTTGCAGAGCAGCAACTGGCTAAAACACATGTCAATGGCCAAGTAAAACCACAGGCTAAATGAATCGATAATCATAAGATCAGTAGCTGAAGATGATTAAGCACTTCTCCACTTAAAGCTGGTCTGAGGGCTTCTACTGACAATGAAATGCTTAGATAGCCCATCACGGCATAGAGGCATAAACTTTAGGCGGCAGCTCATGTGGAGAAACACATAAACCACCCTCTCTTCAGAAAGCATGTTGTCAAGCAGCGAAGACTGCCTCAGGAACATCGGAAAAACTTTATGCTAATGGGTGAGGGCATAAGCATATTTGCGTATACTTGAGCATACACAATTTCCTATGTGCATTTGTGTGGGTGTGGGTGCAATGCAAGTGCATTCATGCATGCACACATGAGAGAGAGAGAGAGAGAGAGAGATTCCAAAACAAAATTGATTTAAGTAGGTTGACTTAAAAAGAAATAGTTATACCTAACAGACAAGAAAGAAGTCTATTGAGAACTTCAAAAGAACATGAGTTATGGATGATTATCCTTGAACTGCCTTAAATACACATCAACAGATCAGCATCAGCCTTTCAAGAAAATTTAATTTCTCCCTGTTTGCTTTAAATTTTGTAAGCATTTTCTTCCCAGCAATTTTAGACGTCTCCAATTAAAAAGTTAACTAGACGCATATGAGGAAAGTACAGAAATATTACAAGCAAATGTAGTTTGGAAAGTATAAACAGAAATCCTTTAAGTGAGAAAAAATCATTTCAAGAAAAAGGGAAGTCTAGAGATGATGGCGATCAGAGATCCCTTTTAGTAGCATGACAACGGGAAAATGATCAGTATTCCAAAGATTACTGAGCCTTGTACCACTAAATGGAACCAGCTATATTACACCCCATTGCACTCATAGTAAGTTCTCCGTAAAATTTAAGTGCTCCAAATCTTTCTGCATCATTTTGATAGATCTTTCCAGATCTTCCTCGCCCCTATTAGCCTGCATCTCCAACCTACAGCTATATCTTCTCACCAAAGCATTAGAAGATTGTCATTGCAGTATTAAAACCACTTTAAACACCCTTTTCAATCTTATCATTATTTGGGTTCTCACCTACTCGTCCACATAGGTTCAATTCTAGCACAACCAAAGGAAATTCTCATCTCATTTTCTGCAAGCATCGATATTTGGCCAACCACCATTTTGTGCCATATAGCATCACCGACCTTATTATTGTATTGTATAGAATTGATCCTTAACCATTAGCAACATTTGATGGTTGCACAAACACCAAATGCACTTGTCCACTTCCAACCATCATGCTGATACTGGGTAAGGTCTTCATCCACTTTTCCATCCTTCTGCTAAATGGATCCATGAGAACATAGTAACTCTCTAGGACATTCTAAACTCTAGATCACAACATTTGAGCTTCGATGATGACTAAATTAACACTCAAAATCACCTCCAAAGTCAATATTCCTGCCATAAACGAAAATCAGTTTCTCCACTTTGTGCTGAATTATTCTTCCGTATGATCATTTGCCTTGTCCGCTTAATCCCTCTACAGAGAATAAAATACGGCTACAACTTTTACTCTTGTAACAAGGTACTGTTGAACAACCATTTGCCCCACAAGTTTAAATTGTTCTGAAATAGACCCACAACATATATTAGCATATTTCTTGACAGCCCCGCATGTAGGCCAAAACTTACACACGAAACACAAAATATAGATGTAACCAAATGGAATAAATAACCAAAGACTCAACACAACAAAAGGAAAATTTACAAAACACAAGTACGAGGAGCATCAAAATTTTAAATTCTTTAATTGTGCTAAAATACCATGCGAATAACCGTTTTTCCTTAAAATTGTTTTTAAAAAAGCCAATACCCTAGGTGCCAAAGTGTTTTTCATCCACTCCTCAGGCATCTTCTTTGTTCTCAATGTAACCCTCTCTCATATAACTATGATGGCACTCGACAAGATTGACAGCTCATATAAAATATGGAAATAGTTTTACAAAAACTTTTAGAATGGGGCAACAATGGTTTAACAATAACAACACAAAATTATGAATGAATACTTGGATGATGAAAAGAGTATGATCGTCAAAATTAGCAAGCCGATACTTTTCGAGGGAAGCAAACATTAACCTGTCAAATATCAAAGCCCTTAAAGGCCTTTCAATAGTGTTGCTAGGTGGTGGAATCCTTTGAACAATAGAGTCAAGGATATCCCGTATGCCAATCCCTTCCTACAGAACAAAAGAACTTGAAAGTAAAGCGTCACTCCTTAATGAACAGAAGATTTTAGCACCTTGTGCATAAGATTATAAAATGAGCCAAATGTCCTTGTAGTGCAAGCATGTGTGGGCCTGACCTTTGCAGAGCACAGGATTGCATTGCTGCAATCTAAGCCGACCACCTGAAAGAAACACACACTTTTCACTGGAGCTTCTGTTTCTTCATTTGTGATGCTCAAACAGAGCAATGGCACTGAAAAGATCCAACAACAAGCAGGAAACAACAGTACTACTTAATGAATAAATGTATCATCCAACTAAATTAGACTCCAACCTTAAGCTTCTTAAAAACCAAGAAAGCAACAGCGAACTATGTAGGGATCATTAACATTTCATTGTGTTGGTAAATGATGAACTTGAGAGGCTAAACATTTTAACATAACAAAAGCATTCACTGAAGAAAACTCTTCAAAGTTCATTTGTCGCAAGGAATTAGATATAAAGAGAGCTTATCTTTGTAGTTAAGAAAAACTGCTAGAGGACAAAAGCAGGCAGAGGTAAATTTATTATGCCCAAAATGCATGATGTGTTATCTCTCTTGAGAATGCTCAAGACATGTGCTTTTAGTCTTCCATCTTAACAAAAGGAACAGCTCATAGGCAGAATGGCAAACTATGGTAGGCAAAACTGGTCATGATTGAACAATCAAAAATCCCATTACAGGTATTTCACAAAGGTACTACCAATGTCTCTCACTCAATTCCCTTCATCAGATATTAAGACAATGGAAGTCCAACAACAAGACAACAATTGGGTTATCGCAGATCAGTCTAATTCACAACTTTCATTTTAAAAACCATCATTGTCAGTCATAAATTACAATCTACTTACGAAAAGTCCATTTTGTGAATCATGAAACGGAGCAGGTAGTTACAAACATAAATAACCTCGCTAAATTCTCGTAGCCAAAACGATGAGATGTGCCATTATTAAAGATAGGGAAATAATTCTAACATCAGAAAGACAAAACCGACTTGGTATCATGCTTCCGACTTCACAATTCTAAGAAGTCCCCCAATAAGGGCGGACGAAAGTCAAAATCGCCAAATTGTGAAATTCTGGACTGATTTTCACTTGTGCGCATATAACTTTTTCCAAACTTCCCAAAATTGTTTGTTATAACTAAAAGAATAAAGAAGCTGCCCTCTTCATAATGGAAGAATCATCCGTAGAAGGGTTTCTAACTTCATACAAGCTACCAATGATTAAGAGGTGGACACAATGTTATTCGGTTTGAAGATTCTACCGGATCTAATTGCCATGTCGACATAGCACATGGTGAACAAGAACATAACACGGGATCCTTAGTTTATGCCTCATCATGACAGGTTCTCCTAATTTAAAGAAAAAAGAAACCTTTTGCTGATATAGCACCATCAGTTATTGCAGAGAGATTCGGTTTGAGATGGCAACATCAGTTTATTGGAAAGGGATTTGGAAGCTTAAAGTGCCAAAAAAGCATTTTCACAAGAACAGAAACATTTGTGGAAACACAAGCAAGTAACATTTGTAATTATGCATCATCAGTATTGTCAAGTAATGCTACTGACATAAAAGGATAGAAAACTCTGTGGATCACCTTTATAATCCATGATTGGGCATTTTACATCTGATTTCATAAGTCACTCAGAGTGAAATTTTATGATTATGTCAGACTAGTGCTAGAAAACTACAAAAGCTACAAAAGTATGTTTGAGATCAAATCCTTATGCGTCACGCCCAAATTTGCCAGGAAGGAACTAGATACAGCCAAGAGATAAGAGTATGCACCCCACTGTCTATTATTAAATGGTCTGCAAAAAGTGTTCCCAATTAGGAATGATTTATGCATCCATCATATCCTCTCTTGCATGTGATCCTAATTGCTTCATTAGAGATGATGGGTTCTCTATTGAGTAAAAGAAAGATCTATATTTTCTAACTACTATCTAAATTGTGTTTTTCCCTTTCTTTTCATTAATTTATTTCATTTCAAAGATGAACCTAAATAATATGAAATATGCCTCAAGAACAGTGACACCCAGTAAAGCAACAAGGAACTGTAAATGCCACAGCCAAATGCAAACAACTATTTTGGAACCTACCTCCTCAATCTCCCTGACAACGCGATCAGGTTCTGCTCCTGGAAGGTCTATTTTATTCAACACCTG
The DNA here is from genome assembly GCA_017140595.1 of Eucalyptus curtisii. Classification (NCBI taxonomy): domain Eukaryota; kingdom Viridiplantae; phylum Streptophyta; class Magnoliopsida; order Myrtales; family Myrtaceae; genus Eucalyptus; species Eucalyptus curtisii. The sequence goes on along the minus strand of CM029501.1, from coordinate 45,521,263 downwards.
AGGAAACAAGAACTACTTTATAAGCCAATGTTGTCAGAAAGAAGGAAATTTGGTCTCAAAACCTTACGCTATTCCTTACCACCTAAGCCAAATTTATGTGCACACCTGTATACTTATATGTACGCTTAAATAGTCCTACTTACTTCTCAGCAATGTGTGGAAGGAGATTTATGTAGGTGACATCTCTTAGTGAGGAAAAGCTTTGTTTTGGGTGGTTCTATGTTGAAAAAAGGGGAGCCCAGATTAGGATCACTCACTAGAAGTTGGAAACCAGGAGGAAATTAGATATACAGTGATTATATCCAAGAAAAAGTTGATATTGAGGATTACATGACCAAATGTGTCGAAGGTATTATTGATTAGTAAAACAGCAATCTCAAGATGCTCCAATCAAATTAGAGACGAAAATTTCAATTGGAACCATTGAACCGAATTGAACCCAAATTCTCAGTCCAACCAAGAGCAATTGGATCCTATATAAGGATTTGAGACGGCATAGTCGCAATAATTAAATAGATTCATATTACCAGCTCCACTTAGTAGGATACGGCTTAGGGTCTATTTGCTAACTGAAGCATAAAACTGAAATTTTGAGTACAGAAATTTTAAAAGTTAGTAATATTAAATGCTGGAAATTGAAGAAGCAAAATAATAATACCTGAAAATTGAATACTGAAGATTGATGTCTTATGAGTATGGAACCAAGGATGTCCTTTTGGTAGATATTAGCTCAAATGCTATTGATTCTCCATCAAAGACTTAATCCTACCCTTCCATATAATGTCAAGTGCACCTTTTACTGAATTAAATCTTTTAAGTCAAACTAATTACTCTTACCGAACAAGCTTAATAATAACAACTTGTTAGTATCCTTACTACAATGCCCAAGAATCAGGAATAAAACAAAGAAGTTAAAATACATAGAGACATCCAGAAAAGGGAAAAATGATGGTCAGATGTAACTGCAGTCCTTGATTAAAAAACTATTAAACTTACAGGAATAATTTCCAGGTTGTTTTCCAAGGCTAGATATACATTGGCCAAAGTTTGTGCTTCAACACCCTACAAACATGACATGCATGATTCAACAAATCAGTACCAATTATTCAGTTATATTGAAGAAGGCTGCTAGTGTCCTTTCTCAAACAAACAAAAACAGTGCCAAGAAACTAGTTGTGAGAAAAAACCTGTGAAATGGAGAATAAGCCACCTTGATTTTTTTAATTTTTTTTAATGGAGAACAAGTGCCTTAATCACTTTCTTTTCTTTGTTCATTTTGAAATTCAATTCGGTTAACCTAGAGTAAGTAGAAAGTTGATGATAGGTAGTAGTCAATTTACTAATTGGTGTGACACCTTTCAAAACAAGCTAGATGAATAATCTTTTATTAGGTCATGTCAAAAAGATAAAGTTGCAAATTTCATGAGCAAACGTCACTGGATTCTATGGATTCAGAATGCCTGACTGCATTGTATTTTCTCCACTATCCACAAATCAAGAATCAATGTCAAATGAGGCCCATTGGAAAAACCAATATGAAGAAATGAACAGACCACATGAATACCACTTTGCAGTGTCACATATTACTAAGGGAAACATAAAAAATCAGAGGGTGAGTTCTGCGAACAAAAAAGTCCCAGCAAAGCAAAGACTTGAATATTGCTACGCCTTCATCTATTTGGCCAAGCTTAAAAATATGGGCAGTGGTCCAACAAAATTCTACAATGGTATTAGCAGGGCATCCTATGTTCAAATCTCTCTAGATCCCTTATTTTGCTTCCCCAGTCATTAATTCCAGCTTATAAATGTCAACACCATACTTTCATCGAATAACTTAATACTTTTAGAACAAGTGGCAGTGGTTGCACAAAATTCTTCAAAAGCTAACAATTATGATGGCTCCATGCAACTGGCAGCACAAGCTCTCTAAATACTGCTTGCAGCTTTTTGCCTTCCACCTTCCAAATGTCACAAATCAATTCCATCTTGAGCAACTTTTAGTGAAGATGGAAGAAAGGGGGAAGGACATATGACTGTCGAATAGAGGAATAACTCTACATGAACAAGTTTTCTAGCAGCCGAACATGTCTCTCTCTATAAACAACAGTCAACCCTCGCTCAGACAATATTTCCCAAGCAGGGGATTTATCCTAGAAGAGTGGGCGCTTTCATCTGAGTAAGCTACACCTTTTTCCTTTTGAATAAGTTGGACATCTAAAGAGGAAGAGTACACCACAATGGGACAAATAGACAAGAGCTTCTTCTATGCAGAATCAGTATGACAATAATTATCTGCTTAAGCTGACCAAATATGAAGAAAATGGCAATCTGGATAAGTTTGATGAGCACTTATAAAGAGTAACACCAGCAAATTCTTAACGCTTGAAACCCAAAAGTTTTGCCAAAGGTGCTGATAGTTTTGGCATGTCAAACTTTGATGTTCTTCAAAGAGATTTGACTTACAACATGAAAGGAGCCTGCAGCAAGCATACGTTATTAAATAAGCCGATTGGAGGAAAATCTGGATAATCGGCACTTTGTAATGAAACACTATTGAGCAACTTCCTCCTAATGTCTCTGGGTCCTACTCCAAGGAGCACAAACTTGTGCCAGTATGAATGGACTGGGGACATCTACCACCTAATGGAATCAGCTGGGTGCATAAAGAGCCGCAAAACACCTTATTGCCAGGAAGAAAAGAAAAAAGAAAAGGAAATTGCTAAATTACCTAAATATCCTTTTCTAAGCCTATTAAAACTACTAAGTCAGGGCATTCCACACTATTTTATGGTCAAAGTTCATAAAAAGCTGCCAATGTCTATTTCTGAAATTATTGGGAAAGTTTAGGATATCAAACATTCGAGTGTCAAATTATAAGATGCCCACCAAAAGAAAAAGATACAAGGTGCCAGCTATAGATGATAAACAAAGCTTTGCTCGATGATAAGCCTGATCTGGAGAAAGTACCTGCGAAGCATCTACAACAAGGAGAGCACCTTCACATGCAGCAAGAGAACGTGAGACCTAGATTCAAAAGGTATAAAAGAAACTGGATCAAACAGAACGAGAAATACCGGAACAAACGGAACAGGCATTTTAAAACGATGTATAAATTTGCTCTCTTGGAGGAGACCCAGATTAGCGTGCTCTTCAACTATCGGAGGCCCCAATTACCGACACGATTCAACATTTCGAATTTGCAGGTAAGAAAACCTCGTCCTAATTCTAGACAGAAGTTATGCTAAACAATAAGACAACGGGTCTTCACGACAGCAGCATGCCTCTGTTCATGCAATCAAGAAAAGCCTCCTATAAACGAAAAAACTCAACCCACTGGCAGACTGTTGCTATTCTCCCGTCGATAATGACCAGATGTTACAAATCGCGAACCAGAAACATTCCCAAAGAGGTAACAGCAATAATGCAGGGAAGCATGGAAAATCCACAAAGATCACTCGGACGTACCTCATAAGAGAAGTCGACATGGCCGGGAGTATCAATTAAGTTCAAGCAATACGGCTGATTTTGGAACACGTAACGCATTCGAGCTGCCTGACGCGAAGAAATACATATCAGGCGATCAATTGGAGGCACGGGGGACGGGCACGCCATCGTGCAGCGCGAACATCGAGACGGGAGGAGGAAGGAGGAGTGCAGGAAGGGAACCTGAAGTTTGATGGTGATGCCACGTTCTCTCTCGAGGTCCATGTTGTCGAGGAACTGGTCCTTCATGTCGCGCTTCTCCACGGTGCCCGTCACCTGGAGCAACTTGTCGGCCAGAGTGGATTTCCCGTGGTCGATGTGCGCGATTATGGAGAAGTTCCTGATGTTCGAGGTTGGGACCTGCACCGCACCACGACCTCATCACCCGACATGGAGAGTCGAGTGGCTTCCATCCATGGGAGGAATCGACGGGCGTACCTTGAGGAGGCGGTGCTGGCCGGCTTGCACGTGGGCGGCGGCGACGTCATCGACGTCGGCGATGGTGTTGGAGGCACGACAGCGGAGTGGAGGGAGGCGGCTGGTGCTCCTGCTCTCGCTCTTGCTCTTGCTCTTGCTCTTGGATGCAGCGGACTGAAGCGGAGCGAGTTTCGGGGAATACCGAGGAGCGTTCGCCGCCGCGTGGAGTCTTCTCCGGCGGTGGTGATTGGCTGCGGATAAGGAGGAGAGCAGCCATGGAGGGGCGCGCACCTCCGAGACCGATGCTGCTGACGTGGCCATTCCCTCCCCGTCCTGCTCCTCTCGTGCTTCTCTCTCCCCGCTTCAAATATGAAACGATTCCGGTCTTTTCTCTTCGTTCCCCCTTCTTCTGTCGCTTCATAAAATAGCCCAGCTTCACCCCCCCCAAGAACTCGGCCTTGGAACTACGAGTGGGCCGGATCGTGCTCACTGCTCAGTCCAGTGAAAAATGATCCAGTTTAAATTGACTCATCCAATTCATATCGACCTATTTTTATGCGATGCAATTTTCATGATCCATCCTTGACTTAGTTTAAATCTAATCCATATCCGACTTGACGCAGGCTTCACTTTTTGTTTTCAGACCAAAAGTCAAACTTTTCCAAGCTATGATCCAAGTCCAAAATTTTCTTCTCTTTCACGGTCGCAGTCCAAAAAGACTAGGAACTCCAACATGGAAATATCAAAACCAACGAGTTTATTCACAATTCGATTTGGGTCTAGTTCGTTCAATTGACTTGAGCTCGAGATAAATTTTAACCATAATAATCTTCAAATTGTACTTACATTTGAATCACGACGGGTGAGATGTACCATTCAAATATCTTCTCGCCCATAGCCTCTTCCTCTTTTGCTATCCCAAAAAGGAAAAGAAAATGAAAGACACAAAAAAATTGAAAAAAAAAAATTGCTCGTGTCAGCACTATCCAACCAAAATTTGTTGAATAGACTAAATTGACATAAATGCAAAAAAAAAAAATTATGACATAATTGGCAAAAAAAAAAAAAAGAGTTTAGGAATGAATTGATATCATTACAATAAATTTGGAACTTTTTTGATAAGTTGCTCGATTTTTGTTAATTCGTACAAAAATGGTGTTCGAAAGTTATCGGGACAATAAAATGTTACTACATGGCTACACTTTTTCGAGTGTGGTTTTTGCAAGGGCTTTGCTAGCGTAGCAATCCTTAGGATATTGTGAGACTAACAACTTGTTATAGGTCATAAATTCTTGAAGAAGCGAATCCTATGCAATAATTTATAATTATTTGTGATTTGATTTTTTGTTATCTAGAATAAACTATTATTCTCATTGTGAATTAAAGACCTTTACGTAATCATTTTTGTTTTTGCAAGAATGCAACATGATGCGGATTGAAGCCGTGATCTTTAAGCATTGCAATGAAAGAAAGCCATGGATTGGTGGGGCGATGGTAAACAAAGTGTCAAGCGTAGAAATTTTATTACGTACCCCACCGTGGGCCTGGCCCTCGTGGGATTATGCACAGACATTCATACGTAATTTGGGACTGTAGAGATATTATAGCAGTTTGCCAAGTTTATCTTGGGCAAAATGCGATCATCCAATGGTGACACGACAGCAGGTAGCGTAGACACAACTCAAAATAGAACCGACAACGCAAGAGGACATTTGAAAACAAGTTGAGTTTACAGGTTTTTTATTGGTGTGTGGTGTGTGGGGGGGGGGGGGGGGGGGGGGCGATTGCCGAGGGAGTTACTGGGGAAGCTTGTTGAGTTTGCAATACATGTAATCCTTGAACTTCTTGGCCTTGTATTTCGGGGGACTCTCGGCGCTGAGCAGCTGAGGCAGAGGCGCAACCACCCACTCTTCGGGCGGCTCCAAGAACATCGGCCACGACATCCTCGCCTTCTCCTTGTTCACCGTACTCCTGTGCAGTACTGCCTTATACCGTCCATTGCTCAGGATCTACGCCAACAGCCACATGGATGACCCTCGTCAACGATCGCCATCGCATAAGTAACTAATAAAAAAAACCCCTACATTTAATCCCTTAGAGGCTTGAACCCGAGGTGAAAATTTAAGACTTTAAGAGTTTGGAAACGCCTTGAGTTTGTTATCAACTTTTAGGTTTAGATCATTTCGATTAGGTATCCCTATTCAAGGAAGGCGCGAGATGCACGAGAGGCCACTTGCGAAGGCTTTGGTGAGCCATGGACCTTTAAAGACCAAGGTTTTCGGATCCACGCATAAACTTCATGTTGCATTGCCTTATGTCCCATCAAACATCAAGCACCAACAATAAGGAAACAGTAACCTAAAATTTAGTATAATCTTACAGGTTTAGATCATTTCGATTAGGTAAGTACTCGGACGCCGCATGGGGTCTACTCCCCCATACAAAGGAAGTACGAGATGCACAGACGATGTTCAACCTTAGAAGTGAGTCACATGCGATGCGGAGGCTTGGGATTAGGGAGCCGGGAGCCATTAACGACAAAGGTTTTCGGAGCCACACATAAATCTCATGTTGCATCGCCTTCTTCTGTCGCATCAACATCAAGTACTGCCAATAAGGAAAAAGTAACCTAAAAGTTTAACCCAATCGGTAAGGTACACGATGCAAAAACGCCACGTGCCCCTACGCCAATATTGGCTCGGTATTATCATCTATGGAATCCTTTGTTCAAAACAGAGACGAGCTAGTTGTATTTGTAATTACTATCACCTCATGGTTGGTGTAACGTTTCCGTATTTTGATCTGATAATTAACAGCATTACCGGGAAGTTATAATTGACCGCAGAGTCGCGATTAGGGAGGGAGGGAGGGAGGGAGGGAAGGGGAGAGAGAGAAAGACCTCAATCTGGTCGCCGACATGGACGATGAGGGCATCGGGGATGTACTTGGCATCGATCCACCGCCCATCTTTGAGGACCTGCAGGCCGGGGACGTCGTTGGGCACGAGGATGGTGAAGGTGGACAGGTCCGTGTGGGCAGCCACCCCCAGGGCGAGGTCGGGGCGGGGGCAGGGCGGGTAGTAGTTGATCTTGAGGTTGTACTCAAGCTCCTCCCCGCCGATCGCCTCCTTCACGGCGGTCTCCTCCAGACCAAGCCCCAGGGAGAGGCAGAGGAACAGCTTGTCCGCCACCTCCCTCATGCCCTTGGTATACTCCTCGTTCACCTCCCTGCATGCAACAGGTTAATCATTCCTCACGCCACGCAATAAAGCAGCTCCTGTCACGACAGTGTTAACGCACCTGTAGTTCGTGGGGTTCGTGGGCCAGAAGCGGTAGTTGACGGTGGAAGGAGGCCAGACCTTGTGGAAGAGGTGGTCGTTCCACATCCTCTTGCCGTTGACCTCCTTGGAGACCCGGGTGCCGTAGCCCTCGAGGGACTGGGACCCCGGGGGCTTGGCGTAGGCCTCCTTCTCCTCCGGGGGCAGGTCGAAGAAGTGCTTCCCGGCCGCCTGCAGGCGGGAGATGAGCTCCGCGGGGATGCCGTGGTTCACCACCTGAAAGATCCCCCACTCCTCGCAGGCCTTGGCGATGACCTGCACGACGGACTCACGGTCAGGCAGGCTCAAGTCGATGGTGGGGATGTCGGGGGCCGGGCCCTGGTAGGTGGTGATGGCGGGGCGCTCCTGCTCCGGCCAGATGAAATCGGCGGGGATGGTCTCCGCGGTCATCAGAGCGGACGCCACGGCCTGCACTCTCTCCACATCCATGAATTCTGTCAGTTATGTTAACTGACGGGCAACACAAGCAACAGGGCTCCTCCTCCTCCTCTTCCTCTTTATGGAAAGCTCGGAAGAGGCCGGGCAATGGGGGCGGGGGGGAGATTCACGAGGAAAGAGGACTAGCTTTTAATCTCGTTAATGGAGGTAGGTCTAGGTTACCCGCTTTGAGGAGGGAAGGAGGAGTTTCAATTGCATTGGAGTTATATATTGGCGGGGAGGGGAGATCGAGGTTGCTTACGATCTAAGTAACACAGATACTGACACGCAATACGAAGCACGACACGACACGCCAACACGTCATTTCTGAAAAAATAAATAATTCCGAAACATCGTTGGACACGTTGTATATTAAATATATATTTTTATATATACATAATAAATTATTATTTTTATGATTATTTCAATCAAATTGATTTGAATCAAATTCATAAATAAATAATTAAAAAAGACTAGAATGAATATACACTAAAAACATTAATCCGCCATTTATTAATATCATTTATTGTTTCAATTTGACAATTTCAATTCTATTTTTATAATTCATAAAACTTGGAGAAAAAACAAGCGATCCATATTCTATACTTGCATGTTAGATATATTGGAAGAGGAGAAAAAAAACTTAAGGAATGAATTGTGTATCACGGGAAATGGGAGTCGGAAGAGAATAGAAGACTAGATTTTTCTTATTTCTCAATTTATTATTTTTATTATTGTGTTTTATCTTCGATATCGGAATCACATATCAGAAATTCGTATGTCATAATTCCGACTCAAGTGTTGGAGAGTGTCGAGAAAGTTGATCGGGTGTCGGATTTTTTGACGCGTGTTGACCGAGTGTGAGAAAGTGTCAGAAAATGTTCGAAAGTATCGGATACGTATCGCAATGTCCGACACGACATGAAGATTTTTTAGAGAGTGTCGGTGATGCTTCGTAACTTACGAGATTTTTTAGAGAGTGTCGGTGGTGCTTCGTAACTTACGATTCCTAATGATGCCGATGCTCCTCCTCCTCCTCCTCCTCCTCCTGCTGAAACTCGTGAGAGGAAGGAGAGTCAGAGGACAGATACGGGGGAATGACGTGGACTCATCTGCAACGCTGCTTAGCGCTACCAACTTCCGTTCTCAGCCCGCACACTGGCAGACCCTCCATCGTCCATCCATGAATTTGTCGCTTTTGAATTTGGGAATATGGGAAATGCTCCGATAGTCCCCGTGATGCCCCCCACAACCCCGCTACATGCGCCATTCCCCCCACTTCCCTTCTTGCTCCCCCCACCCTTTTGACAACATTGTAGCCACATTTATATCGTCCCTTGTGAATTACAAAATTGAGAAACCCGCAAAGCATATATATTATCAAAAGTAGGAATAAAGAGGAGGAAACAGCTCGCAATCCTAAAACTATGTGACATTGATCCCAAGCTTGCATTTTCCATCACTTGACATGGAATAATGCAATTTTTATTGACCCTTCTATATCATCCGATTCGTCCCGTACGAATAGATATAGTTAGTTCATGTGCTCTACACGCCTCATTGAATGATTCACAATGCGAGACGCCTAAAGTTAATAAGCCTGTCAAATCTCTTGATATGCCAATTTTTTTTGGAGCCCCTTTTCTCCTTAGTGTAGGTTTTGCAATTTTAATATACTTTAGTATGATGTGACTAAGGAAAAGACCATCAACTAAAAAGTAAAGAAATAGAAATTATAAGATTTGGAAAGCATTTTTCATAAAATGACTGTTTGTATCACTAACAAAAGTGAACAAATAAAAAAATCTTTATCGTCCATAATTATGTTTAGTCGTAAATTATTGGGTATAATAAAGACATTGTCTGTGAGATAAAGGAGCCCAAAGTTGAGTTGACAATCTCATGGGAGTAGTTCATGTGGGAAAGACTCGCGCTGCGAAACGGCTTCCTAGATGCCATTAAATGATGGACATACACGGCGCACCGCAATTGGTCGTTTTCGACCAGTCCCATGTGCGGGATTCTAGGTGTAGTCTCGGTAGGTGCGGCGGACATTGGACCAAGGCTAGGGCCCCGCCTTCGCTCTTCATCCTTCATTGCGTCTCGGTTTCTTCCCGGGTTCTTCTCCTCTGATCCTACCAGTAGCTGGACAAGTTGAAGTCTCAGCTTCTTGCTCCGTATACTATCCTTTGCCATTAGACAAAGTTCGGCCACATTACCGACGTCCGAACGGTAGATAGGATCCCGTGCCCAAATCCACCGCGGCTTTGAGTAGAGGCTGTTTAAGCGTAGCTTTTACGCTCCGTCCCATTTTACGTTACCATAAAAGGGGCTATACGCAGTTGCGCTACAAACCACAAAAAGTTAAAACTAAAAGAAGAAAAAGAAAAACATCTAGAGCCCTACTCCTTATATGGCCCGACCGATTGTACTATATGCTACGAAGCAACTGGACAATCACATGATGTAAGGGCCAAGCCTGTCTAATGATGTAAGGGCCCCCTTGTCCTTTTGTCACGTGCATCATTCCATGAAAGACGCGATGGCGACCATACTGAATCAATGTCACGTGGTTACTTGAATAATTAACTACCAAACTTTTTCATAATCACATTTTATCATTTTTTAAATGAGCACATGAAATTAGTGCAAAACTAATTTTAAATAAAACATGATGATTTCAATATATCATTCTCAAATAAATATGTATATAATTCGAAATCAATTTGTAGAAATGTAAAGATCGACATAACTCCAGTCATTGATGAATATTTGCAAATGTGGAAAACCCTAAAACCTTGGACAGATCTACGAAACATGATCGATTTGCGGATATAGAAATACCGGATCTGTACGTCATGTTCCACTAGCCAATACTCATTAAACGTGATGATGTGTTTTTTTGCAGTGATAGGATTTAAACTAGACGACCTGACGTTTTATTCCGTTTCTTACGTTACCGACGTCTTCCATCAAGATCGTTATGGTAACATATTAACGAGCAAATATCACGTAATAAACGTGAGTAATAAATGGGGTAATAAATTGGAATTAATTGGGAAATACAAAATTGGAATCACATTTAGAATAAGAAAATATATTATAACATTCTCTTACTTGATCCCAATATTCCATCAAATGAAATATTAACCCAAACCCACATAAATTTTATGCTGAAATAAAACACATAAATCACGGCGATGAGTCCTCTTAGAGCGAGTATTATCTGCCGTATATCATAATACATTTCACCAGCCCATATGTGATAACATGATTTAATGGATAAACCTTATGTTTACTCCAGGTCAAACGTAATAATAACTGAATGTAGACAACTGTATTGAGAAAAACATTGTAAATGAATAAAAATCTCGTAAATTCTTCCACATAAAGAAAAATTTACATGGTTGGATCAATGCCCATTCTGAATACATGATCCCTATAACTCATTGGTGGCATGCCTTTAGTTAAAGAAACAGCTATCATCAATCAAGTGCTTACGTGTTCTATGACCAATTTTTTCTCTTTAACACGTTCTCTTATGGCTAAATACTTGATGTCAATGTGCTTGTTTCAATTACCATTTTTTTGGTTCTTGGCCATGAAAACTAAGCTAAATTGTTGCAAAACATTTTCAATGACCTAGAAATGGAATCCACAATTCTAAGCCCCGATATAAAACTTTTCAACCGCACACCATATGAGGTGGCTTCAAAACAGGAAACGAACTATGCCTCCATGGTGGAAGTGGCAACCAAGGTCTGTTTCGCACTCCTCTAGGATACAGCTCTGCCAGCAATAAAAATGTATCCTGATGTTGATTTACGAGAATTAACGCAGCCAGCAAAATCTGAATTCGAGTAACCAACTACCTCCAAGCTGTCCATCCGTCTATACATAAGCATGTGTCCCTTTGTTCCTTAAAGGTACCTCATCACATTCTTTGCAGCTCTGCAGTAGTCCCTACATGGATTACTCTGGTATCTTCCCAATATTCCCACAGCAAAAGCAATGTCAGGTCAAGTGCAAACCTGAGCATACATCAAGCTTCCAACAGTAGAAGCATATGGGATGTTCTTCATTTTCTCACTATATGGATGATACACATTCCAGTTGACCGAGCCTACTTCTAATTGTTTTGTTCCGAAGCAAAGATATCCACGAAACGGTTCGTACTATTCAGATATTCACGACCAAGAAGTACTGTATTCTCTTTCGGATAGGCCCTGAAAGGAGAAGGAAGGCTGGAATGTCAACAAGCGTCTAGTATTGAATTCACCCGATGCGATAGTACCCATTTTGGGAACGTCCAGTGCCAAAGTCACTGAATGGGTAAGTCGCCAATCCCTAAAACAGACTATGGAATGTACTTTATCTGCTGGGTTACGTTATGAGCGGGTATTTTACCAGAGGTTTATATTAGATCAATCTACCCTTGTGTGATTCCTATTGAAGCATATACTTGGAGGGTGGGTGCAAGGCGGACGATTTCAAAGCGAACTGGTTCAAATTAAACCCGTCACCATTCACAATGGGTATTATACTTTGTGAACAATCTTTCATCCAAAATATCTTTAAAACCTTATTAATATCAGTTTCTTGAGATTATCCTAATATACCTCGAGATCTATCTCTATGGATCTTAATGCCAATGACATAAGATGTTTCACTCATATCCTTCATGTCAAAACTCTTAGAGAGAAATTGTTTCATCTCATATAACAACCCATTGTTATTAATTGCAAGTAAATGTCATTCACATATAGCACAATGAAACAAATTTTGCTCCTACTAACCTTCTGGTATATACATTGATCCATGACATTCTCTACAAAACTAAATGAAGAGATAACTCATGGAACCTTAAGTACCATTGGCGCTCAATACAAATGAATCATTTGTCCTAAGAGGATGTTGTTTTTCACTCAACTCTCAAGAGTGTTTGAAGGAAGTGTTTGGAAATGAGTTTACCTTTCTTCATCCTAAGCACCTCTTGTTTGGCATGGTTAATATCTCCATTTCACTCTGCCGAGACTGTCTGAGTAGATCAATCTCCATAGGAAAATTTGATTCAAAATGAATAATTCACAAAACAAGAAAACGATTTTGAGATAAAAATGATGCTCAAAAAGTTTTTTTTTTAATTATTCACTTTTTTTTGCCTATGCTCAAAAAATGGAAATTCTCATTTTCTTTTCTTTTTTTTTTTAATTTCTTGTTGGGAATGTAGGATTCCCAAAATCGGATTCGACACTAAATCGAACCCCTAAAACGAATGCGGAAGACAAGCCCGGGAAAATCACGTATCACCGATCCTAAAGCACACCACGGATTCGAGCGTACCTTGTTAGCCACAGATTAAACACCAATGCCGATAAGAGGAAGAGAATTTGGCCTTGTTCGATCCGATGACGTCAATTGGCCTTGGAGGGAAGACGGCGTCGCCTTAAGCGCTTGTTTTTCTTTTGGAGGGAGAGAGGGAGAGGAAACGTACGCACAAATGCCAAAAGGTGTGTTACTCCCTCTCTTTCCTCCCTTATATACGTTCCTCCAACAAAAAGGAACGTACCCCTTCATCCATGGGCCCTAATCTTGTGGGCCGGGCTTTTAGGCCCAACATGGGCGGACGGGCCTTAAGCCCATCACATAAAACCATCATCTCCCACTCGCACATGGTGGGCTGAACAGGATTCTCTTTACCTCTCTTCAACATTCATACCGGTGAATAATCCGTGCGACCAAAGCATACTTTGAGAGCTCGTTGCTATACATCTCGTAGGAATATATAACAGCTCTCATAATGGGCATCACACTCGAGTAGATTTAGTATGCGGTTCCCTAGATCGATCGATCACATTTATATCTCTCTTGATCTCTTTTAAACAATGATATATATATTATATTCACAATTATGATTATCCCAAAGACAGTCATAATTGGTTAACCGATGAATACAAAACTACAATGTGATTCTTCAAATTCGATCTTCCTCTTTCCTTCAAACTCTCAATTTCAGTTTAGCTTGCTTTTCTAGAAATGTCCCATTAGATCGAATCAAACTCATGACCATTGGCAACATCCTAAGATAGCAAACACTAAATAGAAATCTTGAGAATAAGTAAGAGTCATGAGGGGACTAAAAAATTGAGGAACTCTTTTCCTCAAGAGTCTCACACGACATAAAAGTTGAGATCATACTTTTGCCACTCTTATTGGTCGTCTCATGCATACGTAGTATGAAATACGTATTACGGTATTAACTCCTTTCCCATGAAGCGTATGTCTACACCTTCAATACCGTACAGATGATAGTTCAGACATACCCAATGTCTAACTTGGGTTCACGTATCTACTCATTTACAAAATTCATCAGAACTCACATCTGGCATCATAGACAGATAAAGTAAAATATGTGGGGTATTTTACTTTCGGACATAGTAAGTATTATGTCATCATCTTAACACTTAGTTAAGGCGACATACGTATTTTAAGCTTGAGCTCTCGATTATCACCTAGATAATAAGCTTAAAAACAATCTCATCTCTATTTATCACACAAGTAAATAGGCGATTACCCGTGTGAGTGGGCTAATCTTATATCTGTCCGACATACTTTCTTAACTTAAAGCAATGCACCGAGCATTAAGATGCATAAAGATCAAACAAAGATTCATAGGCATTAATGATGAAAACACAAATTCATCAAATGTGAACACTTAGGGAAATTACAATATTCAAGTACATCGGCCTCTACGCAATCCTAGAGATTTCATATGGCCACAAAACACATCTCTAGGTATTGGCTTTGTCATAGGATCTGTTACCATTCTATGCGTAGTATGTACTCTAAGTTCACATCTTTTCGTGCAATCATATCCTTGACAAAATTATACTTGGTATCTTATAGGTTTGGTCTTGCCATGATATTTTGGATCTTTGGTGTACACTTTTGTTGCTTGGCTATTACAGTTAACCAACAATGAATCTGCAGCACTTCCAATAACACCTAAATGATCCAATAATCTCTTAAGCCAAACATCTTCTTATATTGCTGCTGATAATGCCACGAACACAACTTACATCGTGGACAAGGCTATACACTTTTGTTTCTTACTGCTCCAATATATGGTGCCATTATTCGGTAAGAAAACAAACCCAGAGGTAGATTTTCTTTTATCTAAATCTCCTCCCCAATCAAGCATCGAATAGCCTTAGAGTCGCAGATCCTTTCCTTAATAACTCAACGTATAATCAGCAGTCCCCTTTAGGTACCTCAATATTCTCTTAACGGCCTTCCAATGTGCTGGACCTGGGTTGGATTGGTATCTACTCACCATTCCAACTGCAAAACATATGTCAGGTCTTGTACATATCATAGCGTACATCAAGCTCCCAACAGCACTAGCATAAGGAACATGTTTCATTTGTTCCTTCTCTTGTGGAGTCCTTGGACACAATCGTGGCTCAATCCTTCACCTTTTGCAATAGGAGTATCAATGGGTTTACAATCTTGCATACGAAATCGTTCAAGAACCTTATTTATATATGTTTCTTGCGAAAGAGATAATGATCTCTTCGAACGATCTCTTGAAATCTTAACTCCAAGAATGTATGCAGCCTCACCCATATCCTTCATCTCAAAGTTGGAAGACAACCAACTCTTGACAGTATTAACAAGCTCCATATTGCTTTCGGCAATTAGTATATCATCAACATATAATGATATGATCACAAATTGATCCTTGGATCTTTTGATATGTACACAATGATCCTCATCTATCATTGTAAAGTCATATGCCATTATGGCATTATGAAAACGTATATACCATTGTCTCGATGACTCGCTTAAGGCCATATATCGACCTCAAAAGTTGACATACCTTTTCTTCTTGGCCTTTCACTATGAAACCAGCAGGTTGTTCCATATATATTTCTTCCTCTAATTCTCCATTGAGGAAAGCAGTCTTTACATCCATTTGACGTAACTCAAGATCCATACTAGCCACTATTGCCAGAATAATGCGAATCGAGGCAAATCTTTCTACAGGAGAAAATGTTTCCTCATAAACAATTCATTCCCGTTGATTATACTCCTTCGCTACAAGGCGAGCCTTATGCCTTTATATCGAGCCATCAGCCTTTCGCTTTATTTTGAGAACCCACTTGTTCCCAATAGCTTTGCGTCCTTTTGGAAGATCAACCAGTTCCTAAACTTGGTTTGACTTCATTGACTCCATTTCCTCTTCCATTGCATGAATCCATTTTTCCTTACTAGGGCAATTCATAGCCTCATTAATATTTCTTGGCTCATCCTCATCTTGCGGAGCAATCATAAAAGTTTCCCCTTCAATGTCAAAACGTCGACGGGGAATACTTTGGCGACTTGTTCACCGTATGGGAGATTGTACACTTTGCACATCATTCCCCATTATGCTCCCACTTGGATTAGATAATGATGACGTCGTCTCATCATGTGGTTGCAATTGAGAATGAGTTGAATTCAATTCATCACTTCTCATATTACTCCCACTTGGACGAACTCCACTAATATCATTATCTTGATCCAAGATTACAAATAGGGAGTAATCTGCCCCTATTTCGCCCTTCTTAGGAAATTCATCCTCTAAGAATGTGACATCCCGTGATTCAAATTCAGTTATACTCCCACTTTCCTGCTCACCTACGAACACATACCCTTTTGAGTGTTCGGAGTATCTCATTAAAATACTCAGCTTTCCTTTGGGACCTTATTTCCCAAACTTGTGAGAGGACTCATGAGAATAGGGCAAAGACAACCCCATGGCTTAAGAAAACTTAAGTCCGGTTCTCTACTGTCCATAACTCATATGGAGTGGAAGTAACTCGATTTTGGAAGGCACTCGATTAAGTATATAGGCGAAGTTAACAACGCATCACTCCAAAAAGTGATAGGTAAGTTAGCATGCGCCATCATGGACCTAACCATTTCTAGTAGGGTTCTGTTTCTTCTTTCCACAACACCATTTTGTTGAGGAGTATATGGAATAGACAACTGTCTTTCTATTCCTTTTTCATCACATAATTTTCTGAACTCATCAGATAAATATTCTCGACCTCGATTGGATCTTAATACTTTTATTTTCTTGTCTAATTGATTTTCTACCAAGTTCATAAACCTTTTGAAACAACTTAATGCTTCAGATTTATGAGTAATCAAATAAACATATCCGAATCGAGTATAATCATCTATAAAAGTGATGAAATAAACAGCCCCATGCCTTCTTCTCACATTCATTGAACCACAAACGTCAGAATGGATTAAATGCAGAGGAAATTCAGCTCTTTTACCTTTTCCAAATGGTTTCCTTGTCGTTTTCCCTACTAGGCAATGCTCATATATGGGCAAATCGACTTTTTCAATGTTGCCCAACAAGCCCTCTTTGGCCGTCTATTCATACGATGTTGGCCAATATGGCCAAGTCTAGCATGCCACATAATCACATCATTATCATATGAAGTAGAAGACGTGAAACAAGGGAATAACAAATATTGACATCACCACAGTCAACATTTAGTACAATAAAACCATCCAGAAAATGACCACAACCATAGTAGTTTGTATCCAAATACAAATCTACACCTCTACTACGGAAGTTCACACTAAAACCAAGCTTAACCAACATCAAAACAGACACTTAAATTTCGACGAATCTCCGGAGCATATAGAATATCATGTAGGAACAGGGTGCGTCCACCACGCATGTTCAATTGACAGGTGCCAATTCATTTAACTCTCAGCTCTGGAGTTATTTCCTACATAGATCCACTTAGTTCCAGTTGGTATCGTCGGAATTCCACGAAAGATTCTCTATCCTTTGCTACATGGTCTGTCGCTCCTGAATCTACAGTCCACGAAGGATTGGATTCAGCCAATAATTCAGAACTTGACACATAAGCAAAGTTCTCAAATGTACAAGGGGTGTTTACCTTTTTCGGCTCACAACAAGATTGCGAGCATAGTGACCTTTCTTGTCACAATTGTAACACCTCACCCTCGACATTTTCTTCACTTGAGGACGTTTTCCTCTCTTGTGTTGGTTAACTCTTGATTTCTTGCAATAAGGACTTGATCCTTTGCATTCCCACATATTGAACGAATCAATACGCTTGCGCTTAGAGCTCAAAGCCCTTTCGAGCTAGAACCAAAGCATTGCAAATGTCTATTCTCGGCTCAAATGCCGTTAGGCGGTCCTCTCGCTAGCTCAAGGTGGCGCACGGCATTCTCAAGATTTTCCATAATATGGTCAAGAGCTTCTAGTGCTTCTTGCTTTTCCAGCACATATTGAATCTTCATATTCAATATTTCACAATTGTTGCCGTTCATATCAAGCAATTACGTTCTTAGTTTCTTTGAAACCATCAATCCGAACACATCGACATATATGCACGAATAATTAATGCCTATCATTTATGCATCCACTTTGCACAGACCCATCATATCAATGAACAATTTCAAGTAAGGTTTCGAGTAATCAAAGGTCACTATGTTTCCAATCATCCTCCAAAAATCCTAACTCAAAATTATTATTAATATAATTGTCTTATGCAAAATAAATTCTATGAAGTTACAAAAACTTCTATGAACTACCCACAAAGTTAGTCAACAATAATGAAAGCAAATAATATCTAACATCCAATATAATAATAATGCTTTCACATAATACAACAATCAATTACACTAAGTAATATATTCAAAGAAGAAATATCAACATAGAAAGAGATATTCACACTTAAAAAACATCTCAAACTAATCTAAGAAATAAATAGGGAATGTCCCTTCTAATCTATCAATCAAAATATCTAAGAAATTTGTAGGCACATTTGCCAACCATGGAAAAACTTTTGGAGAGCTCTCATGTCGCCTCCAAGGCGCATTCACTCTGCGCCATGTGGCGCTCAATCTAAGAGTTGAAGTTTTGGTTAACTCAACCCTATAGTACTCTCTAACAAAAGCTACCACTAGCCTCCTATAACCCGGGACCACGTTGACCTCCCATAGCCGATCTAACACCGCTTGCCATTCGGGTGGAAGAGTGTTCATCAAAGCAAAGCACCTTCTCAAAATCCGGCATAAGATAACCATTACGAGATGATTTCCGTATCATCGATTGACCCTAACCACATGTGATACTAAATCACCGTCATGCCACCGATAATCGCCTAACTCGTCATCGGCCTTTTAAGTCTTGCTTTTCCTTCGTCTGTTCTCGGGATTGCAGGTATCCGTGCATAACGCATCATAGTTCATGCAACAAATGCAGAACTAAAAATGGATCACTTATAATCCACAATAAACAAAATGGAAAATACATAATTTTCCATGATTCATGATACCATGATGAGGGGATCTAGACCTAGAACCAGGGAAAACCAAGTAAATTTCCTGCAGGTATGCATCCCACATTGGGCGAACCTCGTTCAAGCCCTTCAGGGACAGCCTTTTAGCAGAAAACCACTCAGAAATTTAGTTCAGAGCCTAGAGACACTCAAAAGATGCCAGGATGGAAATGTTTCTAACATACCCGAGCTGCTTTTCTTGGCGGATCCTACCAGGCTAGAGAAGAAAGAGAGGAGTTTAGAAATCCATGAGAGGATTTTCACTCCAACACTCACTTTACTTCCAAATCTCTATATCCAGCACATTACAGACTCCTTGCCTTAAATAGGCAAACGAAGACATAAGCAGACAAGGACCAAAAGACAAAGGTCCAGAGAAAACAACAGAGACTCCGGAAAATTCCGGGAGGGGATTATTCGCACGCCTATGAACAAGTACATGCGTGAACAAGACTCCCTAGTCTAGTGAACGGTAAAAGTGAACAGTGCTTTGCTACAAGTAACTTTTTGTACGGACAATGATTTTAACGGTCATGTCCGTCTCGGGCGTTGTAGCTGTTGTGTGAGTCTTCATCCGAGCCGTAGCCCTTTGTCATGAAGAGGTGTTCTTCGTATTTTGTGCAAGGGCTTCAAGCTCTCGCCGGTGAGAGAATCTGTCTTGATGAGGATGCTTCTTCTTCTTCCCAATTTGTGTCGTCATCTCCTAGACGGATACACGGCTGGGACATGCTTGGCATGCTTGGTTGAGGCCAATTGTCCGGATGCTTGTAGAAGGATGATGAAGATCCCGGAGTGTTGGGGTCGGGAGAGGGGACCTCCCCATGTAGCATGGGGTCCCGTGTTGGTTGGACAATGTGATCGTATCTGTCATTTCTGTTCTTGAGATGATGCGGCTTGTGTGAAGTCGTTGAGTGCTTCCGTGCTTTTGGTGCAAGTTCATAATGATCCCATATGGCGGGGACATTATAATTCCAGATTTCTTGAGGGATGATCTTGTTTTCTTGACAAAGAATCCTTTGGAGTTCTCGATCGGTATTCACAACATCGAACGATCCCGGATAGGATTGATGAATTCTTGCTTCTCTGCTGTCCAAATGAGGCTTATAGGAAGTGGTTCCGATGTCTTGTGGTTCATTAATTATAGTACCATTATTTCTGAAAAAGTGCCATGGACGTTTAAAAAACAGGATGGTATGGACTTCAGGATTTGGTGTCAAAGGTCTTAGTTCTTTCTCTAAAAGTTGTTTCCACCATGTTGGGGGATAAAACCAATTTAGAAAGTCTAAGAGGTTTTTGTCGCTTTCTTTTTCAACATTACCTTTGCCGAGTAGAAAAATTCTTGTGAGGTTGGCAATGAATCTTCTGGTTGGAATTTCCATAGCTATCAGGTACTTGTTGGTTAAGTACCATAATAACTTTTTGAGTTGATCAGGAAAATCATCTTCTTTCCAGATGAGAGGATGGATGAATGGGTAATTTGTGTTTAGCCCAAAAGGACAAAGGATGGAGCCTCCATTAGATCGAAATAGCTCAGTATGGCATTGCCACATGAGGCTATTCATATTTTCATTGAGGCGGTCTTGCTGGATTTCTTCAATGATCTCCTCGGGATATTTCCAGCTGGGTGAATCTTTGATCTTCTCGATCTTGTATTTCTTTCCATGATTCAACATATGGAAAGCAGGCCTTTTGATGTACATGTTAATCTCCGCTGGTATTCTTGGTCTTGACAAAAAGTCGCAAGCACATTTTTCTTTCCGGGAATGTGTTTGGTTTCAAAAGAATATTTCGAAAACCATTCAGCCCAACGAAGCAACGAATTTGGGAATTTGGGATTTGCTTCTGTTTGAATTTGGTCATTTGTGGAAAAGATGCCATATCTAATTCGACTAGGAAATGATGACCAATGAGATGAAATTCAAATTTTTTGATCCCGTTTTTAATCGCTAGGATCTCTTTAAAAGTGGAATGATAATGCATTTCAGCCTCGAGAAAATTTTCCACTTTTGTGAGCGCAAAGATGTCTCTTACCATCAATCTCTTCAAGTAGGATGGCTGCCCAAAGTATTCATCATCGGCGCGTCGGTTTGAAGAATTCTTTTTCCTGTTGATGGTATTTGCAATGGTGGGAGATTTTGCATGATCTCCTTAAGCTCAGCAACTGCTTTAGTCTGGATTTTTCCCCAGGGTAGGGGATGCTTCTTTAGCATTGACTGGAGTGGAATCAGCAGCTTTGCAATATTTGGAACAAAATCCCCGAGATAATTAATTATCCCAAGAAATTGCTGAACTTGCTTTGTGGTGAAGTTTTCATCAGGAAACTTCAATAACTCTTGTGCAATATGTGGCCCTGGATAGTACGTACCTTTGTTGAGGTGCATACCAAGAAATTCAATTTCTGTCTGGGCAATATTCATTTTTTTCTTTGTGAAAGCATAATGCCATGCTTTCTTACAATTTTCGCAAACTGTTCAAGGAGTTGGCGGTGTGACCGCTCATCGGGCTATAGAGCGAGAATATCATCAATGTAAACTGCAAAGACTTGACAGATTGGTTGGAAAATTCGGCACATGGCCTTTTGGAAAAGGGATGGGGCAACTTTCAAACCAAAAGGAAGGACTTTCCATTGGAAATGTTGGTTTGGAATACAGAACCCTGTTTTGGGTCTGTCATCAGGATGAATGCCCAATTGCCAAAATCCTGCTTTAAGATCAAATTTGGAATAGATATGGGCCTTGGTAAGGCCAGCAAAGAGAGAATTTCTCGATGGTAAAGGAAATTTGTCATCTTGGAGAAAAAGATTGAGAGGTTGATAATTGATTACCAATCTCATTTTTCCCTCGGTCCCTTTCAAAGACGTTTATTGACATAAAAGGCTTCACAAGCCCATTGGGAATTGGAGAGTTCAATAAGTCCTTGCTGAAGGAGTTCTGAGCATTCTCTTTGAGCTAAAATCAAATGATCTGGGTTCATACCCGAGTGGCTTGCCTTAGTTGGATTGATATCCTCATTCCTTTTGAAAGGAAGGCGGACAAAGAAGTCTGGATTTTCCCATAAAGGATGAGAACACTTTTGAGCAAACTCAGAATGGGATTCTGCACATGATGCAAGTAACTTTTGCATGATTGGATCTAGTAGACTCATGTGGATGGAAAAGAGTCTCTGAATATTGACAAACTCAGAGAATTGGTCCCTATACCTAAGGCCTTTTCCGGGAATGATGCGGAGTTGAGCAATTTGAGTCATAATGTCCCACCCAATTATCAGATCTTTATTGGGGAGACTGGATCCAAAGATTTTGGTAGTGATAGAACACTGAGGAAAAAATTGAACAGTTATGGGAGTAGTTCTAACATTTGTGGAGAAAGTGTCTCCAGAGGCAGAGTTGAAGTATCGGACATAAGAAGTCCAATATTCTTTAGGTAGAACTTTGGTGTCCAAAATAGAACAACTTGCTCCAGTGTCAATAAGAGCAATAACACTGATGGGCTTTGCAAACTTGGAAGTGAAGATCTTAACAGGAAAATGGGGACACTGGGTTTGACTGGAGAATATGTCAGGGAGTTGTGTCGAGGATGCAAGAGATATATGAAAAATCTCTTCAGACTCTGTGTCAGATTCAGTTTCACTGGTAGTTTGATAAGAAGGAATGACACAAAGAGTTTGTTCTATTTGATCTTCATCAATAGAGAATAGGGATTCAATGTCATCATTTTCAAGAGAAATCCCAGTTTCATTCTCAATATGATGAATTAAACGATTCGACCTTTTTTCGCTCGAGGGCAATTTTTGGCAAAATGTCCTCTTTTGTTGCGATGTAACATCGTCGATTTCTTGCGACCGTGCGATCTTTTCTTCTTCGCAGTATCGCCATTTCTTCTTTCTTCGGAAGTGTTTGGAGCCATGCTTGTACTTTTTGATGTTGAACTTCTTGAAATGCTTTTTCTTCCGGCAATACTTTCCACAATCGCCATCGCAATCGGCTTTGGAACATTTAATCTTCAGCTTTTGGCGAGAACAGGCTGCTTCAAGGCTTTTATCTTCCTTGATGTATGTGTGTACCATCTGACGCTTTAAACAAAGGTCTTCAAGACAAAGGTGGATTTCTTGCTGGATTTCTCCCAGAGGAATGTCTTGTACCCTTTTTTGTTTTCCAAAGAAAGATCTTTCAACCAAGTGGGTTAATTCCTTGGGAATAGAAGTGAGGAAGACATGCTTTAGATTTGAATCAGCTCCAAGCTGGTAAAAGAGTTTAAGCATTTCTCTGTAATGCTTATCAAGATGTTTCTTCTGGAGAGAACAACATCTTCTTTCAAAGAATTCTCTTCTTTTTAGCTCCACAAGATCAAGTAGGTTTCCCCACAAAGAAATGATATAAGATGGTAATGGCATGGCCAAAATCGGTGACATCAAGAAATGAACTTGGTCCGGGTCGGACATCGATTTCCACCAGGCTTTAAGACTTCCAAGAATCTGGTGACAAAGTTATAAAGAACATCATTCATATCATGGTTGGTGATAGATCGAGTGTTCAACCAAGTATGAAATTCTTCAAATCTTTCGGCCATTTATGATAAGGAATATCATCAATGGTGAAAAACTGTTTTGATGCCATGGACACATGCTGTCCAGGATTATTCGAACAACTTCTGGCTCAGAATAATTGGATTCCATTTCAATGTCTGGAGCTGGGGGGTCGGCCATAAAAATGGACGAAGTGATTGGTGGTTCATAAGGGGAATCACTATGAGGATTCGAAAAAGATGATGAGGATGCAAGGGATACTGAATCTGGTTCTGATTCGGAGGTATCGGGAAATGTTTGTTCTGCCGGGAGAATTGTTTGGTCATTTTGAACAGGGGCTTCAACTTGTTCCTGATTACCCAAATCCTTTAGGAAGGATTCTAGAGGGTTTGAAAGCATCATTTGCTCTGGCCTTTCTCTGATACTAACAGAGGCAGTAGGAAAAGAAGAGGTTGGAACAACAAAGGTTGGTCTTTCAGGAGATGCAGAAGAGGTTGGCTTCTCCTTTTCTTTTCCTTTTTCCTTTTGCCTTCGAGTGAGTTCTTTGAGACGATCTCTCATACTTGCCATATCTGGTTCTTTCCTGTAAGGGTCTTTTGGGATGTCCGCAAAAATGGACTTTTGTGGTGAAGGAGGTATATAACCGGTTCTCGCAGGGGGTGCAAGTGGATCGAAAGGTCGAAACCTTCCTTCTTCAAGCATTTGAATCTGTCTTTTGAGCTTTTCTATTTCTGGCTCCGGGCTTTCAAGATGATGATACCCGAGGCGTTGTCCTGCTTCTAAGGCATTGAGCCTTTTATGAAATTCGAAGAGGAGCTTTTGGTAGATTCATCATGCCTTTGAAGATCTTGTTGCACATTTCCTATTTTGGTATCAATAACTTTGAAAGCATTGTTTTGTGCTAACAAAGTTTCGATTGCCAATTTAGGACAGCTTCAAAGAATCGGGGTTCTTTTTTGTCTTCCATGTTCATCCACATCGGTGGGAGTGGATATTTTTGGAGTATGACGGTACCTTTCTTTGTGGATCCGTAAACTCTTCAGAGCGGGAAAGGTAAGTTTAGATTTTTCACGGACAAGAGGAGGAAAGTCCGTGTCCCGGAACATGGCAATGGAAGAGACAGTTGCTTATTTGGAATTTCAAACGGACAAGAGTGTTTCTTGGCCCATTTGACGATAGGTTTATAAAACGGGGAGATGGCTGGTTTCTTTTGTGGAGGAGAGGGTGGAGGTGACGGTGGTGGAGAACACGAAGGTGGAATAGTGAATTTTGAAGGTGGAGGTGGTGCGTAGGAGACTACGTACTGATATTTGTCACATTCACCAAGAGTATCAACGGATGGATCTCCGTTTAAGTACTTTTGGAAGAGAGGGTCTCTTTTTTTCTTTCTCCGGGGTGGAGAATTTTCATCAGGAGGATTTGTACAAGAGGAACACTGACAAAAAGGATCCCAAAAGCAATGACCATCTGGGTCTTTATAGTAATGGACTCGGTTGCCCATCACTTTTGAAATGTCGGACATGCTTCTTTGGGTCTGACTCAGAGATAATTTCTGGTACACATGGCTGGATCATGAAAAGAGTTTGGAAGATAGATGGACTACCTTCCTCTTTTTCTTTGCCAAATTTGATGGAAACAGTTCCATCTTTCTTTCGAATGAATTCGAATCCGTGGACTGGATTGGCTTACTATTTTGGTGCGGCTTTTTCGTAGTTTGTGATCCATGTGTCCGGAAGGAGAGTGGCTAGCTTCTCCTTTGGAATTTGTCTCGGGAACATGGATGCAAGAGGCTTGATCGTTCTGCATGGATATGAACAAAGCGTCTTCATTTCCATTATTGAAGTTCAGATCAAGAGCATGATTCTGCACTCGATAAACCATCTGATAATGGAGTGTTGCAGCAACAGAGTCTGCAGTTTGAGGTGCTCCAGTAAGTTGAACCTGTACTTTCAAAAAAGAAAGTAGTTGTGGGTCCGAAAGAGCAATATTGAAGTTTGGATACGGTGTGACAAACACCGTACCAGCATTAAGAGTGGTTTGGACCGTGCCTATACAAGCATGTTGGTACTCCAGAAAGCGAGTATCCAATAATGCAAGTCTAGCAACAACCGGTAAACCTTTGCGGCCATGAAAAGTAAGAGCAAGTCTAACAGCGCCATAGTGGACATGAGTGTAACCCCGTTGGGTCCACTGTGTCTGGGGAAACTCGGAGGAATCGGAGAGTTACAAAATATTCCTTTTCGGTAGGTGGATGGGGTGCGATCAAACTTGGAGGACCGGACGTACTCCTTTACTTGCTTTGGTGTTTGATGGATGAGCGACGAATGGAACGGATGGGTGAAAATGAAGAGTTTGGTTTGGCGAACGAGAATATGGGTTCATAAGTGGAAGTTGAGTTTCGTAGATTCGGCTTCGTCACACTAAGAGACTTCATAAAGATAATCTATCTTAGAAGCGTTTGAGACACGAAACTCGAAGGGATGGAGGAAGAAGATGGTGAAGGAGCAAGAGAAACAGGAGCTTCGAGAATTTCTGGTT
The DNA here is from genome assembly GCA_017140595.1 of Eucalyptus curtisii. NCBI lineage: Eukaryota > Viridiplantae > Streptophyta > Magnoliopsida > Myrtales > Myrtaceae > Eucalyptus > Eucalyptus curtisii. The sequence continues at coordinate 45,495,172 of CM029501.1, read as the reverse complement.
CTGTAGACATGATGAAAGAAGGGTCTTCTCAGCACTGGATTCTCCTTACCAAGCGCATGGAACGAATACTATTACAAACAAAACCATGGCTCTGATACAGACATAACTGAAAAAGAAACAAATTCCTTTTTTTTTTCTTTTTTTTTTCTTTTTTTCGGGTCAACGGTCAACGATCGTCGGTCAACGGTCAACGCCGGTCAATGGTCACCGGTCACCGGTCGTCGGGCTTGCCGGTCGGACCGGACGGGCCGGTCGGACCGGGTCGGACGAACCGACCGGCACGTGCCGCGCGCGTGCGTGGGATGACGTCACGCAGACGTCATCCGGCACGTGCGCGGCTTGCGCCGAGCCGATGCGGGTCAGGTCGGGTCGCCGTCAGGTCGGGTTGCCGGCCGGTGACCGGTCGTCGGCAATGACGTCATCGATGACGTCATCCCGGCGGTTACCGTGACGTCACGGTGACGTCAGCACGCGTCGGTTCGCCGACCGGCGCGTGCCGGTTCGGGCGCGCGGCGCAGACGCGTCCGTCCGCGCCGGTGTGGCGCCGTGGCCGGCGGGTGTGGCGCACGCGCGTGGCGCCCCGAGCGGCCCGGCCGCGCGTGTGGGCGCGTGTGGCGTCGGACGGCAGCGTTCGACATGTCGGCTGCACTGCGTCTCGACGAGCTCTTTCACCCTATGCCTTCGAGATATTGATTTCGACTTATCGAAACTCGAAAAAATGGATGAACAGTGCTCGGGTGTAGGGATTTCTCGCCCCAATCCGTGTCGGCCAAATATTTTCGCGAAAAATCAATCATAAAACATCAAAGGGGTCGGGAAAACATGAACTAGGGCTCTGATACCAATGTTGGTAATGTAGGATTCCCAAAATCGGATTCGACACTAAATCGAACCCCTAAAACGAATGCGGAAGACAAGCCGGGAAAATCACGTATCAACGATCCTAAAGCACACCACGGATTCGAGCGTACCTTGTTAGCCACAGATTAAACACCAATGCCGATAAGAGGAAGAGAATTTGGCCTTGTTCGATCCGATGACGTCAATTGGCCTTGAGGGAAGACGGCGTCGCCTTAAGCGCTTGTTTTTCTTTTGGAGGGAGAGAGGAAGAGGAAACGTACGCACAAATGCCAAAAGGTGTGTTACTCCCTCTCTTTCCTCCCTTATATACGTTCCTCCAACAAAAAGGAACGTACCCCTTCATCCATGGGCCCTAATCTTGTGGGCCGGGCTTTTAGGCCCAACATGGGCGGACGGGCCTTAAGCCCATCACATAAAACCATCATTTCTCACCTTTAAGTGCTTGATATTTTCCTGATTCCTTGGTAGAAGACGCCGCTTTTATGGTCAATGTGCAATTTTTTCCATTTATCACCCTGTAAGAATGGGGGATGAAACGAGTTATCTCCATTCTTAGTTAGGTTCAACTGAGGAACAATACATCATTCTTGATAAATTTGACAATATTGTTCTAGCACACTTCATTGGTGGGGAGATGAGAGATTTTTCTCTAAATCAAACATTTCTCTCCCACTCTTTATTTAACAAACATTTGTTCTGTTCGAATCTATCATATATCAAAGAAAATGACATGTCATTCTTTTGTTTTTTTTTTTTTACTGAAGAGAATCAAGTTTAGGAACATGATACATCCTTTTCAAAGTCGGACGATCAACATCTCAAGGTATCTCTCATGGAGGAGTGGATAGTGTTGCCCCTATGTTTTATCATTTGAATCTTTCTTTGTTTAAGATGAACGAGACTCAATAATGCTCCATCGTGTTTGTTGGAACGTTACAAAACTTGGTACTCTTGATGTCTCCTTGACAATGAAAAGAAAATCATGTCAGAAACGGTATCAGAAATGGATAATTAGAATCGATACAATTTACTCTTCCTTCGAAATTCGCCCTTTTGGATACTTGGCAACTCTCTTCATTTGTCTCATCATGCAAAGTGAACAAGATCGATAGGCTATCTTGGCACCTAAGGCATTCACGAATAACGAAACTTCCCAGAACGGAATTCAACTTGTTCCGCCTCTATGGAAAATTGGCGCCGACGATGCCTCGACGCATGCTTACTCCTCAAGTTTCATGAGCCTACACTTTTATCTTTTAAAAGGGCAGATGCCGATCTCAAATAAACTCATCATTCTTCCTGAGGAAGCGACCACGTGAAGAGAGGGCCTTAAGCAAAGCTTTCTTGAAATTCATTTTGAAAGGTAGACGTAAAGGTTCGCTTAAAACACTTCTAAATTTTTTTTTTAAGGATGATTTTCATGAAATTGAATTCCATTTTTAAAAAAAGTGAGTCTCATGATTTACAAAAGTAACAATTGGATTCACGATCAAAGATCAAAACCCCAAACGGAAAACATGATTCTTAATAAGAATGAGAACAATGATAAAATACAAGAAACTCTTGCACAGATGAAAGTAAAAATCAACTCATGTCCTAGCTCTAGAATTCACTTCTTTATGTGGTACAACACGGGAATGTCAAGGAGCATCACGCATGACCTGCAAAAAGACAACAATGATAGTATGAGAATGAGAAAATGATCTCTCAATGAGGCCTCTTCTTACAACAAAATCAAGGCGACAGTACATGCCCCATACTCCTTATCCAGGGGTTTGAGTATTTCGTCAATATTTTATCATGAGAGAAGGGGCATCATTAAAAGATTGATCGACGGCTATCAATCGAATGTCCACTCTTATTCTAAAAGTTTTATATGCAAAAGTGGCATTGATTTTTTTTTTTTTTTGAAGAGATTGATTTTCTGATTTTACTCTTGCAAAAAATGAAGTGACTTCTATTTTGAGAAATTTGTACACAAAATTATTTGCATTTTAGTCCCAAAATGTGAGAATGAGAGAATTTGATAAAAAAAAAATGCAATTTCAATTTTTGTTTCCCCAATGTAAAATCACAACTTGCAAGTTTTTTTTTTCTTCAAAATGATTTCGAGCCCATAACAGAAATTTAACAAAACCATGTGTTCCACAGGGCCAAAAAGTGCTTAAAACTTGCATTAAATGTTCACTTATCGAGAGTGATTGCCAATTTTTTTAATTAAAAACCTACAATACCGAGGGCATTCGATTAATTTCCGCGAATTTCAAGATGAATATGCAATACGAAATGAGCAAATAAAAATGAAAATGATACTCACAATGGGTGCCGACTTTTGTCTCGATTTTTTTCTTTTCAATTACATAGACATGCACATGAGCTGTGATTCGATTTCTACTCTATCCGGCTCAAAATGGAGCCATAGAGTCACCGGACTGAACCAGCAAGATCGCGGCTAGGTCGGGTTACCCATGACTCCGGCTTTGTCAAAGAACCGACCCGTGTCGTGCGGTTGCAGATCGACGTGGGTACCTTTGACATAAAAGAAATTTCGGGGTAAAGATGGGCGACTCGTACTACATGCTTGTAGTTGGAGTGGTATCCACCTCAACACCATCTTATGTGATCCTATGCGGCCTAGGTCCAGCAGCAGGTTGTGTGTGCTAGTGTAGTGCAATGCAAGGAACGCAGGCATGACAATTTATAAGCAATCGGCACTTCATACATAAAAAAACAAACCATACATTCCTACATCTCTCTACAAAACAAATGTGAGCAAACACTTCCGCTTATACCTCCCATTCTGCAAAAACATTTAACACCTTTAATGCTAGGGGCACCTTTAATGTTAGGGGCGTACCTGGAATCCTCGCTGCCAAACAAAAATATTTTTGAACAAGATTAATTTTGGCTTAAGTCCTCTAAGGTTTAAAACCAATTCCCCAGTGGAGTCGCCAAGTTGTCGCGACCTACCCTCGGGGGGAGAGAACAGGTTTAGGGGTATTGCCTAAAGAACTGGCCTAAGGCCCATGATTAGGCGTAGGCTCTCCCAAGCCCATACCCCCCGTGACGTTGGGATATTCTTAAGAAATTTTGCAGAAAATGAGTCGCCACTAATCTATTGGAGTCGGCTCGAAACCAAGTGAGGCATGAAAGTGTACCTCACTTCCTAAGCAACCAGAGAATTTAGGGTCAAGGACTTGATTACACTAATTGACTAATTAGTACCCTTTCGGTACCTAATCTTGTTCATTTTAACAAAATGATTTTTGACAGGCAATTTGGATTGATTTTATACCTATCCAATGCGAGATACGCAATCATTAAACAATTGCAAACATAGTTAAATTAAACATGCAATATAATCAATATACGAGCAAATAAAAGCCTAATTACACTAAAAAGGCAAGACATGGCAATTTCTAATCAAAACCTACATTTTTTGGATTTTCGCAATTTTTAATTCTTTTTAATTTTTTTAAATTTTTAATTAAAAATGGGTTAATTGGGTCGGATCCGATTTGACCCGACCCGGTTCGTCGCGGATCAGGTCCGCTCGAAGACCGGACCCGAGTTCAGCCCAATTGAGGGCCGGGCCGATCGGCCCGCTCGAAGAAGGTAAGGCCCGACCATCTGGTCGGGTCTATAATTGAATGCGGGTTGGGCGCGGTCGATGGGCCCAACCCCTTGTGCAAAAGGGCACCCCGCGGGCCCTTAAAAGCAAATAGCTAAATCCAGCCCAAGAAAACAAAAAAGGCCCAACACTCCAAAAACCCTACTCGGTTGAGATTCACGCCCGACCCGATTCTTGCCCGAAACCCTACGCGGTTTGGAAGCTTTGTTGGGCAGGGCTTCGACGACAGCTTCGCGGCGGACGTCGGCATTGTGGAGGACGAGAGCAACAGTAACCCAGCACGGCGGGGACCTCAACAGGTCGTCGGGGACGGCGTCGTTGGCGGTGGAGGCGTCGGGCCCAGCGACAGCTGCTGCGACGGCAATAGCAGAGATCTAACGCAATGACGGCGTCAGGAGGAACGGTGGCACAGCCTGAGGCGACTGGTCTAGGGTTCAATAGCGGCGACGGCGTCGAGGGACGAAACAACGGTAACCAAGACGCGATCTATCAACGTCGTTGGTGGTTGAACAGCAGCGCCACGGCAGAAATCCGATGCAGCGACAGCGTCGGGGGGTGGCCGGGACAGCACGGCTGCAGGGGTTCAACTCGCTGGGCGTTAGCGACGCGGCGGAAGTCCGGCACAACGACCGCGAGTCTTCCCCCTCCAAATGCAGCATCTGGTGGCAATGGTAACAACAGCAGGAACAGCGTAGGAACCCTTGCTCTCCAAAACCCACTCACTCAGATCTGGATGGCGTTGGGGCAAGCGACAATGGGTGCCGTGTGGTCGCGCGGCGTCGGGCAGCAGCGGCGTCGGGTGCGTGGAGTCGAACGGCAAAGAGCTCGAACGGCATCGGGCTCGGAGGGGGCGGCGGCGCCGGAGGGCGGTAGGAGGAGTGCGGTGGCTCGGCTGGCGTCTGGTTGAGGCGGCGAGGAGGACAGCGGCTCGGATGGCGTCCGACAACGCCGCCGCTACCCTCCTCCCCTTCGTTTCTTCAAATCTGAGTTCCAGGGAAGACGACGACGGACGACGTCCATTGGGTGGCTCGTTGGCGACGGTGGCGGCGGAACGGCTCTAAACGCTCTCTCTCTCTCTCTCTCTCTCTCTCTCTCTCTCTCTCTCTCTCTCTCTCTCTCTCTGTGCTCTGTGCTCTCTCTCGGTCTCTGTCCTCTCTGCTGGCCCTCTTTTTTTCGAGCTCCCTGTCTTCTCTTTTGTTGCTAGGGTTTTCGGAGTCTTGATGGCTGAAGGAGAGAGACCAGCCGGGACGGGCCGGGTCCAAAAGATGATGGGCCAAGCGCGCAAGAGAGAAAGGAAAAGAGGAGGGCCGGGTTGGGCCAAGGCCAAATTCGGCCCGACCTGGCCCCTCACGCGTCCCCTTTTTTTTGTATTTTTTTGTTTTGTTTTGTTTTGTTCTTTTGTTTTTTTTTTTGTTTTTTTTAGCGACTAATTCCTAATTCCGTACACAATTAAATCCTAAATGAAAATGGGAAAATTTAGGTGTCAATAGACGATCATAACTCAATTGAATTTTTGAAACTCTCTCATACCAAGGATATAAACTTTACTTCTCACATACACCATATACATGTGATTTTAACTTTAATTATAAGGGCAATATATCACTTAAACCACATATCATGCTAATTACGTTACTTTATTTATTAATAAAAATTAAACTTTATATATATTATCAATGAATCACACTTTTATAATATTTATGTGATAACATACCGTAACCCAACACCCATATTTTTTAAATCACAAAAAAATACGAAAAAAAGTATGCAAAAATATACTAAAAATACACGTATTTAAGGTTTCGTATGTTTTTTCACATCCATAAAATCATCAAACATGCAAAATAAATATACCACAAGATAGAGAATGGTCATACGAATCCACAGCTGCCAACCATGCGCCAATCGGAGGCTCCATGCGCCCGCACGCACCGCCTGAGTGCGCGACGCGTGGAGCACACGCGCCTACGTAAGACGCATCAAACCGGTCTGACCGGTAGCGGTTCGACCGGTTCCCAGCTCGACCACCCGATCCAACCATCCGATCTGACCGGTCCAGTCCACGGTTGATCGAGTCAGGTCAGGTCGAGTCGGGTCGGGCCCCAAGGTCGCTGACGTCATCGTGACATTAGCCCCTCACTCGTGCGAGCGGCGCCCCGCGCGTTGGAGCGTGTGAGGGTGCGTGACTACACGTGGGGCGTGTTCAACGCCCTGGCGACGCATGGGGGCGCGTGGGGCCTCCCCCAAGGACGCATGGGGCCTCCCCCGAGACGCGCCGCACACGGTTTTACTCGTCTCGATGAGCCTAGTCCGATTTTTGTAATTAAATTTGATTTTTATTGAATAAAAAACATGAAAATCACGAAAAATAAGGCGAAAATTCTATGCATTCGAGTTCTAGGTTATGCTTGCTCCGATACCACATGTAAGAGGTAAAACATGCAATCTCATAATCTCCATAACCGGAACAAAAACATAGATAATCAAGAAGAAAGATTAACGCACCTGTTTTGGAATCCATCGTTCTTGATGCGGAAGTGGAAGAGCGATGATCCACGCGCAAGTCATTCTCCTCTATTGCCTTCTGTATCACTGGCTCAATGAGACGGCCCCTCATCTTTTTGCGCTAGGTAAACGCTCATTTTGTGAAGATACTTGTGAGAATTAGGATTAGAGAAGAGACTTGAGCACTATTTATAGATTTTTCAACCAAATCCTTTCATTACGGACCAGGTTTAACTCGGCCTACACTAGTCAGCTCCATATTAGACTAATTAAGAAACCTTTTATTTCACTTTAGAACAACCAATTCCATAAAACGGTAAATTATAATATCAATTAATATAACCCACGTTAGAAAAACTCTTACAGATTCAACACTTCGAATTTATAGGTAAGAAAACCTTGTCCTAATTCTGGACATAAGTTATTCTAAACAATAAGACAACAGGTCTTTATGATAGCAGCATGCCTCTGTTCATGCAATCAAGAAAAGCCTCCTAAAAACGACAAAACTCTACCCACGGCAAACTATTGCTATTCTCCTGTCAACGATGACCAGATGTTACACTTACGAACCAGAAACATTCCCAAACAGGTAACAGCAATAAAGCAGGGAAGCATGGAAAATCCACAAAGATCACTTGGACATACCTCATAAGAGAAGTCGACATGGCCGAGAGTATCAACTAAGTTCAAGTAATACGGCTGATTTTGGAACACGTAACGCGTTCGAGCTGCCTGACGCGAAGAAATACATATTAGGCGATCAATTGCAGGCACGGGAGACAGGCACGCCATCGTGCAGCGTGAACATCGAGACGGGAGGAGGAAGAAGGAGTGCAGTAGGGGAACCTGAAGTTTGATGGTGATGCTACGTTCTCTCTCGAGGTCCGTGTTGTCGAGGAACTGGTCCTTCATGTCGCGCTTCTCCACGGTGCCCGTCACCTGGAGCAACTTGTCGGCCAGAGTGGATTTCTCGTGGTCGATGTGCGCGATTATGCAGAAGTTCCTGATATTCGAGGTTGGGACCTGCACTGCACAATCATCTCATCACCCGACATGGAGAGTGGAGTGGCTTCCATCCATGGGAGGAATCGACGGACGTACCTTGAGGAGGCGATGGTGGCCGGCTTGCACTTGGGCGGCGGTGACGTCATCGACGTCGGCGATGGTGTTGGAGGCACGACAGCGGAGTGGAGGGAGGCTGGTGATGCTGCTCCTGCTCCTGCTCCTGCTCTTGCTCTTGCTCTTGGATGCAGCGGAGTGAAGCGAAGGGAGTTTAGGGGAATACTGAGGAGCGGTCGCCGCCGTGTGGAGTCTTCTCCGGCGGTGGTGATTGGCTGCGGATAAGGAGGAGAGCAGCCATGGAGAGGTGCGCAGCTCTGAGACCGATGCTGCTGACGTGGCCATTCCCTCCCCCCGCTCCGCTCGTGCTTCTCTCCCCGCTTCAAATCTCTCTTGTACTTCATTCCCCCTTCTTTTGTGGCTTCATGAAATAGCCCAGCTTCACCCCCAAAACTTAGCCTTGGAAATGTCCATGGACCCATCGAACTACTAGTGGGCCAGATCGTACAACGTTTCCAAGGAATGATCCAAGTCCACAATTTTCTTTCTTTCACGGCCGAAGTCCAAACGACTTGGAACTCCGACATGGAAATATCAAAGCCGACGAGTTTATTCACAATTCGATTCGGGTCTAGTTCGTTCAATTGACTTGAGCTCGAGATAAATTTTAACCATAATAATCTTCAAATTGTAGTTACATTCGAATCACGACGGGATGCGATACACCATTCAACCATCTTCTCGCCTATAGCCTCTTCCACTTTTGCTATCCTTCGAAATGATATATTTGTATTCTTTCACTTTCGCTAAAGCTCCATTTATTTCACAAAAATAAAATAATCAAAAAATATGTTCCTCAAAATGATCGCTTATATCTTTTGAAATAATCATGAATTTTTCATTACTAATAACAATTTATGGCTAAATATTTCATATGCAATGAAAATTTTTTCACATTTCTTCATTTTCATAAGCGATAAAAATAATGATTTTGAGCAAAATATTTTTCAAATTACTTATTTTCCTTAAAATTAAAACAGCTTAATAGAAAGATCAATTTTGATTGTTAGGAACTTAATTGAGTTCATTTTATACGCCTTGAACGTGAAGTGTCCAAACATTAAATTATATTTTCATTGAGAGAATTATCCAAAAAAATCCTAAATATATTATAATTGTATTAATTCAATTATAAACTTTTGTTGGGCCAATTCCCAAACAATTTGCATCAATCTCAATTTAATCCATACAGTCAATTTTGGCTGGCTAATGCTTATGTAAACATTGGTTGTCCAGCCAACAATGATATGGACAACTTCTTTTTAATACTATTTTATTTTTTTCAAACTTTTTTTATCAAGCTCTCTCTCTCTCTCTCTCTCTCTCTCTCTCTCTCTCTCTCTCTCTCTCTCTCTCTCTCTCTCTCTCTCTCTTGGTGGTGAGGTTCACCCCCGCCGGCCACTTTCGAGGTCAAGCCTCACCCAACTAGATTTGGGAGGACCTCACCGGCCCTCACCTAGAGGAAGAAGGAGGAAAAAAAAAAGGAAAAAAAAAAATAAAGAACAAAAAAATGTTAATGTCAGAACTAGTCTATCAAAATTTGCCAAATAAACTAAAATGACATAAATGCAAAAAGTTTAAAATCTGATTGGCAAAAAAAAAGTTTATGAGTAAATTTGCACAATTGCAAAAAGTTTTAAACTTTATTGATAAGTTGCTCGATTTTCGTTCGTTCGTACAAAATGGTGTTCGCAAGTTATTGGGACAACAAAATGTTATCACATGGCTACACTTTTTCGAGTGTGGTTTTTGCAAGGGCTTTACTAGTGTGACAGTCCTTAGAATATTACGAGAATAACAGCATGTTGTAAATCACGAATTCTTGAAAAAGTGAATCTCACGTAATAATTTATAATTATTTGTGATTTGATTTTTTTGTGACCTAGAATAGACTGTTATTCTCATTATGAATTAAATACTGTTACAAATTCATTTTTATATTTGCAAGAATGCAACATAATGTGGATTGAAGCTGTGATCTTTAAGCACGGCAATGAAAGAAAACCATCGATTGGTGGGGCGATGGTAAACAAAGTGTCAAGATTAGAAATTCTATTACGGTCCCCCCCGGGGGGGCTGGGGGTTGTGGCGCTAGTGGGATTATGTACGGACATTCATATGTAATTTGGAACTGTAGAGATACCATAGCAGTTTGTCAAGTTTATCTCGGGCAAAATGCGACGATCCAATAGTGACATGACAGCAGGTAGCGCAAACGCAACTCAAAATAGAACTAACAAAACAAAACAAGAAGACGTGAAAACAAATTGAGTGCACAGGTGGAGGGACCAGGGCGTTGAAAAGCAAAACCGAAAGAAGTTTTTCTCCCTTGGGAATGGAATGGTGTGGGGGGGGGGAGGACGATCGCCGAGGGAGTTACTGGGGAAGCTTGTTGAGTTTGCAGTACATATAATCCTTGAACTTCTTGGCCTTGTATTTCGGGGAAGTGTCGGGGCTAAGCAGCTGAGGCAGAGGCCCGACCACCCACTCTTCCGGCGGCTCCAAGAACACCGGCCACGACATCCTCGCCTTCTCCTTGTTCACCGTACTCCTGTGCAGTACTGCCTTATACCGTCCATTGCTCAGGATCTACATCAACAGCCGCATGTCTGACCCGCGTCAACAATTGCCATCGCATAAGTAATTAATAAAGAAAACCCCTACATCTAATCCCTTGGAGACTTGAACCCGAGGTGAAAATTTAAGACTTCAAAGTTTGGAGACGCCTTGAGTTTGTTATGAACTTTCGGTTTAGATCATTTCGACTAGGTCAATACTCCCTGTGCAAGGTAGGGGGGCGCGAGATGCACTTGCAATGTTTAACCTTAAAGAGAGGCCACTTGTGGAAACTTTAGTGCTCCATGGACCTTTAAAGACGAAAGTTTTTGGATCCACACATAAACTTTATGTCGCATTGCCTTATGTTGAATTAAACATCAAGCCTGACAATAAGGAAAAAAAAGTAACCTAAATTTTAGTATAAACTCACAGATTCAGATCATTTCGATTAGGTAAATACTCGAGCGCCGCATGAGGCCTACTCCCCATTGAAGGAAGGGAGGTGCGAGATGCACTGGCGATGTTCAACCTTTAAAAGTGAGGTCACATACAGAGGCTTAGGATTTAGTGAGCTGCGGGCCATTAACGATAAAGGTTTTTGGATCCACACATAAATGTTATGTCGCATCGCCTTTCGTCGTATCAACATCAAGCTTCGCAAATAAGGAAAAAGTAACCTAAAGTTTAACCCAATCGGTAAGCACACGATGCAAAAACGCCAGGTGCCCCTACGCCAATATTGGCTCGGTATTATCATCTATGGAATCCTTTGTTCAAAACAGAGACGCGCTAGTTGAATTTGTAATTACTATCACCTTATGGTTGGTGTAACGTTTCCGTACTTTGATCTGATAATTAACAGCATTACCGGGAAGTTATAATTGACCGCAGAGTCGCGACAAGGGAGGGAGGGACGGAGGGACGGAGGGAAGGGGAGAGAGAGAAAGACCTCAATCTGGTCGCCGACGTGGACGATGAGGGCGTTGGGGATGTACTTGGCATCGATCCAGCGCCCATCTTTGAGGACCTGGAGGCCGGGGACGTCGTTGGGCACGAGGATGGTGAACGTGGACAGGTCGGTGTGGGCAGCCACCCCCAGGGCGAGGTCGGGGCGGGGGCAGGGCGGGTAGTAGTTGATCTTGAGGTTGTACTCAAGCTCCTCCCCGCCGATCGCCTCCTTCACGGCGGTCTCCTCCAGACCAAGCCCCAGGGAGACGCAGAGGAACAGCTTGTCCGCCACCTCCCTCATGTACTTGGTATACTCCTCGTTCACCTCCCTGCATGCAACAGGTTAATCATTCCTCACGCCATGCAATAAAGCAGCTCCTGTCGCGACAGTGTTAACGCACCTGTAGTTCGGGGGGTTCGTGGGCCAGAAGAGGTAGTTGACTTTCGAAGGAGGCCAGACCTTGTGGAAGAGGTGGTCGTTCCACATCCGCTTGCCGTTGACCTCCTTGGAGACCCGGGTGCCGTAGCCCTCGAGGGACTGGGACCCCGGGGGCTTGGCGTAGGCCTCCTTCTCCTCCGGGGGCAGGTCGAAGAAGTGCTTCCCGGCCGCCTGCAGGCGGGAGATGAGCTCCGCGGGGATCCCGTGGTTCACCACCTGAAAGATCCCCCACTCCTCGCAGGCCTGGGCAATGGCCCGCACGACGGACTCGCGGTCAGGCAGGCTCAGGTCGATGGTGGGGATGTCGGGGGCCGGGCCCTGGTAGGTGGTGATGGCGGGGCGCTCCTGCTCCGGCCGGATGAAGTCGGTGGGGATGGTCTCCCCGGCCATCAGAGCGGACGCCACGGCCTGCACTCTCTCCACCTCCATGAATTCTGTCGGTTATGTCAACAGACGGGCAACAGACGGGCAACACAAGCAACAGGGCTCCTCCTCCTCCTCCTCCTCTTTATGGAAAGCTCGGAAGAGGCCGGGCAAGGGGGGGGGGGGGGGGGGGGTGGATTCACGAGGAAAGAGGACTGGCTTTTAATCTCGTGAATGGAGGGAGGTCTACGTTACCCGCTTTGAGAACGGAAGGAGGTGTTTCAATTGCATTGGTGTTATATAACGGCGGGGAGGGGAGGTCGGGGTTGGTTCCGATTACGAATGATGGACGATGGTCCTCCTCCTCGTGAGACTCATCAGAGGAGAGAGAGAGTGAGAGGACAGATTCGTGGGAATGGACAGCAGCGGACGTGGACTCGTCCGCATCGCTGCTTAGCGCTACCGACTTCCGTTCCCGCCCCCTAACAACCCCACAACCTCCCTCCATCCATCCATTAATTTTTCCCCAATCCCTCCACTCTCCTTTTTGCTCCCCCCACCCTTTCGACAACATTGTAGCCACATTTATATCGTCCCTTGTGAAAATTACAAAATTGAGAAACCCGTAAAGCATATATATTATCAAAAGTAGGAATAAAGAGGAGGAAACAGCTCACAATCCTAAAACTATGTGACATTGATCCCAAGCTTGCGTTTTCCATCACTTGACATGGAATAATGCAACTCTTATTGACCTTCTATATCATCCGAATCGTCTTGGACAAATAGATGTAGTTAGTTCATGTGCTCTGCATGCCTCATTGAATGATTCACAATGTCAAACGCCTCAAGTCAACAAGCCCACCAAATCTCTTGATATGCCAATTCTTTGCGGAGCTACCTTTTCTCCTTCGTGTAGGTTTTGCAATTTTAATATACTTTAGTATACCTATGATAAAGAAAAAAAACCATTGACTAAAAAGTAAAGTAATGAAAAATATAAGATTTGAAAAATATTTTTCATAAAACGACTGTTTGTATCACTAACAAAAGTGAACAAATAAAAAAGATCTTCATCGTCCATGATTATATTTAGACGTAAATTATTGTGGATAATAAAGACGTTGTGGATGAGATCAAGGAGCCCAAGTTGAGTTTACAATCTCATGGGAGTGGTTCATGTGGGAAACGCTCTCGCTGCGAAACCGCTTCCTAGATGCCATTAAATGATGGACATGCACGGCGCACCGCAATTGGTCGTTTTTGTTCAGTCCCATTTATGGGATTCTAGGTATAATTTCAGTAGGTGCGACGGACATTGGACCAAGGCCAGGGCCCCGCCTTCGCTCTTCATTCGTCATTGCGTCTCGGTTTCTTCTTCTCTGATCCTGCCAATAGCTGGACAAGTTGAGGTTTCAGCTTCTTGCTCCGTCTACTATTCTTTTCTATTAGACTAGGTTCGGCCACATTACCGACGTACGAACGGTAGATACGATCCCGTCCCCACATCCACCACGGCTTTGAGGAGAGGCTGTTTAAGCGTCGCCTTTACGCTCCGTCCTGTTCGACGTTACCATAAAAAGGGCTACTCGCAGTTGCGCTACAAACCACGAAAAATTAAAACTAAAGGAAAAGAAAAAGAAAAAAGTCGAGAGTCCTACTCCTACTCCTGAGATGGCCAAACCGATTTGTAGGTAAGTTTGGTTTAGCGTTAAAAGAACTTTTTGCCACCTGAAAGCCCATGGAAAAATTTTTAGGTGTTTGGTTTAGCATTTAGAGGGATACTTGGCCAAATGCAAGATTTGGAATCTTTGAAAGTTTCAAAGCGGTGGGGACTTGCTTTTAGCATTCAAAGATTTCCGAAAATGTCTGAAAAATGAATTTTTTTTCTTCCCGAAGAGGTATGTTCATCGTCTTCCTCATTGGACTTCTTTCCAGCCGGCGAAGCTCAACCGGATCCGGTCGCCCACCCACCGCTGTCGCCACGCACTGCCGTCGCGTGGGTTGCGGCCTCAGGTGGCGTTGCCTGGGTTGCGCGACCCACGCTACAGGCTGAGACCGCTCAGCCCGTCGCGAGTCGCGGCGTCGCCTACGAAGACGATGCGTGGGTCCCGCAACCCGCCGCCTCCCCACCACCACAGCCACCGGTCGCCTCCCTCACCACAGCCACCGGCCGCCTCCCCCACCAGCTCCAGCTGCCTCCCGATCCCCTCTGCTTCAACGTCTCCTCCTCCTTTTTCCTTTTCTTTTTTTATTATTTTTCTTCACCTCAAAATTACTTTGCAAAATGCACCAAAATAAGACTACCCAAACACTTCAACATTCACCAAATGCCCATTCTTCCAAAGATAGTTGAGAAAATACAAAGCCATTTTTCTAAAGTTGAACCAAACATGCCCTAAATGCTACGAGAGCCGGCGGCCCCATCGTTATGGATCCGCAACTTTTGGTAAAGTCGACGCTTGCAATTTCAGTACTTTGGACACGGTTTTGGTCAAAGTCGAGGCCAAGCTTGTTTGATGATGTACGGCCCCCTTCTCCACCCTGCCCACCTAAGATTCGGCCTTTGGTCCCTCATCCAATGTTCGGGCTTCGCTGGCCCAGTTAAGATGCGTTCCTTTGTTTTCCGTCCTTTCCACAACAGACGTGACGGTGATCATACCGTATCATCGTCACATCGTTACTTTAATAATTGACAACGAAACATTTTCATAATCACATTTTACCATATTTTAAATGAGCACATGAAATTGGATCGTGTTTTTTTTCAAGAGGGAGCTCAAAATAATGAGTATTGTCTTAAATAAAAACTCGAAATGAGATAGTTTTATGATAATAAATGGATATAAAACAAGCATTGTCTTAAATGAGGATTTAATATGGTAAACTGAGTATCAAATGAATGCTCAAATTCCTTGGTCCAAATTGCACATGTGATTTCGACAACATTAGCAAGCCGAGAACAACATACACAATCAAAAGCGGAGAAACTACGTCAATGATATTGTGGGGTAAATAGCCCTTAGAAGAATCCCAAAGAACCCTTGCTTCAATTTGGGGTTTCTTTAAATTGGTTTTTTTTTTTTTTTAATTGCGTCTTTAAATTGGGTTAAAGCAAAGAGTTTTGCTCGATGTTGTAATGTTGCCACTTGAACAAGCACATGAGTCACACATGCAAACTCACTAATTAAGATCTGATCAGTCAATGAATTTGGGCTCTTATTTAAGACTAAGTTGATCATTTCAAGCAATAATTTTAAATAAGTCAACTCTGAGTTTTCTCTTGAGAAAAGATTCCTACTTCAAGACTTTATTTTGAGACTAAATTAATCATATATACTCTTATTTTGAGATAAAATTCATTCTAGGCTCTCTCTTTTTTTTTTTTTTTTCAGTAGATAACTCCACTCCAAGCCTTTTATTGAAATAAATATTATTCTGAACATTTTTTTTTAAGAGAACAATATAATAGGTCTCTATTTGAAATTCTTCCAGACATTTTTTTTTTATATGTAAATTGGTAGCGTGAACACGGGGGGGGTGGAAGCTGCTGCTGGAGCGGACCGTCTGGTGTCCGAGTTTTCGTGTCGTCAATGGTGGGGGAGTCGGCCCAAAACAACAACATTCGACGTGAAATAAAATAAACAAAAGAGTGGGAGCAAAATCAGGAGCAGAAGCCGCGCCCTCCTTTCCTCTCGTCAATCAATCTCCATCCCCATCCTTGTCTTCTTCGTTCGAGTTCGGGGCGACCCTTGACCGTCGGGTGGCCTAGGGTTTTTGGGGGGCGGGGGAAGGATTCCATCGATCCATCGATTGAATGCGCGTTCGGGAGGAGGAGGAGGAGGAAGAGGAAGAGGAGTAAGACGAGACCCAGCGAAGATGCAGCAGCCTCCGCAGATGATCCCCGTGTTGCCCTCGTTTCCCCCGACCAACATCACCACCGAGCAGATTCAAAAGGTGATCTCCTCCCTCTCCCTCTCCCTCTTCCCCCAATCGAATCCTCCCCCGCCGTCTGTTTCTTCTTCTTCGTTCGCCTCCGCAATCTCACGTGAAGTGACGTCTTTGAGTACGCGTGCGGGTTTAGCTCGAGTCGTAGTGGATGTTGGAGCTCGAAAAATTAGCACTTTGGGGAAACCTCAGAGTAACTCCTAGGCCCGAAACTTGCAAATGAAAACCCTCGTAAGGTCGGCGGATTGGATTCTCGCGGACGTCTTTCGTTAATTCGAGTCTCGGACGTGCTTAGAATGGCTGGTTTCCGTCTTTTCGCGCGAGGCTGAGCCAATTTAAATTCTAGCTTCGGTCGCTCGGTGCGATTTACCAACTCTGAGTCGCTAGGTTGACTGCTTTCTTCCTAGGAAACTGACGGCGGGACATTGAGCAATTGGTCTCGTGCTAATCACAGATTCTCAGTCTTCTAAAGAGAGAAGTGGATGCACGAGTCCTGACTTCCTATGTCTGCCCATCTACGTGTCGTATGTGAACGATGATATTTGCATATCAGAGACATGAAGTATGCACGACGATCGAACTGTATCTTAGCAAATGGATGGCAAAGCTTGTGCAACCAAGTGTTGTACAGGGGTTTTTCAATTAACATTGTTGGCAAAAATATAGACCTATGAACTTTATGAAAAATACTCAATTTACTTAAGGTCATGGATTTATAACTATATCTCTAGACTCCAACATAGTACTATCATAACTATGATCGGGTATCTAATATGGTGAGTCGTAACGTATGAAGCTCATGGATATATGCCTATATCTGTAGACTCTAACATAATGCTATCATACCTCTAATCGGGTATATATTATGGTAAGCCGTAATGTATGATTTCTAAATACAACTTTCCAATGATTGGCTGAGTAAAAACTGAAGATTTGTCGCTCTCGCCATGTATATGTACATGTCCTTCATGTGGTGTCAGCCATGTGTGGTTTTCTGATTCTTCATCAGCTTTCTTCTTTTCTGTTTTTCTTTTATGTGATGATGGGTCCTATAATAAAATGAATAATCAGTAACATCGTATGTGGCCTGTACAGGTCTGTTTTCCTCTTAAGTTTTGCATGTATGAGGGAGAATTAATAGTATCAGTAGTGTAATCAATAGCTATGATAAACAGTACACGCAATGTACATAATTAATAGGTATGCTATGTAGTGAACTCCTGTTGTCATGGTACGATTTTATTAGATGGTATAGGGACTTAGTTTCGTCCTATGCATAGGTAATATAGAGAAGATGGAGAATTCGCTATCATCCGTACAGATTTATACCAGATAATGGCTAGTAGACCTCATTTAAGTTAGACAGACAGTTTTATACATGGTCACTTGATCAGAACCTGAGTTCCTAGCGTAGCATCTTATTACTGTTGATATATCATGATCTATTTACTAACTTTTTAGATCATCTTATGTTTGTCTTGGGCATAATTGTAGTATCTCGATGAAAACAAGAAGTTGATTCTAGCTATATTGGACAATCAAAATCTTGGCAAACTCGCCGAGTGTGCCCAGTAAGTCTCTCTCTCTCTCTCTCTCTCTCTCATATGTGTATGTAAGGCGGGAGTTGGTAAAAACAAAAGGGAAGAGGGAAAGGTCTAGGTAGTGTGCGCACACATATGCATGCGGTTGGGTAGGTGGCTCAGTACCAACATATGCATATCAATGCGTGGGCTTTTCTTCAGTGGCTTGTTTGTTAGGAAGTACATCGAGTAGTATGTGCGGCTGGCCAATCAGGATTCATTCTGTAAGTGCACTTTGGCTGGATGGGTATATGCATGTGCCTGTATGCAAGACTTGTTTGTATTCTTGGGCATCATCTGTGGACTCAATGTAGCTTGATGATTCAGGTACCAAACTCAGTTGCAAAAGAATTTGATGTATTTAGCTGCAATTGCTGATGCCCAGCCGCAGGCACCACCAATGCCTCCCCAGGTAGTTATTTCTCTTGTCAATTTGCTTTCCAATTAATGATGATCTTTTCCCTGCTTATATGCTTACCAAATGGCATCTACAGATGGCTCCTCATCCGGTGATGCAACAAGGTGGCTATTTCATGCAACATCCTCAGGCGGCTGCTGCTCTGGCTCAGCAGCCAGGCCTTTACCCTCAGAAGGTGCCATTGCAATTCAGTAGCCCCCATCAGTTGCAAGACCCACAGCAGCAGTTACACCAGCAACACCAGCAGGCCATCCAGGGTCAAATGGGCATGAGACCGGTGGGGCCCAGTAATGGCCTTCATCCCATGAACACGGAGACTACTTTGGGAGGTGCAGGCACTGGAGGGCCGCATCCATCCTCAGGTCCAAATGACGCGCGTGGAGGAAGCAAGCAAGATGCTTCTGAGACTGGGACAACTGGTGCCGGTGGTCAGGGCAACACAGGAGGCGATGGAGAATCATCACTCATGAAGGGTTCTGAGGAGGCAAAGTGATAGGCTCTTCGGGTGCTTGCATGAGCGACTAGTGGTTGTTGATAGTAGATTTATCAGGACCTAGTGTTACTGTTTGATCTTTGTTAGTACATTAGACATGAGAATTTTGTCCTTTTTTCTTTTGTACTTTCTGATCTGACAAATAGATTTAGGGGTTTTGTGTTGCAAGTGATTGGTCGTGCAATATCTCCGCTACTTTGGTGCAGCGAAGTTTTGTCATGGACAGTGGTGGGAAGCCCACGCCTCAACACTGTTCCTAATGTTCTTGGGGACCGAGTGGATTGTGATTTAGAGTCGATGACAATGCTAGATCATGGACAAGTCGACTAGCATCTGCTTGATGAGAGATGAGCAGTCTCTTCTGGAATAGTTGATTGTAGTAGTGTGATTTAAATTTCTAGTGCCCATCTTCTGCCTGTGGGAGGGCTCCTTGGATAGTGCAGTCCCTTGTATCTGTAGCAGTCGGTGCGACGCCGACGAAGGATTCTCCTCTTCATGATAATTGAGCTTTGAGAAGCCCCTCAAAGCCCCAAAAGATGGGAGATCCGGAAGCAATTTTTGAGGTGCTTCTTTAACATGCAACCTTGGGTTATAGCGTTATGGCTATGTTTCTGAAGGCGCTGCGGAGTTGTCATTGTACTACCGAGATCGCAACGAATTTAGCGTGTAAGATCGGGTCGAAGTCGTCGGGGATCGCGTGCTGGATCAGGGCTTAAGTTGCTGTGCCGGTCCTCATTTTCTTGGGCTGAAAGAAGGTCCAGTGACTTCCTTTTGACAGATTCGAACAAGAAAAAAAAACTTCCTTTAGACAGCATCCTAATGAAACGAGGGGAAGAAATTATATCGTTCTTTCGTATATGAATCTGCCAAACATCATTGGCAAAAAAATTGAAAAAAGAAGCGAGCGATATAAATAAGATATTCAGGGGCTCTTGAGCAAATCTAAATCAACGCCGCGGCATCATTTGTTTTATTATTGTGAAATTAATAGCTTATTTTGAATAAAAAATAAAATATTACGAAATGTACTTTTATAAAAACTTGTGGCGATTTTGAGAGTGATGTCATGGTAAGTCAATATACTTATTAGGAATTTGACTAAAAGTCCAAAGAGAGTGAAGTTGTGACGGTGAAGTAAGTCACCAAGCACTGGTAGGGGGGGGGGAACTTTTCAATGGTGGAGTGTTTTTGCACCTCTTTATCAGAAAAGTGGGCCGGGGGCGCTGCCTTTCATTGTCGACAAAAGAGCTCCGCTGCTGCTCGGCTGTTGCCGTGTCCGAGAAGTAAGTAATTCGGATCTATTCTTTTGGGTCGGTCGTATTAGATTAACATATCAACAAATTTAAATTAAAAAAAAAGTCGTTAAGGAAAGCATAAAGACTGCACAGCTGCTGCTTCGTCAGCACAGTCCCGGTCTGGTCTGGTTCCTACTTACCCATTTTAATCCACCGCCATTCCGTGCCGCGTCCGAGTGAGCCCCGCCTCGAGAACTTTGCTGGAAAAGTTCACTGGCTTGGCATTGCATGATCTCCGATTTCGTCGTCTCGCATCTTTCTCGTTCCCCAAGGCACGCTCCTCGTCCGTGCCATTTCGATCCTCATCTAAGTTGTTCCGCACGTTCCACGGATTGCCCGCTCCGTTCGTGATTTCTTCCAAATGCTGATCGCTTCTCGCATGTTTCTGCACTCCTGTCTGCATAATTACTCTTGTTCGGCTACTTCATCTGGTTTTTCGTTTGACTCGGATAGCATCATTATCGTCGTCGTTGTTAATGCGTGCAGCAGTGCAACGTTTTGTGCTCCTTCGGATCTGATCTTCTCTGCTCTGCTCTGCGCATTCCCTCCCTGGCGAGTAAGTTGGGAGATATACTCCCGGAATTGACGAGGATGGCAGCTGAGCTCGTCAATGCTGCGACGAGCGATAAATTGGGGGAGACGGATTGGGCCAAGAACATCCAGATCTGCGAACTAGTGGCTCGTGATCAGAGGTACATCTGCCGAGTGCTTTTTAGCTTCTCTCTCCGATGATGATACGATGTGGTGTCCGCTGCTACATCGTGTTTTAGTCATCGATAAGAATGTCGGATGTCTCTTGCCGATTCGAGTAACGTGACTTTGCTCATCCGATCGCGCAGGGCTGCGAAAGATGTCGTCAAAGCAATTAAAAAAAGGTTGGGAGGTAAAAGCACACATTCGCAGCTGTATGCAATTACGGTAAGGACAGAATGCTTCGAAAAATTCTTACTTGAATCGTTATGCGTAAACCGCTAGTCTCTCTGCATCTCGCTAGCCGCACGCTGGTGATTCATCGCATTTCTAACTGTGCAGTTATTGGAGATGCTGATGAACAACGTTGGTGAATATATTCATAAGCAAGTGATCGAATCTGGAATTCTTCCCTTTCTTGTAAAGATGGTGAAGACAAAGGTGTGGGTCACAATGTTCAAGTAAAAATCACATCGCTTCCTCGTATAGTTTCCCTGCTATTATTTACTTCATGAAAGTTACACTGCAGACTGATTTCTCCATACAAGAGAGGATATTTCATCTGCTAGAGGCAACACAATCCTCCCTTGGGGACGCTTCGGGGAATTTCCCTCAATATTCTTCTGCATATCAGGAATTGATGGTAAGTATGATCTTGAACATCGTTCACCTCCTAGACTCTTTTCTTCCGAATTCGTTTTATGCAATACATATCTGGACCAACTTGGAACTCAGTGGAAATGAGACTGCCTGACATTTGGTTTTGATCTCACTGCCGATTTAGGTGTATAGAAAACAGTCTCATCTCCGACATGGTAATGGATCATACTATTAAACCCTTTAAAAGGCTAGATGCCATTTGGTAGTAGTAGATGGAGCCTATAATCTAAAACATGAAATTAACTGATCCATCTCGAGGCACTGACCCCTTACCTTAAAACAGACCTGCTTTGTTTAAATGTCTCAAGGGATGCTCACAAGTCTGTTTTTCTGGGGAGTAGTTATTTTCTCTGTCCCAAAGTCAAATCCTAGTGGTCTTTTGCACAATCTATTAATGCGTGAATGTTGTGACAACAACATCCAGACCTCGCAGTTTAAAGTTGCTTCAGTGTCAAAGTCTCTCGCTTAAGGATGGAGAGATGGGACATAACAGCCCATCACAATAATTGGATGTGAATTGTCTTTGTTCTCTACATGTTCAAGCTCTTAGATTAGTTGGCCAATCAAAACTAGTCAGTATAAGAGCAATGTCGACCCTCTGTCAAAGTTCTCACACTTTCACTTATATTTGCTTGATTCTCTCTTATAGGTTCCATTCTCTAAAACTTTTTAATTTCCCCTTTATCCATCCTATTCCTGCTCACATTTACTCGTTTTTTGAGATTCTCTCTAATTGTACATCTTTCTCCTTTTTCTTGCTCCCCGTGGCTACTCCTACCGATTTCTCTGAAGAGATCTTGCCACAATGTGTGCTTGTTGTGCTTTACTGTTCATAAGTGATAAGATATTGGTATTGCTAGCTTTTAGGTTTTATCAAATAGATTATTTAACTGTTTAACTAATGCACTTCCATATTTTTCACAAGATCTGTTGCCTTCTTTTTGTCGAAAACTCAGAGCTTAGGAATACAGTTTCCTCAACAGCATGAATCTGCACCTTCTGATCCATCTGCCATACGAGTAAATGGGAGTGCACCATCAGCCTCTCCTTTACAAGTGGAGAAAAATATTATGTCGAGTCGGGAAGAGGCCTCCGCCAGAGTTGATAGACATCCACATCAACCAGAAGTACAGTGCATTCCTGAATCAAGGTATGCATTTACTGGAAAAAAGGAAAGGTTCTTTATAACCTGCTTATGCATCTCCTTGATTAATGGATCTCTTTTATAGGTAGTAAAATCAAGAAAATCTTCTGGCAAATTGTACAGACACAAGTTTATATCTCTTTGGTACAGTCAGAGTGGCGATACTGCCAAGGTTAAATGAATGAAATAGTAACCTATTCATGAAGTCTTTGCACCCTATTATGAGGCTTTTTTTTCCTAGGTGAATTGGTTGGTCAGGAGCTTTAAATCTCTTGTGAATCTCCATTAATGGGATAACCAGTGGCTGGACCCTCGTGAGCCTTAGACTCTATCTGTCTTCCAGAAAGTAGATTGCTGAATATACCTCACGCGTGCCCATGTGGTTTGACTACTTTCCTTGCAGACTAGTCCTTGTAGCACCTCCAAACCCCTAGTTCTGATAAATCAAGATTGTTCAGCTCTATGGATAATTCAATCTGATAAACTAAGTAGCTGAGCGTAGTTATGACTTGTAGGCAGATTTTTTAACACCATGCTTGCTGATAGATATATCTTGGCTTTTGCAAAAGATGGCTATGACTCGTAAAATACATATCATTTAGCAGAGAATATGCACTAAAGATATATATGGCCTATGAAGGAGGAATTTCCTCTTTCTAAGATCATGTGATCTAATAGTTTTTGTCTTCTCCATACAGTATTATTCAAAAGGCCAGGAATGCATTGGAGGTTTTGAAAGAGGTCATGAATACAGTTGATGGTCAACAGACTCAACATGCTCTGGTAAGTCAGACTCATATCTAAACCTTTCCTTGACCTTCCCCTCATTTAATTCGAAAAGGCTCTTATTTTGGCACAGTGATCAGTTCATGAAAGCGTTATATTGGGTATGAACTTTTTTGTTAAGATCTTCAATAAACCCTACTAGATAAGGAAGTTTGACTATCTTTATGAGGCATGAGTTCGTACTCCAGCATTTAAAGTTTTCAACAGTGTAGTTTTTATTTGTGCTGAACTAGTAAAGCACAAGCTAACTTATATTTCCACAATTTGATTGCTCTACCTAATTTTTAGTCTGGTCACAAGCAGTGAGAATGCTAAAATAAATAGTAACTGGAATTTTTGTGGTTTTCTCTAGTGGCGCATGGCCATGCATGTATGGCGAATGACAATTCTGGAAAGTTGAAGTGTAAATGTGGTACCATGTCCGGCATGGTAATGAATCATGCTTTTACCCTCGTTAAAAGGCTCGATGCCAGCATACAGAAAATGTCCTCCCGCTAGTTAGGATAATAACATGTAGTCTGACATTATGTGTACTACATGGAGGCATTAGAGGGTTCTTACTTCCGAAGTAAACTGATGGAGAATTCTGAATTTTTATGAAAAAAAACTAGAAAATGTGTAAGATCTGCTTCCATTTCCCATTGAATGTCATGAAAGGATTAAGTCATGGAAAGTCTATGTCCAAATGCTTCTGTGGAACTATTGAACGGCAATTTCTGACTTGCTGCTTGTCTTGTTCCTTTAGGGTGCAAAGGATGAATTCACCCTTGATCTTGTGGAGCAATGCTCTTTCCAGAAACAAGGAGTAATGCATCTTATTAGAACATCTAGGTGAGGCATTATTACTCTAAATTTATTTGACCAACGTAGCTAATTGTCTGAAAATGTCAATAGTTACTTTCTGCTTTGAATTGGTGGTGTTGCCTGCATTTTTCTAATGTACTATTGGCTCAAAAGTTTATTGGCTCAAAAGTGTCAACAGCTCAGTTGTTGGATTAATCTGACAATGTGTGTGCCACCTTCACTGAGGAAGAGTGAGTTTTGCAATGGAAGTAATTTGATAAGAGGAAGGGTCTCTGGCAAAGCAAGATGAGTTTTTTATCCGTTTTGACGCCACTGATTGGGATTGTCAGAAAAAGGGTTCACTGTAGCCTTTGTCTGAGTTTCAGCCCATCAGTCTCTGTTGAAAGATGCATAATGAGAATGTAAACATGTTTAAAATTATAAGGAATCTCGAGTCTCCTGCAGCTGACCTTACATATTGTTTTAAACAAATGACAAGCGTGTCACATTGTCATCCATTTGATGTGCCCCCACAATTATAATGATCTTTGAGGCCAAGTCTTGTGGTATCTTATGATTTTTATCTTCCAAAAGCATTTGTCTAAGCCCATGTTCTGCTTCTAGGTTTTGAAAACTGCAAGACATACATCTGCTGAATGATCCTTTGTTTTCTTGTCTATCTTGTCCAGGGATGAAAAAGTAGTTTCTCAAGCAATTGAATTGAATGAACAACTCCAGAAGGTACTTGAAAGACACGATGCTCTTCTTTCTGCTAGAACTGGAACAACTGCACATCATACTGATTGTAAACCAGAGGGGGAAGAAGAAGCTCAACAGCTTTTCCGAAGGTTTGTCGATGTC
Organism: Eucalyptus curtisii; assembly: GCA_017140595.1. Classification (NCBI taxonomy): domain Eukaryota; kingdom Viridiplantae; phylum Streptophyta; class Magnoliopsida; order Myrtales; family Myrtaceae; genus Eucalyptus; species Eucalyptus curtisii. The sequence goes on along the minus strand of CM029501.1, from coordinate 45,470,086 downwards.
CCTGGCTGGCTTGAAAAGCAACTCCTATCTTTTTCAAATGATGCATACACAATCTGAACTATTCAACATCTGGCCGTTTTAGTTTGAGTTGGTCATGTTGTGTGGAGATAGAACGAACATTATAAATAGTTTGGCGTTAAAATATGGTCTGGCTTCGTGATTGAGCATAATTAATTTAGAATTCAAACAAATGGCAGGACACAGAGAGGAAAAGCTTGTGCAAGGCCTGAAAAAGAAGAGAATTCCAAGCACAGGCACACTTTAGAGTCGTCAGAATCGTCCAATTCAGGTACATATTTTTCAAAAGGTTTCTGGCCTTCGTTTCATGGAATAACTTAAGGGTATAGAAGTTTCCTCAGCAGCAACCTTATGTACCATCAGATCAATCATCTGTACGAGGAATTGTGTACGAAACATTAAATTCTACTAGAAAAGCGGAGAAGAATAATGCATCTGATCAGGAGGTAGCATATGCCAGTGGGAGTGGACTTTCTCAGCAACCAGAAGTACAGAGCATTCCTGAATCTAGGTAACCATTCACTGTAAAGAGAAATTTTTTTTGTTAGCTTACTTATGCATCCTCTTGCTAACTGGATCTTGTCATGGGCACTGGGTTCAGTATATTTTATGCTAGCAAATTATGCGCACTAATATACCTGTTGCTCTCAGACTGGAAAAGAGTAGTGCAGGTTAAATGAGGTTAACCAGTAACTCATTCAAGAAGTTTTAGGGCCATCAACCGCCTTTTTATCAGTAGTTGAGAAGGCATTAGGTCCAAACTATCCATGTCATCCCCAATGCCAACAAGCCGCCCTTGGCTAGATGCCATCCTCAGTATCAGATTCTCTTTTCATCCCCCTCTGGCAAGATAGACACCTCCAAATCTCTCTCTCTCTCTCTCTCTCTCTCTCCAGGTAAGTGAGCAGCCACATACTAGTCATCAGAACCCTAGGACACCTGACTCATGATAATAAACGATTTTTAGCTCTGGGTATATCAATCCAGAAATAGTCATGTTAATATCGAAACACTGGGTTGGAAAATTGAGCAACAAAACATAGTGAAAAGCTAGACACCCATCATCGACTGAGAGTGATAATGATTTATTGAAAGATATCTGGATATACTGGCATTTTTATCCGTCAGCTCGTAAGTTTCACCTATTAATGTAAAGAGTTATGTACCATATGGGAGGAGGGGAAGTGCATATGATTTCAGGGCAGTGAAAAAGAGGCTTTGTAGCATACTTTAATCATATTTGTCCTGACAACACATCCTTAACAGTTTTTCATCTTTTTTTTTTTTTTTTTAACAGTATCATTCAGAAAGCTAGGAATGCATTGGAGGTTTTGAGAGAGGTCCTTGATAATGTTGATGGTCAACAAACTCAACATCCTATGGTAAGTCGGACTACATTTAAATTCTATGGTGTGATTTCTCACTGTCTTTGCAATCATTAATGAAGCTTAATCCGTGAAGGTCAATCAATGGCACATTTCACTCTGTTCATAAGTGCTCTGCAATCCCTACTAGTCAAGGAAGTGTTAGGCCCTGTTTGGTAAAAAATGTTGCTGTTCTCCAGAACAAAATTTTTTGTTCTTTTGTTCCAGAACAAAAAAAGAACAGAAACGTGTTTGGTAAAACTTTTGTTCCTGGGAACAGAAACAAAGAAGTAGAAAAAAATTGCTTCTTGTTGCCGGGAACAATTCCAAGAAACAATTTTTCTCTCTTTTCTCTTTTCTTCTTCTCTTTCTTTTCTTCTTTTTCCTTTTTCTTTTGGCCGGTCGCTGGCCTTGGCCATGGCCGGTGCCGCCGACCGGCCAGACGAAGGCTGGCGACCTTGCCGGAGGGTCGCCGACCCCCGGAGATGCCGCGCCACGGCGAGGCTTGGCCTAGCCGGGCCACCGCCAAGTGATGCTGTCCCGGCGAGAGCTCGGCCTCGCGCTCGCCCAGCCCAGGCGAGGCTCGCCTGGCCACCAAGGCCACCGGTGAGGCTCCAGCGAGCTCACCGGTGGTCAGGCGAGGCTTCGACGACCTCACCGAGCTGGTCGCCAGCTGCCGGCGACCGGCCACGAAGAGGAAGAAGGAGGAAAAAAAAAAAAGAAAGAAGAAAAAAAGGAAAATATAATAAAAATATTAAAAAACTAAAAGAAACAACAAAATTATATAATTTTACCAAATGCATTTATTTCCCGGGAGTAGAAATTTTGTGCAGTTACCAAGCGTATTCTTATACTCAGAAATTGTTCTCGAGAACAGATTCAAAAAAACTATTTTGTTAAAAAATTGTTTCACGGAACAGAAACATTACCAAATGCGCCCTTAGTATTCTCATGAGGAATGACTTCATACCGAGTCTTTTTTAAGTTCTTGTTGCCATTTTTATTGTGGAAAGATATTAGTGGTATACCATTAGGCATATGTAGAAGTATCACTAATTAGTTTTGCTAAAGTACCTAAGGTTAGTGAATAGCGTTGGTGTTTAAATTAAGGTAGCTGGGGATTTGGCTAATAAGTAAGACACACTCTCTCTCTATCCCCTATAAACAGAACCTCCTATGGACTCTTGACTGCTTGTGGTGCTTTTGCAGGCCGCCAAAGATGAGTTCACCCTTGATCTTGTTGAGCAGTGCTCTTTCCAAAAACAAAGAGTGGTGCATCTTGTTCTATCATCTCGGTGAGGTCTCCTTTCTGCCTCAATTGGTGTGTTTTGCTTATCTTATTCTAGTAGCTAATAGTCGCGGTTAAGGTCTTTTCCCACTTTCTGTAGCTTTGTTTTGTCAGCATTCCTCCAGTTCCAATGTTAACGACTGGGAGCACATATTTGTCAGGTTTATCTGAGATATGTCAGATCACTCTCAATGAAGAGTGAGAATCTCATATATAGTTACACAGCTTACATGGTGAAAGCGAAATAATCTTTTTTCTATTCCTGAAAGAAATTATGTTGTACAAGACATTCAAATTCTGTTTGAATTAAATTATGGAAAAATCTCTACCTCGATTGGTTCTATTCATTGTGTCAATCACTTGGGCAGTAGATATAAAAGATACTTTACACACTCGAGAAATGAGCTCTTTTGCAATGGAATAACTGATTAAGTGGAACACTAAAAGCTGGGAAAACACTAGGTGCATCTCCCTGCAGTTTAGGTGCCACTCACAATGGTAAAGGGGAATACTAGCTGGCCTTAGTCTAAGGCGCAGCCTAGTTTACAGGCAGTCCATAGTAATCACGTGAACCTGTTTGGAAAGTCTTCTCACTGTAATTGGAGAAGCCGAGTTTGTGTATAGTTGTTGAGAAATACCAAGTTTGATAACAGCCAGTGGTGGCAAGAGGCAATATCTTATCCTCTAATGCTAATTAATCTTTAGGCCATGCTGTCACTCAACATTCACACTTCCCTCTTGCTCTAGCATTTATTTTAGTAGAAATCACAGCCACTGTCAAATTTATCTAGATTAAATCTATGATGACTTGTGAGCTCAGCCAACTTAAAGCTTCTAGAGCAGTGCTTTCAAAGCTTTTCCTTAACATTTCCTCTCACATGTAGGCTAATATTTTTAGTCTAAAAATAGTGACGAATCAATTGCCTTATAGTTAAAGAACAGTAATGCAGTTTCTTTTTTTCTTTGTTTGGTCATATGTAATCCAGTTCTCTAGATTTAGCAATTTTTAAAACAATCTATTTATGAAATGTATTAATCATTTTATTTAATATTATTTATTAATAAGTCTATCCATCCAATCTGAATAATGTACATGTGAAATTACTGTTAAACAAAGTATACCTGGTGGGGGAAAATAGCATTCTTTTTTGGAATTTTGCTATAAATAAATGGAATTGATAAAAAATTTTAAAATGTATTAGTTTGAAGTTGTTGCAAAGGGAGGGTAGCAAGGAGATGGCATTGGACGCCTTCTCTTGGCAGCACTCCTCTTTTTCCTTTTATTTTCCTTAAGATAATTTATAGTTGATGCAATTTGAAGCATTTCTTTAAAAAAGAAAAAGAAAAAGAAAAAGAAAAGAAAAGAAAAGAAAAGGCACATAAATCATATGTGAACTTCCTTTCTCACACAGAGACTTTTTTTGCTGAATAGGGAACAGCATTTTAAAGGGTGTTAATAATTTTGAATTGCCATGAGACCAAAGTTAATAAGAAACTCGAATTTCACATAAAAATTAAAGACAAAGTAGACAATGAAGAACAATTATAAATATAGCGAGCATTGTCAACTAAATAAAAATCAACGATAGTGATTCACTTTGTTTTGATTTTTTTTTCTAAATAACTATTACACTGATTTCTAAATCACTAGTAAACGTAAATAGTCTCCAAATTTTTGTATAGTACTTTATAGAAACACTAGAATTGTGAAACCATTTGTCAACTTAATTAAAAGCTTAAATTATCAAATAAAGGTATAATATTTAATGGTGAAGTGATCTCCTCCCTTTTTATGTCCATCTTCTTCAGGGACGAGAAAACAGTTTCTCAGGCAATTGAATTGAATGAGCAACTTCAGAATCTACTTGACAGATATGACGCACTACTTTCTGGTAGAACTGAGATGGCTGCAAGTAATGTAGATTGTGAAGCAGATGAGGAAGAAGAGCCTCAACAACTTGTCCGAAGGTTTGTTTATTTCTTTGGCCAGTACTTTACTCAAAAAATCACTTACATCTGCGCATATAATGTGGTAGGTAGAATGAGCTTCCTGGATCTTGGCTGGTTTGGTTTGAGGAGTTGGTTCTGTCACATTGAGATAACCTTAAAATATTGTCAACATTATGCAGCCCAAATAATCTTTTTGATTCATCCAGTCTAACACTACATATGGCAGGATTCGAAAAGGAAAAACTAGTGTGAGACCTGAAGATGAAGGGATCTCTATGAGGAGCCACACACTAGACTTGTTAGAACCTTCAAATTTAAGACAACAAGTATATCACCCGCGCAAACAGCTCGCATGCACTGAGCCATCTGAGTGCAATGGGCAGCTTTTGCCTGTCGCAATTCCGCCTCCACCTGCAAAACACGTTGAAAGGGAAATTTTTTTCAAGGAAAACAAGTTGGCTGGCTCTGCTGTGGCTGGCCACATGAGGCTTCTGTCATTGAAAAACGTTCATGGCAGCAGCTCTCACAGTGGGAACAGTAACTCCAGTGACCAAAGTTAAACAGTATCATGCGGTGCTTCAGTAGTCTTGCTTATAACTGTATTCTATTAGTTGGTTTTGTTTACTACTCTACCGATGGGTGTTGTGAAAAAGAGAACTGCTGCAACATGATTGTACAGAGAGCATTCAGGTTTAAAGGGGGATATTCGACTGAATATATGACTATTCACTTTCAACTGCTGTATTGACTTTGCATTGAATACTGGAGGAATGAGATTTCTGATTTTTCTTCTCTTTTTCCTTCTTAGTTTCTTTTCCTAGGAAGAAAAGTGGCCGATCTTGAATTTTTATATGAATAAAAAGGAAAATATCAACGGAAGAAACCTGATAGCGTGCTTTATAAGTCACGGTCCCATTATTTACTTATTTATATATTCAGTAAAGCGAAGATGAAAGAGGAGAGAGGTGTATGTTCGAGTGGACTTCCTGCAATAAGCCTACTTTTATCAGTCTCATACTAGACGATTTATGTGGTTCATTCTATTGAACTCTTCGTTTGTTTAGGTTGACTGTTTTTAGGGCAGTTATGTTATTCGACACGCTATTACGCGAGACTATGCATCAGTTCCAAAAATTGAAGTTTTTTTCTCTTTTAAATATTCATTTTTTTCCTTGTCTTCTGGTTACCCTGGCGATGACTTTTCTTAAGTCTGTGGAACGGTCAGAGTTTGGCTTTTTTGACCATTCCACTGGACTTCTCAATTGTTTGGTAGACTGCCTAGATGGCTTTCGCCCATCCGATCCTCTCCTCTCCCTCAACGCAACACCATCTTCCCCTCCTCCCCTCCCTCCCTCCGCCAAAAGAATGCAAGAAACCATAGCACTGTATGCGGCCCCTGCTTTACACCACATGGTGTCCATGGTGGAGCTTGGGAAGCTGATTCTGCATCATCGCCCACAATTCACCCTCACAGTTTTGGTTGCATCGATGCCAGCAACGGCCAGCGCTATCACCTCCTACATCGATCGAATCTATAACAAGACCAATCTTCCTATATCCTTTTTCCATCTCCCTCCCGTCCATTTACCAGAGTCCCTCCAAAACCAAGTAGAGACTGCTTTTGAATTTATGCGTCTCAACATCACGGGTGTTCGAGATGCCCTCCAAAGCATCTCTGCTGACTGCGCAGTTCGCGCACTTATAACTTCAACCTTCCACGTTCCACATCATTTTCTCAACATTCCAACTTACTGTTACTTCACCTCTTGTGCTTCTGTTCTTTCTTTCTTCTTGCAGTTGCCTGCCATCCACGACCAGACAAGCAAGAGCTTTGGAGACTTGAAGGACACCCTCCTGCACTTACCGGGCCTTCCTACCATGAGAGCCTCTCTCCTACCTGACCCATTACTTGATCGCAATGCTTCTGCCTATCGTCACTTCCTGGATTTTGCTCGGTCTTTGCCCAAATTTCATGGGCTTATAGCTAACACCTTTAACTTGCTTGAGCCAGATGCAGTCAAGGCTGTTGCAGATGGTGTTTGTATTCCAGACGGCATGACTCCACCTCTCTATTGTATTGGGCCACTTATAGCAGATGCAAAAGATCGTACTATTGGCAGTGTCGCTTCGCTGGACGCATCAACAATGCCTGTCAATGAATGTTTGTCCTGGCTAGACTTGCAGCCAAGAAGAAGTGTTGTCTTCTTGTGTTTTGGCAGTCGGGGTGCATTCGCGAGTGCGCAAGTGAGGGAGATTGCTCTTGGGTTGGAGAGAAGCAAGCAACGGTTCTTGTGGGTGGTGAGAAATCCACCTCCAAGTATTGCAACCAAGCCAGATTTAGACCACCTTCTGCCTCAAGGGTTCTTGGAAAGGACTCGGAACAAGGGTCTAGTAATGAAGAATTGGGCACCGCAAGCTGCCATACTTAAGCATGAATCAGTGGGGGGATTCGTGACTCATTGTGGGTGGAACTCGGTGTTAGAAGCAGTGAATTTTGGGGTTCCAATGGTGGCTTGGCCATTGTATGCAGAGCAGCGCATGAATGCCGCCATCCTTGTGGAGAAAATGAAGCTGGCGGTACCAATAAGCGAGTCGATATGGTCATATGGAAAAGGAAAAGAAGTGGAATTCATTTTTAGTGCAGAGGAAGTGGAGAAAAGGGTAAGGCAGTTGATAATGGAGGTGAATATGAGAGAGAGGAGTGCCGAGATGAAGGAAAGAGGCATCGCGGCTTGGACCGAGGGCGGATCCTCCTTCTTAGCATTGTCCGAAATGGTGGGTTCATGGAAGCAAGGCTAACTACTGTTTTAAAAGTGTAAGGTATGTCCTGCTTCATCTCTTGAGGATATGGCTGATTCCTGAACGTGGTATTGCCGTCAGATGAATGAATAAATGCTGTCGAAGTTTACGTTCCGAGAAGTCGATCTCATTACCTTTTGTGCTGCTTGATAGTATTGACTTGCCGTGATCCATGCAATCAAGATCTTTCGATTAACCTGAAAGGTCATTTGGTTCAAGGCATGACTGGAGAGAGCAAGTGAACGATGTATAAAGCATTTACAAACAACCATGACCGTGAAGGTGCTCAAGCCATGGCTCTTGGTATTGCAGCAAACTCGCAATCAATCGCTCCCTCTACAAACGCATATCTTTGAAACACAAATACCCTCGCTTTTTATTTTTGTTCGGAAAAAAACCTCCCTTGCTTTTTAACCGATCCAAAAAAAGAAAAGTACAAATTTATACTCGAGAGATAAAAATGTCCACAATTATCTTTGTTTCCTCCAAAATGCTCTATGCCGCATATGATCTTGCTTACAGTGGGATATACGGTGCACATATTAGCTGAGCCAAACCAATCTCATTATTTTAAACAAAACTACCGTTGCATAGGGTTTTCAGTTTTGGCTTACTCTCTTCAGATATGAGAGAGAGGGAGAGAGTTTAATACCAAATTGAGTTTGACAACTAAATGGCTAAAATTTTGCCCCAAAACAAGTTTGCAAATTAGGATTTCAACTTTCAAGACATCGATTTCGAGCTAATTTCTAGAATTCGAGCAAGTGGGGGAGTTTGATTAGCGTTTTGAGCTTGCAAACTAGGGGTTCAAATCGTTGATTTGGAAGTGAATCAAGAAAATAATCAATTATAATTGATGCAAAGTGACTTTATTTGGAATTAGCTAGCACGTTAGGTCATTGCCAATAACCACATTAAGTAAAATGTTAATAGTTGATATATTTATATATTAAGCAGTAATTGAATTTTTTTTGGGTCATTTGGAAGGTGATGGTTATTTTTATCTTGAGAGTGTAATGGGCAAAAACTTGTGCTTAATTTAAGTTGTTGGAAAGTGAGTTTACTTTTTTCTATCTCATCGGGTGGGTGGTCTGATAATACTCATGATTATAGTTGAGATTGGTCACACAACTGAAATCATGATTGTCTTATCAATTAACTTGATGATAACCATTAAAACATGTTCTTAGTAATATAATAATCTAATAACTCTATGTAAAATAACATAGTATACAATCATGATAAATAGCTACACTTATTCGTAGATATAAATGAACTGTTAATTGAAAGTATATGACCATTTTGTAGGTTCATGCCAAATAAAGAGTTTTGAAAGATCAATAAATCAATTGGGAAAGGCATACCTTGAGAAGGATGATTGAAGTTAATGAATGGAAAAGAATTTTGTAGTTAGATCGATAGTCGAGGGAATGCTTGCCCCAAGTTATAAGGTGATTTTGCATGATTTTGGATTTATAATATGTATTTATGATGAGTTACGATTCAAAATATAATTATCGAGAAAAATGTAAATTTAAGATCATGAGTCAAAATAAAGTGATTTATAAGTGAAAACTCATTTCCCTATTTCGAGAGGTACGTTACCATCCTCATTTTCATCAAGATTTCCATGCAATGGAGCAAATCGTTCTCAAAGTTGAATATATACAAAATAAAAAGGATAATATTAGATAGCGATGCGTATATAATATATATTCCATTGAAATTAGAAAAATTGAGAACACGATAAAATACAGAAAACGTAGAGAGAGAGAGAGATAGAGGTGGGAGGGGGGAAGGAGAAGAAGGCCTTGTTGGGTCAATCTAGTTCTCATACGTCGCCTTCCCCCACCTCCTCTTCTCCTCCATTTCTCCTCTTCTCTCTCTCTCTCTCTCTCTCTTTCTCACTTCACCTGGCTTGGCTTCCCTCTTTTTGTTGGGAGCCGCGTTTCGTCCTCGGTCGTCTTCCTTAAAACATCTGGCATCTGGAGTTAGCTGCTGATTCTCTCGCTTTGCTGTGCGCAATCCCCAACTCCCCCCATTTCTTCGCGCGCCCTTGCGGTTGTGGCGGTGACGTAAGGGGAGGGAGCCTGTGTCCTTCCCTCGGTCTCTTCCTCCCGCCATTATCGACTTTGTGGTGGTGGTGGTGGTGGTGGTGGTGGTGGTGGTGGTGAGTGGGCGTGGGTGGGTCTTCCTGCTCTCGGTCTCGGCAGCGATCCAGATGAATTGCCAAGTGATGAACACCTCCTCTCCCTCTCCATCTTCCTCTTCCTCCTCTCGCAACCCCATTCCCAACTCCCCCGGTAAGTCCCCCTCTCTCCTTTTAGCTCCTTCCTTGTTGCCGCATTCCCTGATTTGCCGGCCATCACTTAATCTTGCTGATGCTGCTCTTTGAAGAAAACCCTTTTGGCCTGATGACTTCTTCTTCTTTTTGTGGGCAAAAAGAAGCTAGCTTGCTCGGTGGTTACCTTCCGTTGGCATTATCTCGTCGCGTTCGTCTCCCTCCATGGTGCAGCGCAGCACTTGTTATTTTTGGGGTATTGACGTAATTCTGTTCCTCTCCGTAGATTGCTTCGGCGGACCGTTTGTTACTCCCTTTCTCACAAGGCGGATCGATGCTCCGGCGTTCGAATTGGAGGTTGCCACAAGACCCTTCACCTCCCGAGGAATTGTTGCGTAGTCCGTAGATGTGCTCCCGGGTGGTCCGACGCAAAGCGACCGCTCAGATATCCTCCCCAAGCCTCCTTGGTGGCTTCAGAATCTAAAGGCGTCTCCTCAATCCCCATCGTCGGCGAAGAAAAGATTGGAGTGTTGCTGCTCAACCTCGGAGGTCCCGAAACCCTTGACGATGTGCAGCCCTTCTTGTTCAACCTCTTCGCTGACCCAGTTACTCTCTCTTTCTCTCTGGGCGCCCGCGCGCATGTGCATGTGCGTGTGCGTGCCAGAATCATTCATATCGCCCTGATAATCTACATTTAGGCCATCTAAATTCTGTTCGATTCTTTTTAATAGTTTGGTTACCTAACTAATTCCTTTTTCACTTTTTACGTCTGGGACACGCATATATTTTAGCATTAAGCGTGTCGGGATTATCACGGCTAACACATAGTCATATATGATTCCGTTTGCTCTGCGGTTTTTGTGCATTGTTTATTCTCTGGACGTATAGACATTTAGTCAACTGCCATGCATCTATTTTCTTAGATGCATAGTATAGTGTAGTTATGCCATGAGTAGTTCCTTTTCTTTGTTTATTCCTTTTCAGAAACTAGTGCCTTTAGGACCAGCCTTTTCAGTGAGGATAGACACGCACACAGATCTGTTTCGTCCATGAGCAAGGTTCTCGCTTATCTACGTCCTTTTTTTCTCTATAATCTTGAATTATATTGTTGCTTCACTTAACTCGAAGCTTCCTACTAGTGGCTGGCCTTATGGTATTTTTTGCATTCCAGCAGCTGATTTCCAAGGGAACAAATGTCAAAAAAGTGCTGTTTCCTACCTTTTTTAAAATCATTTAACATTTAGCTAGACATGGTTTTACAAAAATGCTTCTTGATTAAGCTATGGACACAAGATCAGCATTTCTTCAGGCATACCATTTCTTTTAGATAGCTTTCAGGCACAATTTTAGCATTTACTGACATTTTCGTTTTATTGCTGCTTCTGCTTCAATCATGTGCTGATCAGTGAATTTTGATGATAGTGATAATCTTGTCTATGATTGTTTACCTGATATTCTCAGTCTTTTTGTCTTCCCCTTTTTACTGGATGAGTTACCCGAGGTGTTTTGTAGGTGTAGTCATGTAAGTATCAGGTAGTGTTCTTAGAGGAGCTTTGTCTTTTGTTGTTTATACCATGTCAATAGCTTTGTCAGATTTCAGTCAGCCATGTAAAATCAGACAGAATATGGATTGATATAACTGTCCATGTCTGCTTATGAAGAGAAGATGGGGGGTAGACATGAAGGTGCACCGTAACTTCACATATTGTGGTTTAATGTTTAGAACTGGGTGACAGTATAGCTTTGGTGTTCTTTCCCTGTAAGTAACTTGTTGACTTTATTCCACTTATCTGACTTCATGCTATTGTCAGGACATCATTCGGCTGCCAAGATTGTTTCGCTTTCTTCAAAAGCCGCTGGCACAATTTATATCTGTTCTTCGGGCACCCAAGAGCAAAGAAGGCTATGCATCTATAGGTGGTGGTTCTCCTCTTCGGAAGATGACTGATGCCCAGGCATGATTTGAAACTTAGACTTTGCGAGATTAATCTATCGTACATCCTCCCAAGTTTGTGAAATCTGTGTTTTTTAGCGTGTGGGGCGTGTTCGCCACCGCAGTGAGAATGCACATGCAGATATAGGTGGACAAATGAGTAAAATGCAAATTATATGGTACTTCAAATAAATGGACCACTAAGGCTTCAATTTAGGAACTTTTTCTAGGATGCCTGTAAGATAACTCTAGCTTACTGTTGTGAAGATGGATTCTAATAAAAATGGGAAAGGAAGAAAGTTGAATCTAAATTTTCAGTAATTTTAAACAAAAAAGTTCTTACATTTCTTCATATTGGAAACCTTTCAAGAAATGCCATCCGTTGTTCAGGCAGAAGAGTTAAGGAAATCACTTTGGGCTAAAAATGTTCCGGCCAAGGTGTATGTCGGCATGAGATACTGGCACCCATTCACTGAAGAAGCCATTGAGCAGGTAACTTTTATCTTGAAACTTGTATCAGTAGAATGGTCATGTTGGGCACAACTTTAGAAGTTAGAATTGTGCCCTTCTTAGCACAGCTTTATGAAGCAGACATCCGTTCATGCCTAAGAAGGCACATGCAAAAGCATGCCCCCCCCCCAAAAAAAAAAAAAAAAAAAAAAAAAAAAAAAAAAAGCCCCACCACACACCCACACACACACACACACACAAGCATGTGCCTCCACACTGCACTCATGTACCAATCTTCATTTTCTTTACGCCTTGATGATCCTTTTGTTTCTTTATAGTAAACTATATCAGATGGGCATTACCTGCTACATCACTTGGCTTATCTTTGGAGGAGTTTATCCTGGACTTTGCTGTGTTATCATGATTTAGCTGGTCATGTTGTCTGTAAATTTTAAGGGAGTCTTGTCCTTCTTTGCAGAGGGATAGGTAACATTAAATATTTCAGAGGATAGATGTTTATTGTCTCCGCATTCTTCGATTTACTTCAGTGGAGGGTGTGAATTGATTTCCTAGTAATCTAACCTGTGCTACAGGTGTCATCCTCGTAGTGCATTTTCCTCGAGCTGATGTGGTTGTATGATGCAACAATCCCATGTGGTTAAGCGAGTTCTTTAGTCTGTTCATAGTGGAGGATCAGAGCTTGGGCTGAATATGAACACCTGGGCTTTTTATTAACAAATTAGACTAACTCTGCAAATCGCTTTTACATTTAAATCTTCTGAGGACATACTGGCTGCAGAATGTCTTAACTTCCATATGGGGTTGAAAAGTGTCACAAATTCTTCTGCTACTTCTAGAATCATGATGTTGGCACTTTACTTCTTAACTGTTGATCGATGCATGTTTATTGCCAGTTGTTTTCTGACTGTGGGAACTCTTTTCAGAATTGAGCGAAGGTTGTTGTTTTTGAGTTACCTTTATTTAACTTCTATCACAGCAATTTGTTTGAAGAGAAACTATGTTCGTCTTTTCCATATTTGTAGTGAAAAAATGTAGTCCTTCTATTCATTATTTACTTTTACATGCATCCTTTCCTCAGATAAAGAAAGATGGAATTACCAAGCTTGTTGTTCTGCCACTTTACCCACAGTTTTCCATATCAACTAGCGGTTCAAGTCTTCGACTCTTAGAGAGTATATTCAGGTGACGATGCCATGACATATTCAGTGAAGTGGAAAAGCATTGCCATATACTGACAGAAGAAATTTATTGATATCAGGGAAGATGAATACCTAGTCAACATGGAACACACTGTTATTCCATCTTGGTATCAACGTGAAGGATATATAAAAGCTACGGCAGATCTAATAGAAAAGGAGTTACAAACATTTGGCAATCCTGAGAAGGTACAAATGTGTTTTCACTTTAAATTTATGTTTACTGGAGATTAGTTTCCTGGTGCATATCCACTTCGGTTTGAGTCAGTCAATTAGTCTTTGCTATTGCCTATACATAATAATGCAGGTCAAACTATAATTATAGTTAATGTAAAAAAAAAAAAACATAATTTATTATTTCTAAGTCTCAGTGTACTCTTAGCAGAAGGTCTCATACTGATTTTCTGTTTAGACAGGGATTTGTAGCATGGCATAGTTTCTAGGCGCTTATCCTGCTTTAATCGTAATCATTTGGGATAAGGGTGGTAGCGGCTGGCCTTTTAGCCTTAGTGTAAAAAGAATCCCTTGAGGATCTGGATTAGTTGTGCTATCTCAATGCTCCTCTGTCCTAATGGTCTTTGTGGTTCTTGTTATTTTAACCTTCCTCCTACACTTGGAACCTTTTAATTATGTGCATAATAGAGTATTGCATCTCTATTAGTAGAGAAGCTGAAGATTGGGCGAGAAGATTATCTTTCATAAATTTACTTTCGATATAACTTTTCCCACCTGCACCATTCTTCTTTTCCCCGATTTTGATTGCATGTCTATGCAATAGGTCGTGATATTTTTCAGTGCACATGGGGTGCCACTTGCATATGTAGAGGAGGCTGGTGATCCATATAAGGCAGAGATGGAGGAATGTGTGGACTTGATAATGGAAGAGCTAGAAAAACGGAAAATGACTAATCCCTACACTCTTGCTTATCAGGTCGGTCTGACCCTACTAATTTTTTTTTTTTACGAACTTCTGGGTCTGGCTTGCATCGTGATAATAACATTTTACTGATTTTTCGGAACTGGAAAGTGATGTATTGATATATCGTATATTTGTTATGCCTTCATGACTTGTTATTCAGAAAGACAAAATCATGAACCTAGAGACCAGAATTTCTCACTCTTTTAAAGTTTCTACTTCATTTGTTCTTTTTCCTTCACCAAATCGTATTATGTATCCTTATTCTTGACCAAATTAAATGAAAGTACGTAGCTTCATATTTCTCTCATCAATACAAGTTTTGCACTTAATCTCACCTTACCTCATCGCCTAAATTTTTAATATTCACCAAAAGATTTAACGACACATGGGTCATCTTGTGCCTATAAAGCTCACTTATATTGCCAGAGTAAAGAGCTAGAGTTGTAGTAGTATTATGATGTATTTCATAAATGATTTTAGGTTTAATGTAGTGAAATTGCTCAATTTAGCCTCACTTTTCATGTTAGGAGACAGTCTAAACTATAAATGAAAAATGTGCTGTCTATTGACCGAATAACTTTGTTCATTGATGGTGGTGGTCAGGGAGTTGGCCTGTAGAACTTGGACCCGCCACGGTGCTCTAACTGGGACAATTTGTTGAAACACTTCAATTACCTACAATGAGTTGCATTTATTAATTTTCACTATTTCCAACATCATGACTTGATCTTGGTATGATTATCATTGCAGAGTAGAGTTGGCCCGGTGGAATGGCTGAAACCATATACAGATGAGACAATTATTGATCTTGGACGAAAGGGTGTGAAGAGCCTTTTGGCTGTCCCGATAAGGTAGACAATGCTCTCATAAATTGCATGCTTTGATACTTTGAAGTCAACGGTTCATCCTTTGACGAATTTGGAGCTGGATCCACAGTTTTGTGAGCGAGCACATTGAAACTCTTGAAGAAATTGATGTAGAGTATAAAGAGTTGGCTCTTAAATCTGGCATCGAGAAATGGGGTCGTGTCCCCGCTCTAGGATGTGAACAAACATTCATTTCAGACCTGGCAGATGCAGTGATTGAGAGTCTCCCTTATGTTGGTGCCATGGCAGTGTCAAATCTTGAAGCTCGACAGGTACCACTTTTCTCTTCCTAGTCTTTATGTACTTTCTTGGAATTCATACTATAGAATTAAAAGTGTAATTAATCCTAGAGTCCACAGAGCAACCTTGCTCCCTTTTTGCAGTGGTATTTACAATGCTGAATGAGGCATTTTGTCACCCTACTAGGTGTCTCATATAGGAGGCCTTTTCTTCCTTGGGATCCATGGGTTGATTGTAGCTAAGGTTTCCTGTCAATAAGATCACAAGGTTTACAAATTACGAGGAGAAAATTCATTATGCTGTTTGATCTAGTTGTACTTGTTCTCTTCAGTCTTTGGTGCCACTGGGTAGCGTAGAAGAGCTATTGGCAACGTACGATTCTCAACGGAGAGAGCTTCCACCTCCTGTGACGGTTTGGGAATGGGGCTGGACAAAAAGTGCAGAAACCTGGAATGGAAGAGCGGCTATGCTAGCGGTGCTGGTATTATTGGTTTTAGAAGTTACTACTGGAGAGGGATTTTTGCATCAGTGGGGTGTATTGCCGTTGTTTCGCTGAGAAAAATGCCCTCATGCTCCTCCACCTTCCCCCCCCTCTCCCCAATGCTGGTGATGATTTCACCTCCAAAATGGAACCCCATGCATGATAGTTGGTGCTGTTGTCGTGCAGTTGAAGTAATTGTATATCATGTCCTTGGCGAGGTTCAAATGTGAGTATGTGAGTAAATACATGGCCATAACATTTTTGATGCAATTCACTGATCTTTCAGTGAAGCAATTTCCTTTTTCGTATGTTGTAAAGTAATGTCTGTGTCAGCACTTAATCTACCTGCACAAGACATCTGGAGTATAAGCAGAGACAGAGTACTTGCATCGTAATTTTATTTAGGGGGATCGGAAAGATGTGGCATGTAGAGTGTATCGATAGATGAGTCATTGGACTGTCATGAATACTCCAATTAATGTGGGCGGGTCAATATTGGTTGTTTGTACAAATGCTACTATCCTTTACTTGTTCTGACTAGCTTGCTATAAAAACAGCCATAGAAAACAGGTTTTGCTTAGAGCTCTTCTATCAAAAGCTTCTGGGATGTAGCTTTGGTATAATGAAGGATGTTTGCATCATTACCTTTGGTGGTTGAGTTACTCATATTAATTGTTGTCACCACCACTAATCAAATGGAGGGCAAAGAAGTGGGACATTACACATGATCCTTGCAAAGGATGCTATTTTGGAGGAAGTTTGACTAGTAATATTATCAATGAGGAGATTGAAGAGTAATACATGGTTCTCCTCTTTTTAGTGCCAATTTGTAAAATCTCGAAAAATTATTCATTGAGAAGTTTGAAAAGTGAGGATTGCCATATGCAGATGCATTTGGGTTTCCATGTCAGTGCTGACTGCAGTTCAACTGATATGAAACTCCCCACTAGCATGAACCTCTTTAACCCTTTTGTCATATTCATCTTCATTTTCCTCTTCGTCATCAACCTCAGCGTCCAGGTCTTCATTGCCTTCCTCATCTTCATCCGCATTCCAGCCAAAACCTTTAGGGGGCTTAGCAAGTGGAGGTGGGTTTCTTGCCTCTCCCACTATTTTCATTATTTCCTGCACGCTTTGCAGAGAATAGCTTTGGTTGTCTCTCTGGTAGTATGCTGCTTGAGCTGTTTCCATTAGTTCTCTCGGCAAGTTCTTTAAGAACCATGGATGATTCTTGATTTCTTTGATTGTAATCCTCTGCAAATTGAAAAAGAAAAAAGTGAAGTAAAACTCAGGCAATCAGTTGGAAGTCGATTACAAAATATATAGGTCATCCAACCAGGTGAGATGCAAGAGGATGTGGAAATTTCATGTCTTTAAATGTGTTTCTTTTCTCCAGAATCTGACCCTTCTACATCTCAGAAAGCATTATAGCTTAATATACGAATATGAATTGCTTTTCTGAGAGGATTGCTAGATATGAACAGCAGAAGATGCTCAAGAGTTTGCAGAACTTGGCATACCAGGTAAAAAGAATAGCAACAGGAGGTATCAGGATCCTAAAATCATTGGTCAGACATGTAGATTGCAAAACATATATGTCTCTTGCAATTGCAATTACTTCAATGAAACTTGAACTGGAGAAAACCAGAGTCACTACTTCCATCAAGACTTACCCTAGTTGGATTTGCAACAAATATACGAGACAGCAGGTGTCTGCAATCTTGAGATACGTGAACGTAATCAGGAATCTTGTATTGCACAGCCATAATTCGCTGCAGAAGAATGAAGAGAAAAGGAGGTTCATAAACGTTTAGGGGAGAGAAGTTAGCGATAGTCAGAATCTGAAGGGAAAAAGGAAGAACGTGTACTTGAATTGTCTTCCTGAAATTTTTGGGGTCCTGCTGGTCCTCGAAAGGATATGCACCCACCAGCATGACATATAAAGTCACTCCACATGACCACACATCTGCCAACTGCACATACATAATTAGTACTGAGATTAAAATTCAACCCACGAGAGTTGAATAACTTCTTTATAATGAGTTCTGGATGAAATGGAAACGTAACACGTTCCCCGAGAGAGATTGTATTACCTTGCCATCGTACTCCCTGCGAGAAAGGACTTCAGGTGCGATGTATGCAGGAGTTCCTACTGTGGATTTGGGTCTTGAATGCAACAGTGATGACTAACAGAATTATTTTACAGGGTGAGAATCAATGCATGATGCAATTAAATGAAACGGAAGAGTTGGTATGAGATCGAAAAGTTTTGCAAGGAACCTTAGAGTAACCAAAGTCACAGATCTTCAAGCGCGGAGCAGGGCTTCCATCTAGTAGCGTATTTTCCAGCTTTAGATCCCTATGACATATTTGCTGCATTACAATTACGAGAGTTGAACGTTTTCACACCCATGAAGGAGTCCAATATAAATTGATAGTTATCAAGCTGTAGGCTTATTAACAAAGACTTGGGCGTGTGAGATCGTTTACCATGTGATGACAGTAATTAACTCCAGAGATGAGCTGCTGAAAGAAGTATCTAGCCTGCATAATAAAATCAAAAGCAACATTAGTGCACGCGCACACAGAGACGGTTCTGGCTGGGCTTGGAGTTGCAGTTAAGAGTCTTAGAAAAGGACCTCGTCTTCACTGAATCGACCAGCACTGCAGATGCGATCAAAGAGCTCTCCCCCAGATGCATACTCCATCACTATCGCCAAATGGGTCGATGTCAACACAACCTGCAGCACCAATTCCATGATGTCATGCAACAAAAAAACTCCGAGGGAGGAAATTGGAATTAGGATAGGTAAGGCAAGTCTGCTTGCCTCCTTAAAGCGTATAATGTTAGGGTGGCGAAGCGATCTGTGGTTGATGATCTCTCTGGCGACATTCTCATCTATCTGCAATAATGCACAGGCATAGTCTTTTCAATTCTTTTGTAACTGGCGGCAAATCAAAATTTAGACTCATCGTCAGGTGAAGGATCAAAGGAGGTGAGGACAGGAGGTATTGAATGGAGAAATCGAAAGCAGTAACAACAGGACCTTGTGACCACACTCGATGTACTTCATGGCGACGAGTTCCTGAGTTTCCTTGTGGCGCATAAGCCTTGCCACCCCGAAGTTGCCCGCTCCTAAATGCTTCACCACTTCATACTTCTCCATCTCCTCTGCTCCGTCCCTCTTCTCTCTCTCTCTCTCTCTCTCTCTCTCTCTCTCTCTCTTTTAATTACAAGCTTGCTGCTCCAATAATCAATCTGTTATGGACTCGTAAGCGAAACGACTCAATATATACGTGTAAAAGAATATGGTGAGGAGTAACGTGACAGATGTGATTCAATGATCAATCAGCCATGAAAAGCGGCATCCCAGATAAACAGTCAGCCCAGATGACTTGAAAGAAAAGAAGTGGGATCGGTTCGAATCTCACCCACGGCAGAAGAGGAAGAAGGTAGGATTGGGAATACGAAGATCCGTTGGTTCTCTCTTTATATACAGACAAAAAGAAAGATATTACGCGTGAGGAAGAGAGTTGAAGTGAAGTGATGAAGAAACATGCACGTGGTGAGGGTCGGCATAGAACCAGAGAAAGGGGGGGAGACATTGTTATAATAAAAAGAACGGGTAGAAAGGAAGTCTTGAGGAGATCCCATCATCGCCAATCTGTAGTCAACCCTCTCTCTCTCTCTCTCTCTCTCTCACTAGCTTTCCATAAGCCAGAGAAAGAGTACATGAGGGGAAGTGGATTTTCCATATAATACACCTTGCTATTACTGCAATTTCAAGGGATGCACTGTATTTATGAGTTGACATGAATTATTATCGTCAGAGATGCATCTACGTATGAGCAAAAAATACTAAAAATACGTCTGAACAAGCGTGGGCGTGGGCGAGACTTTGAATACGATTTGGGATCTCCCAGAACGGCGTTGGGCCAGGGGGACCTCACAGTCACAACTCACCCCCCCACCATCCACCGCCACCATATTGTTTTTCTCACTTTGACTCCAACCTTTTGTCGGCGTGCCTGCATGTGCAGCGCCCAGAGGACTTAACGAACGAGACGGTTGCATGTCGTTAAAAAAATGAAGTAGAAAGAACCCGGTGGAACACGGCTTATGCCATTAACTAAATGTCGAGGAATGAAATATATATTTATATGAATTGATGGTTTGATTGATTGACTGCGCAACATATATGGGTCCACTTCTTGACAGTGACCAATACCAAATAGTTCCATATTTTAGTTGCTGAGCTGCATGTCTACTAGCATTTTGCCCGATTCAGGAGATTAGTCTCTGGCGAGCAAATTATATCCCGCATACCGGTTGAAAAAAATTTGTGAATTCACTGTCAATTGTTCTAAAACATTAAAATATTAGATTACTATGTGGTTTAGTATTTAAATATTTTAATACTATGTATAGAAAAATATACTCGTGGACAATTATACGTGCAAGAATCTCTTGTTTTAATTTGATGTATCACCAACTATGATTAGTTTAACCGACAATGATATCGCATGAGCTGAAAGTAACCTTATGATGGTTCCTGATATGGGATTTGTCAGCTTATGTTGTGATCGTATCACAAATGCAACTCATAAAATGATCGACCGGTATGCACCCTAAATTCAAATCCTTTTTCTTTACCTCCTTAAACAGTGGCAAAACATGTGATGGAATTAGAAATGCAAACGCTTTTTCCAAGCTGTTTCTTTTTTATGTTAAAACTCCTTTCGATACTTTTTTTTAGCCAATTTAGTCCTAAAACTTTTATAATTGTACCAGTTTAGTTCATTTGGCCAAAATTGGCCATTTGTGTTGACGTGGACGCCCGGTTTGTCAAAAAGCCTGAAATGGCAATTTTTTAAAATTTTTTTTCCAATTTTTTTTATTTTTTTTTTTAATATATATATTTTTTTCAAGTTCTCTTTCCTTTTGCGCCGAGGCGAGGTGCCATTGGCGAGATCCGGCGAGGCTTGGCCTCGCCTAGCCATGGCGAGGGTTGAGCTCGCCGGCCGGCGAGGCTTTCGCCATTGGCCGGCCGGTTAGAGCCGACTAGAGGAAAAGAAAAAAAAAAAAAAGAATCAAAGAATTCAAAAAAAAAAATATTTAAAAATTTAAAAATTACCATGTTAGTTTTCACCGTCGAAGCGGCGTGTCCACATTAGCGCCAACCAGCTAATTTTGACCGAATGGACTAAACTGGCACAATTGTAAAAGCTTTAGGATTAAATTGGCTAAAAATAAAAGTTTATGACTGAATTAGCACAATTGCAATAGGTTTATGACTTTTTTGGTAATTCTCCCAATTAGAAATGCAAACGCTTTTTTGAAGCTGTTTCTTTTTCATGTTAAAACTCCTTTCGGTACTTTTTTTGGTTTTTTGGGTCTAACCTTTCGGTACTTAGGGAGTGGGAAAAGAAGGAATAAGAAGAAGAAGAAGATATGTTACTCTTTGTCAAATTTGGAAGCGTAGGAGTATGGCGTCGCATGATGAAATCACTCCTCAAGCTCACAAATTCACTGCTGCTGTCAAGGCTGCACGTGAAGGTTTCATATCTATCGGAAAGAAAGAGGTTCAATGGAGAGGTCAAACCATTGTGCAGGAAGTGGCCCATGAATGCTGAGCAGTTTCTCTGGGAATGGTGGTTGTTCTGCTCGTGCTTCACTGATGTTCCGAAAGCAAGAATTTAAGCAGACGAGAGTGCTCATTCGGCAAACGCTTCATTTAAGGTGCGTTTGGTAACGTTTATGTTCTGAAGAATAATTTTTTTTTTTCAAAAACACTTTTTTATTTTGTTCCGAGAACATTTTTCGAGCATTTGAACGCGTTTGAAAACTATACAAAATTTTTGTTCCTAGGAGAAAAATGCATTTGATACGACCCTATATATTTTATGACTTAGAATTTATTTAATTTATTAATAAATTTATTTATTTTTTTTTTCATTTTCTTCTCCCTCTTCCAATTGGTCGCCAGCCAACAACTAGCCAGACAAGGGTTGGCAAGGTCAGCCTTGGAGGAGGCTCATCGGCCACCGGCGAGGTCACCGGGTCTCGTTTGGTCGATCGCCGGTTAACGCCGAGGCTGGCGACTGGCTAGGGGAAGAAGGGAGGAAAAGAAAGAAAGAAAAAAAAAAGAAAGGGAAAAAAACTTGATTATTGATTATCGTTTCTTGAGTTGTTCCCAAGAACAAGAAGACTTTTTTTTTTTTTCTTGTTTTTATTCCAAATCTGTTCTGGAGAACAAAAAACTTACCAAACGCGTTTCTGTTCTATTTCTACTTCTGAGAACAAAAGAACGGAAACACCTGTTCCCGGAAGCGTTACAAAATGCAGCCTTAGTCTTAGGTTTTGGATAATGTGGCGATAGGCCTGTTTTGTGGGACACTGGGCTTAGTTTGAGTAGGTTTGAGTTTGCGCCTATTGGCACTCAGGTTGTATATGGCGGGTGCCCTATTGATCGATGACATCTTCTTGACATCCGAAAGAACAGAAATTGTTCCAAGGGACTAGGATATATGGTATTTTAAGGAAAGCAAAAGTCTACTAACTTCGCTTGTCTGGGAAGGCTTTCAAAGTTGAAAATGTACAAATTATATGGACACTACCTATATTGCAATCAAAATAGGAAATTTACATTTCCAAAACAGAATTGTTGAGTGGTAACTAGCGTCTCCGGAATTTTATAATGCTTAGTATTGGTTTGATTGAACGAAAATCATTTTGGGAAATTGTTATTTGACTTTCCAATGTTTAAATGATGAAAAACTAATTGATTTATGGAAAATGTTTTTTGTAGACCAAATAAAGGAAAACTAAGTATTTTCTTTGAAAATGATTTGCATGAAAGATATATTCCTTTATTATGAAGTTTTCAAGGAAACGAACTTTTTTTAATTGATATACCTAAATTCTAGTTATATGCTAGGTCGCCGTTTAAAAAGCTTCTGAGAACTCAATTTACCTTGGAGGACTCTATAGATTAGACGAAGTAGGGAGGACTCCAACAATAGTCGTGGCTTGTTAAGTAAGGAGATGGACTCCGCCTGGCAAGTAAAAGTTAATATTGACTCATTTACAGCTTGTAAATAGCGAATGAGTCATGCAAATGTCGGCCAGCTCGGCAATCGGATTAAATACTCAGGTGCGTTGCTAATATGATACTCTTCTTTAGGACGGTCTGACTCAAACATCGAAGAGTCCATCCAAGGATATCGCTAGGAATGAGTTTGAAAAAAAATATATAAAAAAAAAAAGTAATAAATCTATCGCATTTGTATCAATTCGGTTATAAACTTCTCAATTGTATCAACTTAGTTTTAAACATTTTTTTCTTTGGTACCAATTAAGTCTATTCGGTCAACTTAAGCTAAAAAATACTGAATTTTCTCAGGTTGGTTCAAGGGAAGAACACGTGCGAAGATTGTAGTTAGATTCCTTAGGTTGTTCGTTATTTAACAATCAAATTAAGGAAGGAATTACAACTTTTAAATGATGCGTGAAATTAATAATGATTTTCTTCTATTTTGCCTTTAGTAAATATGCTGAACAACTGCATCGCAATCAAACATGCACGCAATGCGTCCTTAACAAGAATCATTTCATTATAATAATTAAGGAGAGGAGAGGAGAGGGCATCGCAATTCGCAAAGATTCACGTGGGGAGGCCGCTGGCCATCACATGTCCAGAGGTGGGACTCCATCCCTCGTCCCTTTCGATATCCACCGAATTCGTCCCCCCTAAATTTAATGCCTTTTCTCCTCCACTTGTCTATCCTCCGCTCCATCCTCCGCCCTGAAGAGCGAGACGTCTCTCGTCTCTTTTGAGTCCGGGGATTCCGAGTCATTTTTTAATCCGAATGCATGAAACGTCGTTATTGGTCTCGACGACACGACGACTATGACCCCGTCTTTATTTATGATGACACGACTCAAACATCCGATGCTCGAATGTTCATTTCATCTCCTTGTTTCCGAACGTGACTTTGAGACTTTGCTCGCACGAGGCTTGCGCTGTGAGCTTTCTTTCTCGGTAATGCTTCGATGGGCCTGCAATGAGGACCCTTCTTTTCTACTGGGTCTACCCGGCCTGAAATGAGTACCTTTCTTCCCATAAAAACTTAATCAAGTTTTAGAATGGGATCTTAATCCCAGCTCTTGTTCGGTTCAATCGGGAATTGGATCCCAGTTTCAATTTCTACGCATTTCTTGTTTGGGTAGGCATCGGGACGATGAATTTGAATTGCACACGGAATACCCTTCCTCAAGAAATGCAGAACTGGATTACGCAGGACTCCTGGACATTTTCAAACAGCCGACCTCGTGGCGCCCAGTTGATGTATGTTTGAAAACGGATGTAATTTGGTTGTGTTTTCCAAAGCTGAAGGAGTGAAGCGCAAGGCTTCTTACAATTCATCATCACTCTTCTTTGCAACATTGACTCATCCAATCCACCCGTTGCTGCATTTTTTCAGGCCAATACCATTGATAA
The DNA here is from genome assembly GCA_017140595.1 of Eucalyptus curtisii. NCBI lineage: Eukaryota > Viridiplantae > Streptophyta > Magnoliopsida > Myrtales > Myrtaceae > Eucalyptus > Eucalyptus curtisii. Next base: position 45,445,779 of record CM029501.1, on the reverse strand, counting down.
GAATGGCTGACTCAGCAATCCATGCAACTTTAGGTAAATTATGTCCAGAAGATCCAGAAGGCATTGGGCCTTGTATGCCCAGTGAAAGTGCAAGAAGCGATGCCTCTGATATTTTGGGTCCTTAGGCCCATCAAATTTCTCGATTAATTCAAGGCCGTGCTCCGCAGGCTGTGCCACCCTACCTCAAAGTACTGTATACACATTCCCCGATGCCAAATTTTTGTCCCGTCCGCGGAAAATTCAACGAAGGGTCTCCAGATTGAAATCGGGAAGGAGTCGTTGATGCATGAACGTGGTGCGTGCGTGGAGAGCAGAGCGTCGGCGAGAGTAGAGCGTCGGTGCATCGTTAGCTGTGGGAATCAAATGGCCTTTCGTCCTGTAGTGTCCTGGGGAGAAACAAACGGGACCATCGCTTTATGAGATGGGATGTGGGAGCACGGGGGCGGGCCAGAGCGTGCATGCATGGCACACTGCACGAGGCACGTGGATGTATCAGACTCTCTGACACTTGTCGATGTTGCTTTTTGATTAGTTGTTTATTGGGATGAAATTCAAACGGCCGCGGCCCACTAAACCTCCGAGCCACGTGTCGCTTCATGATTGGGTGGGGACCAAGTTGACGTGGAGGGATCGGCCCACCTTAGATTATCTCCCCCACTCCTTCCGTACATAAATACATCACCACCTCCAAGCCCTCCATTGCAAGTTTTGCAGTGAAGTAGAAAGCGATGGAGAAGAGCAAGATGAGATGCATGGGGCTTTTCCTGATGGTGCTCCTCGTCCTCGCTGCCCGTAAGCCCCCATCGCGCCATTCATTTCTTCCTCATTCGACATTTTTATGACCCTACGTGTGTCTGTGTGTGCAGAGGAGGCGGAGGGGAGGATGTGCGAGTCCCAGAGCCACGGCTTCAAGGGGACTTGCGCCAGAGACCACAACTGCGCCCTGGTCTGCCGTAACGAGGGCTTCTCGGGCGGCAATTGCCGTGGATTCCGGCGCCGCTGCTTCTGCACCAGGCTTTGTTGACGGCCGATGCACGTGCATGCAACAGAATAACGAAGTGTTGGATGACTAGCTTAGGCTGGTGTGTGCCGTGTCGTAGTGAGTGAGCGAGGGAGCCAAACAAATAAATTTGAAGATCCTGGGCTCGTTAGTTTCTAGGCTTTCTAGGACTTGATGTGCTTTGACCTTTCACTGTGCTCTCTCTTCTATCACTTTGTGTAATGTCCTGATTCCGGGTGAAATGTGTTTCATGCTTCTGTTTTCTACTCTCTCTCTCTCTCTCTCCTTCGATTTCTACTTATTTCTTATTCAGAATGGACTTTTCTGCAGCTTCAAAACAACTACAAACATGTCAGTTTCTTGGTTAAGAATCTTTTGAAAAATATGATTTCAAATCAATAAAGCAATCAAGTCGGACTTTAAATCATGATATTACTCTTTTTAAGAATTTATTTACCCCACAATATTGTTAATAGTCACCAGCACATGTCCTCCAAAATATCATAAAGTATTAAATGAAAATACTAGATAGCAATTTTAGTGTTTATTCAGGTCTCTCTAAAAAAACAATTGAAAAAATGGTTGTGATTTTAGAAAGAATACTCGAAATGACTTGATTCTCATTCATGCTAAAAACTGACATATATATCGGTTTTAAAGAACATAAGTAACTCTTCACAAAATATTGCTAAATGAACAAAGATTTTCATTCGAAATAAGTTGCAAAATAAACAAATGCAACCTTTTGTGAAATGTTATGAACTGAACAAATATAATTTCAAAAATTATCTTGAAAGATACATATAAAAATTCGGAATAATAAAAATAAATAAAAAATAATTTTATTTTTTTCGAAATAAAATTCAAAAAAATACTGAATAAATTAAAAAACAAAATTTTAACTAATAAAGGTTAATAAGATAACCGTATGAAATTTTAAAAAAAAAACGGTTACTGCTAATTAAACCGTGAATGTATAAAGTGCTAAGTGCGCTTAATAATCGTGCATCTGCACGTGGGTATTGTATGATCTAGTTTACACTCCAACCTTTTCTTGAATACACTAGAAAAGGCTCATGCTTATAAATTAGCCAATTTCCTACTAACTTTCCTATGTGGGACAAGAAAAAGTACATTTTCTTTGTTTTACAAACAAACAACTAACATAATCGAAACTAGGGTCTATAGTCATCGACAGAGGTTAATTTGAACTATATACCCATATGTTGGGTAGACTTGGGTCTCTGGTCCTAAAAGTTAACAAAAAAAGTGAGACTTTTTTCTTATAGTCACAAATTGATTACCAGCCTTTTTCACAATCAATCCCTCCCTCACACATTAGGCTCTGAATCATAATAGTAACAACCCATATCTCTTGTGTTACTATTGCGTCTAGACTTGTTGATAACCTAGACTCTCTAATATCAGTGTTAGGTGTTTTTGGATCTCTTTCGTCTTAAAAACTAGCTCAAATGATAAGGTTTTTCCTTTAGCCTAGTAATGTGAGATAACCCAAAACTTACCACAAAAAAGGTCTTGTTGCTAACTTATACTCTGATATCAGAGTTGGGTAGTCTTGAATCTTTCTGTTAGGTAAATTGCAAGTGCAATATGTCTATAAGTAATAAAGTGATGAGTGAATATCGTTCCCATTAGGATTGTTTCTAATTATCTAATTACTTACCGAAAGTGATCAATCTAAAGATTTAGCTAATCAAGTCGAAAAAAGCAAGTAAAAAGTGAATTAAACCAATTAGAAAAAAGCAAGTAAAAAGTGAATTAAACCAATTAAGAGACTGAATAATAAAAGAGCTAAGCTAATTAAAATTGCAAAGTAAACCTAATCTAAAGCAAACCGAAAATTAACAAGGCAAATTTCAATATTTTAACCAAGATCACAAAGCGTTAGAGCATCCAATTTCACTTAATCAATTCTCTCAACTTGTCATGCAATAAATTAATTCCCATTTGTGTTGGTGAAATTTCCCTAAGTTAGATTATAAGCCAACCTCGGCCTAATAATCCCTAATTAGGTATGTTAACCCTCACTAACCTTAGATGAATTTAATCTACCTAAAAGCATTAAGTTCTTGTGAAAATTCCCGAATTTGATCTAAGCAGTCCCAACGTATATCTACTACCGCAGTCACACAAACAACTTAGTGTATCTTGACCTAGATTTAATTGATGGTTCTATATCACTAACACTGAATTCACCATTTAAGTGCATGAAACTAACCAAATTATAGGTGGAACCATGGCTTCGATATCAATGAGGGAATCTATGCTTAGAAACAGGAAAGACCAGGTCAATCACAATAGGTATATCTAATGGACAGAGCTTTCCACGCTGCAAAGCACAAGATAATGAAAATTGCAAATGGGCATCGGTGACCCGGATGACATTCTCAAAAGAGATGTTACGATGCTGAATGTTGGCCATAGTTGCCCTTCGCAGAGCGGCAAGGCAATGTCGGCAACGCCGAACTGCCTCTTCGGCAGCAAAGGGACCATTCCGAGCAGCTATGGACGAAAATGGCCTTGTGCTGTTGTACCTGGCTAGCGAGGGAAAAATAATGTACTATCGCTTTATAAAACGGGTGCACGACTGCCCGAGAAAATGCATGCAGCTCTGCACTTGGCACGTGAATGTACGGGACACCTCTCACTCTTGTCGTCTTGCTTTTGTTTTTTATTTTTATACAAGTCTTGCTTTTGTTCAGATGTTATTTGTTTTGTAGGGATGAAACTCTTACCACTAGGCCACTACAGTTGGCCTAGCTCTAGAGGTGGCAAGATGGATCTTATATCCATATATGACCCATTTAAATCATAAATGGGTCATATATGGGTCACTTGTTTTTTGAATAAATTAGTTAAATGGGTTTAATAATTAAAATTTTAAGATATGTGGATCTTAAATGAGTTGGATTTAGAATTCATTTTCAACCAAAATCACACAATCTCCCTCTTCCCTCTTTAACTTTACAAAAATATTCTTTTATAAAAATTGAAATTATAATTATATTATAATTTTAATTTTCTTTTCTTTTTTCTTTCCTTTTCTTTTTTTCTTTCTTCTTTCGGTGGCCGACACGATGATGGCCGATGATCGGCCAGGCAAGCCTTGAGCTCACCAGCGTCAGGCGAGGCTCAAGCCTCGCCGTCCGGTGAGACTCGAACTCGCCGGTGTCGGGCGAGGCTCGAGTCTTGCGATCTAGCGAGCCTCAAGCTCACCGGATTTAGCGAGGTGGAGGCCTCGCCAACGTTCGGCGAGGGCGAACTCTAGCTCGCCGGATCGGCAAAGTGGAGGCCTCACCGACGTGCGCAAGGCTCGAGCCTCACCAATCTAGGAGCCTTGAGCTCGTGTGTCGATGAGCCGGGTGAGCTCAAGGCTTGCTGTGGTGGCCGGTCACGGCTATCGTCGTGGCGGTGGTGGCCGGCCAAAGAAGAAGAAGAAGAAGAAAAAATAAAAAGAAAAGAGAAAATTAAATATTACATTCTTAAAAATAGAAATAAAAATAATTTTAAAAATAAAAAAAATAATTAAAATAATTATTTTAAAAATTATAAAAATTATCAATTAAATTTATATATATATATATATATATATATATATATATATATATATATATACTTTTTTAGGTTTCATTAAATGGGTCGGGTACCGGTCGAAGTACGGGTCGGGTCAGGTATGAGTCAAAAAAATTTGCATTGCAAGAGTCATAAACGGATTAAATGGATCGATTTAGGTCAGACAATTTATGACCTGACCCGACCCACTCATTTAACGGTCTACCTAACTCCCCACCTTCTTATATAAACGCATCGCCTCCTCAAAGCCCTCCATTGCTAGTTCTGCAGAAAAGTAGAAAGAGATGGAGAAGAGCAAGTTGAGATGCATGGGGCTTTTCCTGATGCTGCTTCTCGTCCTCGCTGCCCGTAAGCCCCCATCGCGCTATTCATTTCTTCCTTATTTGACATTTTTATGACCCTGCGTGTGCTTGTGTGTGCAGAGGAAGCGGAGGGGAGGATGTGCGAGTCCCAGAGTCACGGCTTCCACGGGTCTTGCATCAGCAGCCACAACTGCGCCCTGGTCTGCCGCAACGAGGGCTTCTCCGGCGGCCGTTGCAGTGGCTTCCGGCGCCGCTGCTTCTGCACCAAGCTCTGTTGACGGCCAGTGCACGTGCATGCGACAGAATAAGGAAGTGATGGATGGCTAGCTTAGGCTGGTGTGTGCTGCGTTGTAGTAACTGAGCAAGTGAGCCAAATATATACATCTCAAGATTCTGGGTTCCTTGGTTTCTCAGCTTTCTAGGACTCGACGTGCTTGGACCACTCACTGTGCTCTCTCTTCCATCACTTTGTGTAATTTCCTGATTTGGGGTGTAATGTATTTCATGCTTTTCTCTCTCTCTCTGCCTCCATTTCGACTCATATCTGGTTCAGACTGGACTTATCTACAGCCTGGGAATAATGGGAAAAGTACCAAAATAGTCCTAAACCTATTGCATTGATACAAATTCAGTCACAAACTTTTCAATTTGACCAATTCAGTCCTAAACTTTTCAATTAGACCAATTCAGTCCTAAACCTTTTAATATTGGTACCAATTCAGTCCATCCGACCAATTTTGGCCGGCCCGGTGGCCGGACGCTGACGTGGCAATTTTTATGAATTTTTCGAATTATTTATTTATTTTTATTATTTTTTTTCTTTTTTTTTTTTTTTTCTACCTTCTTCCTAGCGGTGGCCGGCGAGTCTCCGGTGAGGCTCGCTGGCCACTGGGTGAGGGCCGCGAAGCCCTCGCTTGCCACCGGCGAGGGTCACAGCCCTCGCTCAGCCTCTCCCAGGCCGCAGGCGAGGTGGCTTCGCCAGGATCTGGGCGAGGCCCTCTCTCGGCCTCGCCTAGGGCTGCGGGCGAGGCGGCTTAGCCCAGATCTGGGCAAGGCTGGCCTTACCGCGGGCGAAGGCGACCTCACCCGTGGCCGGCGAGGCCAAAGAAGAGCTCGAGTTTTCGCATTCGCATCAATGGAGGAGGAACCCAAGAAGGTGTCCAAGACCTTCCCGGTGAAGCTGAAGCCGAGAACCCCTTCCGACAAGACCCCAGAATCCAAGTATTGGTCCTCCTTCAAGACCCGCCCCCTTGACAAACTTGCCTTCTCCCCCTCCCCTCCCCACCTCCTCGCCCTGGCCTCGTCCAGATCTGGGCTAAGCCGCCTCGCGCAGCCTAGATCTTGGCGAAGCCGCCTCGCCGGCGGCCTTGGGAGAGGCCGGGCGAGGGCTGCGACCCTCGTCGGAGGCAGGCGAGGGCTTCGCGGCTCTCGCCTAGTGGCCGGCCACTGCTAGGAAGAAGGCAGGAAAAAAAAAAGAAAAAATTAATTAAAAAATTCAAAAAAATAAAATAAAAAATCATAAAAATTACCACGTCAGCGTCCGGCCACCGGCCGACGTCCACGTCAGTGTCGGATAGCCAAAATTGGTCCGAAGGACTGAATTGGTACCAATATTAAAAGGTTTATGACTGAATTGGTACCAATGCAATAAGTTTATGACTTTTTTAGTACTTTTCCCTAGGAACAACTATAGATCATGTCAGTTTCTTGGATAACAATCGAAACTAGGGTCTATAATCTTGTACAAAGGTTTAATTTGAACAATATGTCCAATTTTGTCTGGGACGTGCAGCAGCTACTGCTTCACCAGGGATATCTCCCGAAAGATAATAGCTTTGACTCTACCTCACCTTTGAGTAAAGTTTCTTATCCATCGAGCAACTTTTGCGTTCAAACAGGTTTTGAAAAAATAGTACCGTAATCATCAACCCTTGTAATCATCCATCCAAATTTATATTCCGAGCTTACCATGTGTGTCAATGTTGGCAACATTTTTTTTTTAGTATGGAAATTTCCGCCGCTTTCATTGATATCATGCTTTAGAGCATAAGGGTGCGTTTGGTAACCATTTTGTTCCAAATGACAATTTTTTATCAAAAATGATTTTTTTTATTCTGCTTCAAGAAATAATTTCTGAGCAAAAGAACGTGTTTGATAAGCGTCCAAAATTTCTACTCCTAGGATAGAAATGCGTTTGGTAAAATTTTTAAATTTTTTGTTTCTTTTAATTTTTTAATACTTTTATTACATTTTTCTTCTTTTTTTCTTTTTCTCTTCTTCCTCCTTCTTCTTTGTAGCCGGTCGCCAGCCACCGCCATGGCCGGCGACCTGTTGGGCGAGTTCGGCGAGCTTGCCGGAACCTCGCCAGGCCAGGGCGAGGTCCAGCGGGCTCGCCGGAGCCTTGCCAGATCTCGGCGAAGCCGAGCCTCACGCTAGCTGGCAAGGCCGGCCTTGTCATAGCCTAGCGCCAGCTGGCAAGGTCAGCCTCGCCCAGCCATAGTGAGGCTTGGGCCGACGAGCCTCGCCATGACTCGGCGTCACCGGAGGCTGGCGACTAGCCAAAGGGAAGAAGAAGAAAGAGGAAGAGAAGAAGAGAAAAAAAAAAAGGAACGATTCTAGGAATTGTTCTCGGGAACAAAAGGCAAGTTTTTTCTATTTCTTGATTCTGTTCTAGATCTACTCCCGAGAACAAAAAAATAGATTTTTGTTCTCGTAAACAAAAAATTTACCAAATGCATTTATGTTCTTTTTTTGTTCCGGGGAACAAAAGAACAGAATCAGACACTATTTGGAGTAAAAGCAAACAAGCCCTAAGTAACCAATTATTTTATCCAAATTAGCCATTATTTCCATATATTTTTCTCCATAGATTTTTTTTTTAAATATTTTTGTTTCGGTCATTATTTACAATAATAAATCCTTTAAATATAAGTAATCAATTTTGGTCATTTGCTTCTTCTTTTTCTGCCGATGTCTTCTCCCTTTTTATTTAATTTGTGTCGGTTTATTTTTTTTCTGAACATATCTTTTTTAGTTTTTAAAAGTGGCTATTTTTGTCAAAAAATTTTTTAAAAAATTATGCTTTAATATTATCATCAATACTTATTTTTCTTGTTAATAGTACTAGACACCAAATGATGTTAAAGCATCATGAGGATACATTAAAATATAAAATAGCCAGCACATGAATTTCAAATGAGATTCGAGTTTTAGACGTTGGCTAACCGCACATCTACATCTTCGGCCTGCTATTCTTTTCCCGTACAAACGCGATTAATAAAACACTCCTCTCTGCAACACCAACTATAAGATCATGTGCAGGGCTTGAGTATGAAATACAAATGTATGATAAGCATTTCATTAGTCGGTTGATGTTTACAGGGTTGTTCTTTTTCAAGTCTTATTATCATGCTCATTTCCATTGGGGAAAAAGTGGTTCTCTTCGGACTGCATTATCTACTCGTAGCATGCACGAGTCACTCGAGTAGCTCTCATGATGCGAGCAAGTTTTTTGCTCTATGGACTTGTAGGTCTAGTCTTCCCACATTTGTCTTGCGAAATTAAAGCTTGACTTACCCATTTAAAAAGAAAAGGAGAGCTGAATTAATCAGTATGGTTCAGCTTCAAAGCTGAGCGACTAAAGTTGTCTTCATCGTTAATAACACTAACCAAATCCTGAGGTAAGAGTGGAAAATGAACTTGTCAGAAATGGACGACAACAAAGAAAGGGTGTTTCCCATCCAAAATTCAATAATTTCCTTCTATCAAAATGCAATCTGCCCTCCCCACTAACAAAACAAGGTCATCTGGGTTTGTTGTGTTTCATTGCTTACATAGATCATGACTAGGGAGTTTCGGTGCTTATATATCTCGCGTTCAAATAATGTGTATGGTCGCGAACGAATGGCTGTCGATGCGGTCAAGCATTCCTCAGCCCGGCCATCAGAGTCGGAAGGTTTTGACAAAAGCATGTGTGGTTCTCCATAGACTGCAAACTAGTTACTTCCTGTGCTTAATTGGGAGTCGGGACTGACCTTAAAGGGTCAGATATATAAGACACTTCTGAAAGAATAGCAAGATCCCCTCCTTTCCATCAAGCACTGAATCTACTAATTGAACTCAATTACAGTCGAGATGCATTTACATCTTGTCCAGTACAAAAAGGAATCACGCAGCAGAGACACACGATACCCTTCTCCAAAATACCGAAAGCAAATTTCACCCCACTGCTGTTACGGAAACCCAAAACTCCCCATCTACAGATATAAGAATGCACGTCAAGAGTTATGAAAAAACTCGGTCGTAGTTACAAGTCCTCATGTTATTGCCTCTTCAATTTTTTTACCTCTATCTGTCGAGCCATCAACAGCTGCGCCCAACCTTTTGAGCCATATATCATAGTCAACAGGGTATGGTGTTCCGCAAAGGCCATCAACATAATCTGCAAATGCCTTGAGAAGAGCTGAAACCTCACCGAGGTGTGTCTGGATTGTACGTCTTGCCCAGCTTCTTTCCCTCCACTGTAGAGCCGATTCGATAGAATCCTGTGGGTCCATGGTTCCCCCGCATATGAAATAGAGCAGGTAAACAAGGCTCTCAGCATCGGATGATGGACAGAGCTTTCCATGCTGCAGAGCATGAGATGATGAAAATTGCAAATTTATCCCGGGGCTATCCCTATCTTCCAGAACGGCACGTCCCCATGATGTGAGAATATTCAACTTAACGCCCGAGCCATGGGCATCGGTCACCCGGATGACATTCTCTGAAGAGATGTCACCATGCTGAATATTGGCCATAGCTGCACTTCTCAGAGCGGCGAGGCAATCTCGGCAACACCGAACTGCCTCTTTGGCAGCAAAGGGACCGTTCCGAGCAACTATGGAGGAAAGTGGCTCCCCAACTGGACGGGTCACAAGTACAGGCGTTCCACACCAAGGGTGGTCACATCGGTCCCCTGGACTCTGCTTTGTGCATGGACCCGAATGCAGAATACGACCAGATGCAATTATTTCAGGCAAGTATTTGCTCGACACTCCCTGCTGCTTTAAAGTGTTTAACACCTTTGTCTGCCTCTGTACTTGATACCACAAACTCATATCCTCCCAAGACGGCTCTAGTCTGGATGGATGAGCGCCTACATATAAGCTCAGTAACTCTGTCGGATGATCAACAGAAACAGCATTATACAGAAAATGATTGCCACCGACAAGTGATTCCTGTATTTGAAAACTTTTAGGTCCCTGTTGCTGATCATCTAGGAGCAACATCTCACCTCGCTTTATTTCGAGATCCAGTGCATGCCTTCTTAAAGACGGAACCTCTTGCTCCTCAACTTCGGCAATCTCTCCTTGATTGCTAGCTGGTTGGTAAGGTACCAAAGCTCTGTCATTCTCAAGGGCTCCACACTCCATCCTTCGTTTCTGAACACGAAGGTGATGACCGGAGGCCAAGTGATCTATTGATTTTCTCGGCGGTCCATTTGACTGGACAAAGGAGTAGAAAATGGCCATGATTATTTGCAGAGTTCCCAAGTCTCCCCAATTTGGATTCCCTAGCTTATTCCATATCTTGTCAACAGGGGACACACAAATTTCGGAATGATTCTTGATCCACTTGGCTGCGGCTTGATATGGATTAGATGGAGTTGACTCAAGTTTGCCAAGGTCACCTCCAAGCGTCACCACTCCTCCATAATTCGAATCAAGAACCAAGACGAAAACAGAATCGCCGTTCACAGTATTAGAGTTGCCCAAACTCCTAGAGACAAGAATGTGAAATCCATAAAAGAGGGCTTCACAGATAGCTCTTGAAGATAATCTCAACTCATCACCTGCTAATATATCCAGCTTATACAAGACAAATACCATCACTTGATCCCAGTGCACCTGTGAATCTCTCTCACTTCTTGTTATCAAAGCTAAACCACAGAGTTCTTCGAGCTTTCCTCTCGATATTGCCTTTTCTATCGTGTAGAACTTAGATCCAGGACGAAAGGGACAAGATACAAAGCATGGCAACGGAAGGCTTTTATGCCAAAATGTGCGCCATAAACCTTTCACAATAGCATGCAGGAAGTCCTCTAGTGCAAGATACTCATCCTCCTTTGTATAGTTTGGAGCATAAGGTGAACGTGGCAAGCGCCAGAGCTGCTGTAACAGTACCCCCTCCAAAGCCAAATCCAGCTTTTGCAGTTCATCAATCTCAAAGGGAGCTGGGAAAGACTGCTCCATATTCATTGGGTCTAACTCGTCTGAGAATGAATTCTCTGAAACCCAATCCTCTAAACACTGGACAAATATTTCCAGGTCCACAAGTTCTTTTCTATAATCCTTTAGTCCCTTGAATAATTTTCTGGACATAGGCACGGATTTACTTGAAGCTGAAACCCCAGACACGCTGTAAGCAGAGAAATCTGCATCATGCACAAAGGGTTATCCAGAAGAGCAGATTTTCTACTTCTTTTCTATAAATCACGAAAAAGCCTTTTGGATGAGATTTTCGTTATTAGAATTTAGATACATGGGACGGACTGTGCTATGTAGATGATCCAGCACATGGATGTGCTGACTGGATATTAATTGTAGAATATCTAGGACCTTCTATCAGAGCTTAGTGAACATGGATGTTACTGGTGCGCCACTATTTTCTCCTGCACGCTATAGTAAGAACTAACCTCATGCACTTGAGATAAAGATATACCACAATGTTTAGATAAGTTAACCTTTTCATCCATCATCATTCCACTATGTCGTCTCCTATTGCATTGACTCTATCAATGCCCTTTTCTCGGCTTTCTCTTACCAAGCATGTAACATATTTGTTTGAATATAGTACAGGATCTCTGGCATATAACGGAATTATCTTGATAGGCATATTTTTCAGTAACGAATTGCTTCCAACTTGCAAAAATGAACATGACAGCTTTAATGACGTCATTAAGAGGACAGTGAAGCAGTTTTATGTGGGAGATTAAAATTGTCCTACTTTATGTTCTTCTGCAATAAGAAGAAAGCCAAGCCATGCTGAAAGAGTTTAAGCTGCCAGGGTAGTTTAATTGAGTAAATTAATCAATAGAGAATTTCCCCAGAACTGAGGTGAATAAGTAAATTGCCTCTCTTGATTGAAATCCGCATGTTGAGAAATTTATGGTGCATATTTAGATAAATAATGGCAATACATTCGTCTTTTGAACTTTGAGCCTAACTGGAATTGCCAAATAGCAGATTCTCTCAATTTTGATTGTGCTACCAGGCAAGATGACATCTGGTAAAGCACCAATTTAGGTTGAAGCATGGAATTTGTGCCTAGAGGACTGGTCCAGGAGCATAATTGTTGACATTCACAAGGACATAAAGATGATTCTATGGACGCTCATAGAAGAAAAAGTATCTGCAGAGTTTAGGTCTATACAAGAAAGTAAAAGAAACTTCCTTGTCTTCTTTCTTTCCTTTCTCCCATGTTCCTTATTCTCTTGGGATATGGCATCTAAGGTAGTCTTGCCTTTCATTCATGTTATGTGATTTCAAGCACCATAAAATCTTCTGAAAATTGGATGAGCACAACAATGTAGTAGCTATCGGGCATTGTTTATCAAGTATGTGATAGCAAGTTCTAGAGCTAAAACAACAATGGCATGGAGTAGCATGCTAGCACCAGCTTAATGTCATATTCAAACAGAAAAGACATACTTAAAGGAAGGGGGGAAAAAGAAAAAAGCTGTAGTAATTTACCGGAGTTTGACTTCCTGAAACTTCCATCCAAGCTTCTTGCAGGGGATGAACCAAAATGATTTTGGAGGAAACCTGGATTCAACGAATGGTAAATTTCGAGAACTTCTGGGTATGGCATTTTTAAACAAAAATAGTGAATCCCATGTCAAATTCCATTCTAAAAAACTTCAAAATTGGTTCCCACTTCCTCTTCCCCCAAAAAATGGCAATTGGAGAGGGAGAGATCTGAAGGGTTGGATGGAAGAAAAGATTAAAGGAACTAGAGATATTTCAAACCTTGTGCTCAGGCTAACTAATATTTTTCTGATAATTTAAGGCAAGATCTTTAGTGGCGATGTCTATAAGGTCCTAGACAGTATTGCGACACTCTATTTTACTTTTCTTCATTTCATGAGAACTGATAGATTGAGGTAAATTTATACGGTCAACAAGGACTCAGGATCTTCCCAGATGAGAAATGACTGCTTTCTTCAGCGGTCGGTAAAATGGTAGTGAGAAAGAAATCCTAGTTTCAGTAACTGCAAGCTAGATCTGAACTTAGACAGACTTAAAGATAGCCACATAATTCAACCTTCGTTGTTTTCCTTTTGCCAAAATTGCATTCGCATCACAAACAACTTGTTCTCGGAAAAATTACCACAGACAAAGTGTTGCAGAGTCACTCGGAAGTAAAAAAAAGAAAAAAAAAATCCTACTTTATTGTAAAAGAAAAGGATCAAGAAAAACAGAGAGGTCCATGATCCAGCGAAGCAAATGAAGTGGCGAAGAATGTGTGATGCAGAATCTGTCAACATTCGAGATACAGACCCTGCATTTTCTTCTCCTTTCCGGCTACCCACTACACGTTATTTTAATGGGAAGGTAAGTATGCAATCCGCATTGTCGTCACCGATAAGGAGAAACATTAAAAAAAAAAAAATGGTACATTATTCCGAATCAAGGGAAAAACAACAAAGCAAACTGCGAGGCCGTGTCAGCACACACGATGGTTTGGTGATGAAACGGTGAGGCGCAACTAACCAACCTCACAGTCGTTGGAAGTGGATGTGAGATAATGGAGGACAGAGAAGGAGAGGAATGAGCATTGGCTCACCTAATTTCATGTCGGATGCTGAAGGCATGGCGATCCTAAACAAAACAAAGCGCTCCCTGGACTCCGGCAATCTCGATTTCGGACATCATTTTGGGAAGAATCGTCGTCCTCCCCTCTCGTTCCACTGAACCCAGAAAAGAAAATGATAAATTTTAAGCAGTGGGGTTGGCAGAGAGGTAAACTACAAGATGAAAAGTGAAGGGCACGCCCCAAGACAGAATCTTGGAGAACGCAGACAACGTACAACCAACAATGCGCATCGAGAAAAGGGATCGTCCTGGTGCCCCTTTTTGTCTATCTTCCTTTCTGGGTTGTGTGTGGTGGAGACTTCCGCCTCTGGGAAGGAAAGAGTGAAGGGGGGGAGGCGTTTCAAAAGGCGAAAGGAGGGGAATGCGTCACGAGAATGCAACAGGAATTTGTAAGGAAAAGCGAGAAAGGACGGAGCGAAGAGAGGAAGGAAGGGAACAGGACGGCAGAAGAGGGTGATGCACGAAGGCTGAACTCTGAGCTGAGCTGAGCTGAGCTGAACTGAGGAGGTGAAGAAGAAGGAAGAAGAAGGAGGAGGAGGAGGAGAGTTTCTCGGGTTTTGCTTTATGCGTGCGGGGGTGCCTGCTCGACTCGAGTAGCCCCTCCCCTCCCCACACTACTACGCTTTCTTACAATCTGGCAGTTGGTCGCCCCCATGGATTGACCACCGCTGCTTTTCTGTCGCGCGTGTTCCCTACTTGCTTTGCTCCATTTCCCCTTTTCGCCCCCCCCCCCTCTTCTCTTTCCTCTCTCTTTATTTATCCCCACCTTTATTGGAGTGGGGAGTAAGATTAGTAAAACCGTGCGATTTCGCTCCTTTGCCCTTTCCATAATTAATAAGATTTGGTCTTTAGTTCCCCCCCCCCCCGACCAGGCCTTTTTTGTTTCCTTAACTGGTCTCTTGATTAGCGCGTTATAATTATGGATGTTGTCATAGTTCAAATGCACATCACATCTGTGCTTATAATCTCCAAATAAAAAATTTGATTGGAACGAATTTCTTCCGTGATTAAAAATGGTGAGAACATAAAATTAATCAAGTATCGAAAAGATACCTACTTTTATCATTGGGTCATTTCTGACCCAAAATTTATAAAAATTTGTAGAAGAGCGGGTATATTTATGCACATACGTCGATTTCGGCGCACACTTTCTTTCTTCCTTTTTGGGTCGAATATGAAGCATTGTATTCATTACTCGCATTGTACAATAGAGACCACCTAAAGGCAGCAATACAAACCTATATATAAGGGCGCACACTTTCGTACATATAAAGAAAGGTGCATATTTATGTCAATAAGATAATTTCTTTTCACTACGTTGTCACTCAGTTAATAGATAAAGTATTCATAACGAACGAAACGATATCATTTTAGTTACGCTCGACAATTGTAGCAAGTGGAAGAAACGAGTAGAGGAATCGATCATTTCACAAATGTCGTTTTGTTTCGCTCTAAATGCATATTAGATGATTTGGCTCGTGGTGCTGTTGCTTTTATCGATTGGCATATGAGCACCATGTGCTGCGTCTTTGGCACATTGCAATTTAACAGGACATCGTGGAAAAGAAAGGTAACGGAGCTCAAAATTACTCCATCAATATAAGTACGTGTCTCCTTTGGGGACAATTCAAATTTATGCCAAATGGATCCGAACGAACAATCTTCAATGATCGAGTTGGAAATCCCAAATGTTAAAATTATCGTGTTAGAGATAATTAGGGATTTTTTCTAGGATAATTTTTCTATGTCAGAGATAATTATAATATTTATGTTGATTATATGTATCTCTAAATATTACACTTATATTGCATGCATATCTCCATTTGATTGTGCATATTATGATCAAGATATTATCTTTAAATAGTTATATAATAAATCCTATAAATAATGTTCTTCATTAATATATATATATTGAAATATACAGAGATTTCTCAATTCTCTTTTATCCTTCTTCATTCTTCATTAGTAATACACATCGAAAGAAGCAGGGCGAGCGTGCATTAGATAATTTCTGGATCAGCAGATTTCCCTCTCGTGAGGCACGTATCGAGCTTTTCTAAGAGCGAAGAGGGAACAAAAATGGCGGTGGAGGAGCCACGGGCGATCTGCCGCCACACCGTCAGGCCTTAGAACAAGCTGAAATCTGCAGTACTATACCATAAGCGCTAGATTTGTGTTAATACTCTGTTGTCCACGACATTGAGTGGTTTTCGTGGGACTTCACAGTCATGTTGAACAAATTCTAAGGAGCTGATGGTAATTTTCAAAATTTTTTTTTAAAAAAAAAATCTATTTTAATGAAATTCCTAATTATCGTTTTACATATTCGAAAGCGGATCATTATAAATCATGAAAGACAAAAGTGTTTTTCTTCTAGTGGGATATAATAAAAACCCCCCATCCCGTCTTTGGAATGATGGTTGCGTAACTCATACTGAAAATCTTGCATCGATTGGGACTTGATAATGGCCAAAACAACACCACATGCCAAGTGTATCCTAAAGAGCGAAAGGAGTCGGCTTTTAGGCATGCGAGGTCTCTCAATTCCTTTTCTTTTCTCTCTCTGCTGCTTCATCATGATATGATCCTGTCAGTACGCATGAAATTGAAAAGAAGACATGCTTGTGAGAGAGCCATTCGACCCGACTCGCTTAACGCTCAAGCTTGTGTTCCTCCTCGCATAATCCCGCCCCCACGTACCCGCTCTCGCATCGTGCACTCGAATGCCGGTTCACTCAAGTGCTCTTAACTCGAGAACGCCTGGATTTTTCCAATTCGATCATCGTATTCTTTTCACTTGAACCCATTAGGCCTTCTAGTAAATCTCATCATCTTGGCATTTGATATGGTAATCCAGTTTGACCACGTGAGAGGGTCGAGGATTGGTTGTGCTCGCCGATTCCGAACGAGGGTGATTGGTGAAAAAGGGGTGAACAGTTCCAATTAACGATGTAACCAAGTTGAGCTAAGCCAATACAGTGCGGAGCTTGACTAAACTCGCACAATTGATGCTCATAACTCGACCCAAATTCGGTTTAAGTTTTTGCTCAAGCTTGATTCGCTATAGAAAATTAGATATTCAAGTTCAACTTGACTCCCTTACAATTTATTTACAAAGGGACTTGAGCTCGGGCTTGATTTTTAAATATTTTGCAAATATGGTTATATTATGTAACTTCTGGGATTCTATGTACATTTTTATTACTATTAATTTTTTCTGAAAAATGAAAAAGAAAAAGAGAGATAGGAACATGATTAGGTTTGCAAGCCTATCGAGTCGAGAATTAGTTTTATATGAGTTAACTGGGATAAATATTAAAGGGATAAGTGTACTAGAATCTTTAAACTTATCAAGATAGTGCAATTAATTTATGAAACTTATTAAATTGGTGCAATTAAATCCTTCTGTTAATTCCGTCCAACTTAACTAATGAAAAAGGCTAACGTCATTTTTCTTTTATCTCTCCTATATAGCGTTGACGTAGCTAAAACATGAAACATGAGACTAAAACGACATCATTTTTGTTTAATTTTAACCAAAATTTAATTCAACTTAGATTGAAAAATAAGCTAAATAAGTAAAATGAAAAAAAAGTAGGCCCCAAGGGCCTAGCCCCATACCTAGATTTGGTCAGCCCTAACTAAGATCTAGTGACCCTCACCTACCATTGACAAAGGTTGTTAGCCATTCGCCAAGGCTCTGCATCATTTTAGCTTACTTTTGATTAAATCTAAATAAATTGTATGTTAAAAAATAAGATCAAATCAAAATGACGTTATTTTAGCATTATCTTTTATGCTTCAATGGCATCCATGCCACATAAGAGAGAGAGAGAGAGAAAAAAACAGCCACGTTAGTTTTTTTTTTTTTGTCAACTGTATTGGATGAAATTAACGGAAAGATTTGATTGTACTAATTTGATAAGTTGTAGATCTTGATTGCACATTTTTAAAGTTATATAATTTAATTGCATATTCTTGACAAGTTTTAAGATTTTTAGTGTACTTATCACAATATTTAAATAGCTTCAGCTCAAGCTAGAGCACAGCTTGAAATTAAATGAGTTGATCTACAAAGTCAGGTTGGTCTTGCCCTAACTTGAAATTAAATGAGTCGATCTCTAAGGTCAGGTTGGTCTTGCCCTAAAATGGATTGCCATGTTAAACGACACTCGGACCGAATTCCTCGCTTTAGTTATTTTATACTTCATGGGGTTGTGCGTTTGTGTCTATATACAAATATATATTTATGAAAATATATTTGTAAATCTTCCTTTTCTCTCAAAATCTAAGCCTATGGTTCCTTTTCCGAATAACTAATGTGTAGACAAAAGTCCACGCCCATGTAGTAACCAAGAGAGAACAATTAAGGTGAAACTAGAATTTTGAAATATAATTTATTCCTTTCACTAAATTAGTTTTCTTAAGGGATATATCTACTGGAAGTCTTAAAACTTATCACAAAAGTGTAATTGAGTTCTAAAGCTTATAAAAAATGCAATCAAATTCTAAAATTTATCAAATTGGTTTACTCGAGTTCTTTCGTTAACTCTATCGTGTCAAGGGCCGGCAATCCTCACCGAGGGTTGACGACCTTCATTAAGGGTTATCGTAGTTGGGCGAGGGCCGACGACTCTCGCCCATATCTAGGTGGAGGATCGTTGGGCCCACGCTTGTAGTTGGTGAAGGTCATTGGCCCTAGCTAAGGCCTCGCCAGCCTTTTCCGGTGACAAGAGTGGCAGTAGAAAGGGCATCCGCCCTTGCCTTTGGCACTTTTTTGTGTTTTTTTAATATTTTTATTTTATTTAATTAAGCTTATGGTTAAAAATTAAAATGAATTCCAAAATGATGTCATTTTATCCTAGCATTTCACACATTATCACCACGTAAAAAAGAGAAAATATTTTAAAAATCACGTTAGCATTTTCCGTCAGTTTAAACGAACGGAGTTAACGGAATGACTCGATTGCATTAATTTAACGAATCTTAGGACTTGATTGTATTTTTTTTTTTTTTTTGTAAATTTTAGAATTCAATTGTACTTTTATGATAAGTTTTAGAATTTCTACTGAACACATCACATTTTCTTAACAATAAAGCGTTGATGTAGATGTTAAGAGAGTTTTCTTTCCTTCTCTTCTTGTAATTTTGGGGTCAAAATATTATTGGGAATATTTCATGAGTAAAAATTCCGAATGTAATATGCTGATATGAAAGCATTTACCCTTGAAATCGCTTAGAAGATAAATTAGTCAAGGTGCGCAAATTGGGAGGTCGGGGATGCTATCGTCATGAGTGCGGGTTCTATTTTTGTGCTCTACAAAAAGGTAGAACAAAGTCGAAATTGAGAGAGTAGTTAGATTTATGACAAACAAAAAAATAAATAAAAAGTGCACGAAAATATGGAAAAAAAAGAGAGAGGAAAGAAACCGTCTTTAAGAAAAAGAAGGGATAAATATATTAAAAGTCTCAAAACTTGTCAAAAAAACATAATGGGTCTTAAAACCTTCAAAAATTTTCAAAAAGTACAATCAAGTAACTCGTAAAATTAGTTTGATTAAGTCATTTCATTTCGTCCAACTAAGCTAACTTAAAAATGTTCATATGTCTTATTTTGATCTTGTTTAAAATACGTGACGATAATGTGGCCCCCATCATAAAAATATTTAAAAAAATGGAAGTTAAATTAGAATAGAAAAATAAAAGAAATGTGTGGATACTTTCAAAAAAATAAATCTAGGCCAATAAGCCCCAATACCCTTTGCCGGGGGACGCTCGGGCCTCGCTTAAGGCTAGCGAGGTTCGTTAAGCTTCGGGATGGCTCGGGCGGCCTCCGTCAGCCTCTCAGTGACTGTGGTGGCTGACACCGACAGGGGGCTTATTTACAGCCTTTGGTCTAACTTTGTGGGTGTTATTTTTTAAATTAGTTTACTTTGTATTTTTCCAAAATACTTTTTCCTGCGAAATGTCTAATAATTGTCACAGCATCACCACTTACGAAATTATTAAGATAAGACAAAATTACAAAAATATTTGATCAAACTAATTTGACAATTTAGGAATTGATGAAAGTTTTAGGATTTAATTATGTGTGGGGGAATAAATTGTAGCACTTCTGTCAAAAAAGAGAAAGGGGAAGCTAAAGCATAACAGGCCGCTTTTTTGTTTCCGTAACTCGGGGGGAGGAAGGTCTAGTCACACGGTCTTTTTAATATATGCTAAGAAAACCGAAAGGCAAAGCAAGAGAGAGGATTGAGGAGGAGGAAGATCGAATCCTTCTTCTTCTTCTTCTGTCGCGAACACAGAGAGAGCACACTCTCCTCTTGATCTAGGGTTTCTGGATCTCTCCTCGATTCTTCCACCCTGCCTCCACAGTCTCGCCCTGCGAATCGCGTACGCCCCTCCCCCTTCCCCTTCCCCCTCGCTTCGGTTTCGTTTCTTCCGAATTGCTTTTTGTTGCCGTGCGCAGTTCCGTACATGCGATCTGCCCCTCGCGCTTTCGCTGCCGAGTCTCTAGTTCTTAGGGCTGCGTGTGACCGAGATTTGATGCCCGCTTGATTCCGATTGAATGCTGTTTTGGTGGAGGACGACGGGCGGATATTAGTTTTTTTTTTTTTTTTTCTTTTCTTTTCCTGTTCTGTGATGTCCCTTTTCGGCCTGTGATGATGGGTTTATCTCTGTTCGCTCAGCGGCGGGATCGGAGATGTCGAGATTCCATGTGGGCGGCAAGGTCGTGGAACATGTCGACTTGTTGAGGAGAAAGCACTGGGCTTGGCGTCTGGATGCTTGGCCGTTCGCCATTCTGTACGCGCTCTGGGTGACTGCGGTCGTCCCTAGCTTGGACTTTGCGGATGCTGTGATCGTGCTCGGTGGCCTTGCTGGTCTTCACATCCTGGTCTGGCTTTTCACGGCTTGGTCGGTTGATTTCAGATGCTTCGTCCAGTATAGCAGGGTAAGTGGTTAGTTTTATGATCTCATGGGGACAGTGAATATGAAAAACGTTGAGTTACTTAGTATTACCGACCGCCCAGGATAACATTCGATTGCTTCTTTTGTGATGAGTAATGTAATTCAACTGTGCAAACCCTTATTTAGTCACTCAGCGCTGACGGTATCATTCTGTGGATGGACACTCGTATGTATGTTTGCCTTTACACTGGATGTCTTTTTCTTCCCTTCTTCTTCTTTGTTTGTTTTTTATTCTCTCTTAAGAGAGCATTTGATTTTTTTAAAGGAGAGAAAATTACTTTGGAGCTGAAAATAAACACACGTGAGGACATGTCATTTGTCTTCATGCACTTTTGCGGTTGCACATATACCATTGTAGGGCAATTATGTGCATACACATGCGTTGAAGGTAAATTGAGGGGGCTGGAATGCTGTCTAGCTTATAAGGAGCTTTTCAACTTCTTGGAACTTAAGTTGGGTTTCGCATGATCAGTGCTCTTTTCTGGTTGAAAAATTTGGGTTTCAGTTGCCTTTGGTATGTGTTTTGGACTGATTGATTTTGTTCTTGGTGATTCTTTCGATGTCCGCAGGTAAATGATATACATCATGCTGATGCGTGCAAAATAACTCCGGCGAAGTTTTCCGGTTCTAAGGAAGTTGTTCCACTCCATTTTCGGAAACTAGTAAGTTAGAATCTTTTTCATGGAACCATTGGATTTAGGGATGTGATAGTTAGTTTATAGCTGCAATTATTTTCTTATGTAATTATGATTTTTGCTTACTAGAAGTGGGTGTTGAGCAAAGGATGGACTGTTGAAATAGGTGAATCGTGCACCGTGATTTGAATAGGATCTCGACAATGCAGCAGGGGATGTGAAAATCCCATGAAGTGATAATACATGTCACAAGTTGGAAAAGTATGTAGGAATATATCAATGTCGACATACTTCTAGTTCTACCGACATCAGTCGATATCATCTGTATCTGAGAAAATATGAAACCAAATTAAAATTCCATAGCTGGGCATACTCTTATGAAAATTTTACTGTAGAAATAATGTTACAGCGGATTCCAGTATGCTGGTAGAAGATTAAAAAAATCGCAATGATCCTCAAAGAGCATTGATGATAGTTTATGCTTTCTCAATGCTTCTTCTCTTAACTGTATTGGTTTGCTTCTTCGGTGGGTTGATGAATCGAGGAAGATGCATCTCAGGGTGCCTCAACCATGGTCTTTACTCAGTCACAGTAGGCTACTTTGGGAATGGCTATCCCAATAGATGCCTATTCATCACTAGTTAAGCAATTTTAGGCTCTTTAATAGTTTTTGGGTTGGCAAAAACAGTTGCTTTCACACACAACAAAAGATCTAGTTGAGAAAGCTTGCATTTTCTCTATACTTGATGTGAATGCACTTTTTTGTGCATTAAATATGCCTCAACAGCTGGGGCCTAAGGTGCTTTTGAACATTTTTCTTTAGAAGACAAGTTGTTTTTCATCTACCAGTTGGATTTTATTATTCTACGTATAAAGGAGACCACAGGAGCCGTATACTCAGTCAAAATGCAAATGTATCTAGTAATTCCTGCACGTTTTACCATGTTGACGTTTCCATCAAGCCATCTTCAGCTTGCTATCATTTCTCTGCTTAAACAGCAAAAGATATAGAGAAGGTTGCAGATTCCTTTGTTGTTCCTGTCAAACGGCTTTCTCAAAAATGAGTAAGGGACATGTTAACAAGCTACCCATTGGAGTACTGTGTGTTTCATTGGCTTCCGACAGCTGCTATTTTCTGCTTCAGTTTCACTTTTTCATTGGTAGGTCATCTTCAAAACCTTTCAAATTGAGGCTGCCAGACCTCCCATATTCAACTGTTATAAGAAAGTTGCTCACTTGTCAGTTAGATTTTGGTGACTCATGTTATTCCATGAGGAAATTCGTATACGGTTCTTTTAGTTTCCATGGAAATAAGGAATGCAGTGGGAGAGGAGAAATCTAATATCCATAGCCTTGGATGGAACTTTGTTCAAGTTCTCTTACCATTTTCCATCTGAAATTTTATAGAAAGAAGATTTTAGGAACCACTCCAGAGCCAAAACTCCCATTTGCAAGGAACCATATTACGCTAAACTCTTTGCTAGCTTATGTCCTAAATGTTCACAAGTTTCTTTATAGAAGGCTGGCACCTGCTACAAAGAACAGTTCATAATTTGTGTTGTCACTCTCGTCCTCTTCATTCCTGGATCTGCAGTCCAAAGAGGAGGAAGTATATCCCGACTGGAGGTCTTTGAAACTTTTAAAATATGTGGATTCCCAATCTAATAGATATGAGGAAGTTTCTTCGGAAATGCAGAAACTACTCCCCTTAACCTTAACTGACAGGAGATATAAGAGAGTACCAACATACACGATGAGAGGCCTTTTTATATCCAGTTTGCACATTGTATGTGGATTGCTTTTAAAATGATCGACCATTCCCTGATTAGCATATAGCAATTGACGAGGCATTTCGCAGTTCCATGTTGAAACTATTTCGAAGAAACTCTGAGGTTAGCTTATAGAATCTGCTTTAACCTATTGGTTGGATATTTGGTGATATCAGCAGTATATAACTTTGCCAGTCAAATTGCTGCTGATTTTTGTTTTGTTTAGAAGGTCCCTATGATATTTAGCAGCATACTTATCCATGGAATTATCTGGCAGTATCTTTTTTTGCTCTGAGGAAAGATATCATGAGAGAAGTTCATGTTCACGTACTTTTTTAGACAATGAAGTTTGAATACCAACGGAGACTACGCAATAATTGAAATGATTATTGTTTGTCTGTATGGAATTGAACTTGAAGATGGTGGGCATTCGAGATGTAGGAAGTCTTATTGTGGATAGTTAATATTGAATTTCATTGGCAGGACCAGAAAGATATGTTTTGACTTTTGTGGAAGCTGTACCCATTAGTTAGAGTGAAAGATTCTGACCGTTTGATGTTCAAACTAGAAATTAAGTCCTACCAAATTTGATAACCCAAAAAAGCATTTTTAACTTTGAAAAAGATCTGGCTTTAATTGTTATCGTCATGGATTAGTGTTTTATGTCCACTTACAAGGAATCTTAAAACACATTTCTATGTCTTTAAGGTTGCTTTGGATGTTTGTATTGGTTTTCAAGAAAGAGGGAGGTTAATGGGTATGCTGAAAGATGCAAAGGACATGATTGTATGCAGGAATTGTCATGAAGGAGACATACTCATATCTCATCCTTGATCTGATGGGTGGAACATATGGTTGTGGGGACTATGAGGGTTTGTTTCATGTGTTGTTGTATTTTAAAGCCGGTTGAAGGCATGGAGTTACCACATCAATTGAACATTTTGCTCTAAGCCATGCTATTAATCAGAATGCTTCCATGCTTTCTAGTTTGAAAGTTCTAGAGTGTGCTTTCATTTGTCTCTTTGTGCTTTCCATTTCTTTGGCCAACATGTCTCCAGGACGCTGTATTTGATATGAGCAACTTTTCAATGCTCTTTTGTTCTTTTTTACACGGTTTTTATGTTAATGCCTTACTTGCATGACAGGCAGGTTCTTCATCTTCGGACGTGGAAGAAATTTATTTTGATTTTAGGAAGCAGAGATTCATATTCTCAAAAGAAAATAATACTTTTTGCAAGCTTCCTTACCCGACGAAGGAAACATTTGGCGGCTATCTGAAAAACACTGGCCATGGTACTGATGCCAAAGTTGCTGTAGCCACAGAAAAATGGGGACGTAATGTGTGAGTTGCCTTTCTGAATCTTTATCGAGTTGCCCTTTTGAATCTTGCTCTGTGTGTGTGTAGTTTTGTTTCTTTTATAAATTTCTTTTAACGGTAGGGTGCCATGGGGTGTCGGTCATGCTTGTATATAGCAACATCATTGCTGCTCTTATGTGAATAAGGTATCGAGGGCTATTCAGGAGCTCTGGTGTAGTTAAACTATGCATGGTTTTGACCTGACAGTGTGTTTTTGTTCTTATGACTATAGTGTTCAATCAGTAATAGAGGACTCGGAATATAAAGCGGCTTACTCAAATAATAGAGGACTTGAACACAACACGGTTTACTTGTTCGTTCGATAATTTCTAGCTTGTGACTTTTAGCTGCTGATCTGTGCTCGGACTGTTTTTGCTGGAATGACACCGCTTGAGCCTTGGTTCTGCCTGTATAGATCACTTTAGACATGAGAAACTTAGGTCCTATTGGATAACTCATGACGTGCTGAAAGTACAATGTTCAATTTCTAATGAAATTAAGCATGTCTGGTGACACCAATTACTTTGACTTAAGAATGAGATTCAGTAATAAATTCACTAAACACTTTCAGAAGACAAGGGGCTACTAAATTTTTCCAATGAAAGGCCTTTAATGGCATTTAGAATTTTATGCCAATTATTTTTGAGTTTTATTATAAAATCCATTGGTTGTAAATGAGATAAGGTAGGCTTGTTTTTGGTCGAATACATTGTAGAATGTTCACCAATGTTGCACCAAAGCCGGCCATAGTGCAAATATTCACTGTGGAATTATTGGCCCATTGGATGGAGTTATTAGTTGTTGAGGTGCATGGCTTTGCAAAAGTGGTTTTCACATCAGGGATTAGTGGACTTTGAGATGGAGTTTTGTCTTCTTGACCGCAGGTGCTCAGTCCTTGCTAGAGGCAAAATTGGAAAGTTTGTGTTAAGCACTTATCAATCTTTTTGTGCAAATGAATTTTTTTTTTTTTTTTAATAACACTTTGTGGATCAGCTGGTCTTGCTATATTTGCAGTCATATAGCAATTGTTAAAACTCTTAGGTCTTTCCCTCATTTGTCATAATTTTTCTGGATGTCTGTCTGGTGTATTGCTTGTTCAATTGGTTATGGTTAATTTTCCTTTTTGGTTGAATGGAAATGTTTCTCTTGCCATGAAGTGGACGACAATAAATATTCAATTCACTATTTTGGGTGCTGTATGGGGTTGGTCATGCATATTTATGAATAAAGAGCTTTGGCAAAGGGAGATCAAGTCTGAGCCAAAGAATATCTAATCCTAGCATAGCATGTACTGTTAACACATTTTATGTGTATCCTGTTGGCTTGCAGCAGAAGGTATTTGAAAAATCTATGTATGTGCCCACCCATGTATGCAGATTGAGTTTGAGCTTTGTTTTGTCTGTCATATCAATTTGATGTGAACTTTTGGCCAAGATTTATCTATCAAGGCATTATCTCTAGAATTTTTAATGGATTTATACTCCACTATTTCCTCTATGCAGATTTGATTATCCGCAACCTACATTTCAAAAATTAATGAAAGAGAACTGCATGGAACCATTTTTTGTGTTTCAGGTTTGTCCTCTCTCTCTTCCTCCCCCAGCCCACCCACCCAACCCCCCTTCTTTCTCTTCTTTCTCCCAAGACACACAGAGAATTTAAAAAAAAAAAAAAAAAAAAGAAGAGAGAGAAGACAAACAAACATGTACGATGCCGCTGCAGTTCTATTGTGTAGTAGTTGTCCTGTTGTGGTTAATGCAATTACTTTTTGTTGTAGGTTTTCTGCGTGGGGCTCTGGTGTTTGGATGAGTACTGGTACTACAGTTTGTTCACCCTGTTCATGCTGTTCATGTTTGAGTCTACAATGGCAAAAAGTCGGTTAAAAACTTTAACTGAGCTAAGGCGTGTTAGAGTTGATAGCCAGACCTTGATGGTGCATCGGTGTGGCAAGTATGTTATTTTGGCATTAATTGGACTTTCATTCTTGCTGGTTTTTATTATTAGTAATAATAATATGCCAGATGCTTCTGCTTATAGGTGGGTGAAACTCCCAGGGACTGACCTTTTACCAGGTGATATTGTCTCAATTGGACGCTCTTCTGGCCAGAATGGAGAAGATAAGTCTGTTCCAGCAGACATGCTTATATTGGCTGGTACTGCCATTGTGAATGAGGCGATTCTTACAGGCGAGTCTACTCCTCAATGGAAGGTTGTTCTCTTCTCTAGTTGTCTTTATGATCAAATGTGCTTGTTATATCATCATTTGCATTATATGTCATTATGTTTGGGTTTTCGCTTGCATTTGCCTTGTGCCCTTTTGTATTTATGGTTCACTAGAGGATACAGGTTGAGAATTTCTTCAATGATGAGCAAGTACTCCTCCAATCCTATTTCTTGGTTTTATATAGTGCCTTAGGCGGTTTCTGCTGAATTTCTTCAGGACTGCTATGACGTGTGAAATTGGTTCTTTCTAATTGAATTTCAAGTGTAGCATTTGAAGATTGGTTGATCTTAATAACTAAAGCTAGACTATAGGCTGTGAAGGTTTAATTAAATATAGGTAGCTATTTATCTGGGTTGCAGACTTGCAGCTGCTTGTGGGTTTGGAATTCTGTGTTTTGCTAGTCTTCCTTTATTCGGTTTGAAGTGGAATGCTTGTTTGACCATAAAAAAATGCTGACTCCTTTCAGTCAATTGCTGACAATGTATCATCATCTTTTCTTTTTATCTTTTGTTAATGGAATCAGAAAGATGTCCTTTCATTAGATACATATTTTATGCAAGGATGATAACTATAGAACTTGAATTTTGTGGGGATAAATTTTAGGATTGTCATTAAAATGTCAGAACTGGTAATTGTGTATCGTAGTTTGAGGATGTAATCATCTGTGAATTAGCTGCATTCTGATGGATGATGGAGATTGGAGCACTTCTGCGTTTGTACTGGAGTTGAACGCACATAAAGTTTGTTAGCTATGATTGGGCAGGTCTCTGTAGTGGGCAGGGGTTTTGAGGAGAAGTTGTCTGTGAAGCGCGATAAAAGCCATGTCTTGTTCGGTGGGACTAAGATACTGCAACATACTCCGGATAAGGTAGTTTCTTCTGGGTCATTTGAGTTTGGTTATGGTGAAGTCTTAGCTTACCCTTCTCGGCTTTTATTCTGTCAGACTTATCCACTGAGAACTCCTGATGGCGGTTGCCTGGCTGTTGTTCTGAGGACAGGCTTTGAAACAAGTCAAGGAAAGCTGATGCGAACAATATTATTTTCCACAGAGAGGGTGGGTTTCCGAATTTCAATCCATCTCATAGGATTGAATACTTTGTGGAGTATTGTTCTTGAAACATTTGTTGAGATGAATTATTTATGCATATTGCAGGTAACTGCGAACAGCTGGGAGAGTGGGTTGTTCATATGTTTCTTAGTAATATTTGCAGTAATAGCAGCTGGTTATGTACTTAAGAAGGTAAGGAAATGCTCGTCAACTTAAAGTATTTCTGGTGCATGTGGATCTTATTTATGTGGATGATATTGTTATACTATTGGTGTAGGGATTGGAGGATCCCACCAGGAGCAAATATAAGCTTCTCCTTAGTTGTTCACTCATTATTACTTCTGTTATCCCTCCTGAATTGCCAATGGAACTGTCGATAGCTGTTAATACATCGCTGATTGCACTGGCACGCCGTGGGATATATTGTACCGAACCATTTCGGATTCCATTTGCTGGAAAGGTATGCAATTCCCATTTCTCCTTTGTGAATTTTGTGTTTTAATGGGCTAGAAGACAATTGACAATATGGATCATCTGACTGCTTGCGTGTGCATCAAGAGGCACAAGCAGATCGTCATGCAAAATTTGATCCTACTTTGACAAGTCATAGGTGTAGGAACTTAGATCAGGATTTTGCATAGTTCTTGTTTAGCCTGCAGCATTGCTTTTGGAAGTGGTGCTTTGTTTAGGGCAGGAAATCTTTTGACAGCTAATATAAGATTTCCTCTTGTAATTTCTTAAACCTTCTACCTTGCAGGTTGATATATGCTGTTTTGATAAGACTGGAACACTTACATCAGATGACATGGTATATTGAAGTACTTAATGAAGACTTTGTCATTGTTTGAAAAGTTATATGTTACATCTTCGTTGTTTATTCTTATATCAGGAGTTTTGTGGAGTGGGTGGATTGTCTGGGCAAACAGATTTGGAATCTGACATGTCAAAAGTGCCAATTCGTGCCCAGGAAATTGTGGCTTCTTGTCATGCATTGGTCTTTGTGGACAACAAGCTGGTATGCTAGTAGAGATCGATGATGTACCTTTTTGCTTATTTTACTTAAATGCTAAATTCTGAGGCTTAAATGTATGGCATGTAAGCCAAATACATTATGTTATGATTTTCGACCAGAAGTAGTCCTTGGATTTGTTATGTCAGATAAAATTATCTCTTCATTTTACTGGTTGGAGGAATTTTGTTTGGAGGATAGGTTAGTTGACTTCTAGCAATACCATCCTTGCTCTTCTCTTGTTCTTTTTTCATCTGAGTAGATATTTGATGTCCATGGAAAACAGGAAGAATACTTGAAGTTTGTAAATTGTTTTAGTAGATCTTTTGTCGCCATTATGTGGTATTTGGATAAATTTTCTTTCACCTGAAGTAAGCCCATATGAGTATCTTAGCTTTCAGAAAGAAAAGGTCTATAGGAGCATCTTTGGTTGAAGGAACACCGCAATTCTGTGGATATGGATAGAGGTGGCAAGAATAGGCCCCCTGAAGCATAAGTGATTAAAATAAAAAGTACATATATATGTGTGTGTGTGTGTGTGTGTGTGTGTGTGTGTGTATACATGCAGGTGGGCTAAACCAGTGCCCGTTTGCTCATGTTAACACAGTCCAGTTGATGCTACGTCCAATTGTCGACGACACCACCCCCCCCTCTTTTCTTTTTTTCTCCTCCTCTCTCTTCTCCTCCCAAGGGAGAAGGTCTAAAGAAAATGATGTAATTTAATCTGTATTTCGTTTTTGCGGTTCATTGCTTCTACAGGTAGGAGATCCTCTTGAGAAGGCTGCTCTTAAAGGAATAGACTGGAGTTACAAATCTGATGAGAAGGCCATGCCGAAGAAGTGAGTTGAGTTGTGTATTGGTTTGAAATTTCTCGTGAAACTTTTTTTGAAGGAATTGATTTCTTGAACATAACATGATTTCAAGCTATTGACAACAATGAGAAATCTGGTGGACATGGATCAAATCAAGCATATATTAAGTTCATGGTTTTTGAAATTACCATGGATCCTATGATGTATCTGATTTAGTTGGCGATAATGGTCCAGTCATATCAATAGACTTTCACTGAAATAGATTTATTTGACAGAAAAGGTGAATCTGTCATCTGGTTGAGCATGTCATTTCTTGTATTTTATCTGTTCTTCCTTTGATTCCCATGCAGATATTCAGCCTTTATATGGTCTCTTTTCTTATGCAGGGGAGGTGGTCAAGCTGTGCAGATTGTTCAGAGACACCACTTTGCCTCCCACTTAAAGCGTATGGCAGTTGTTGTTCGTATTCAAGAGGAATTTTTTGCTTTTGTTAAGGTATTATTGCTCATGGATTCAATATCCCAAGGACTGTGTGAATGTGTGCTCATAGAACAAATTTGCAAATTAGATTAGCTGCACTGACCCCATTGTACAGGAACCTCTTTGTCCACTTAATTGTTTTGTTTGTTTGTTTGTTTGTTTGTTTTTTTTTTTTTTTTTTTTTTTTTTTTTTTTTTTTTCTGCCAGGAAGATAAATAGTATATTGGAAAGAAATTTGTGCTTTCCTGCAGAAATTTTTGCATTTTTGGCTACTTGAAGATTAGTGTTCTTCCATTCCCAGCCTATAGAAATGATATAGCATGCTGAGGAACTTGAAGTTGATGAATCATATGCCTCCTATTTGTTTAGGGAGCACCAGAAACAATTCAAGATAGAGTGGTTGACTTGCCACCATATTATGTGGAGACTTACAAGAGATACACACGTCAAGGTTCTCGTGTACTTGCCCTTGCTTATAAGGCACTTCCAGACATGACAGTAAGCCTTCTTTTAGCTCATTTGCATGGTTCTTATTTATTTCTTTGTATCATATATACGATATACTTTCTAACTGCTGGGGAGTGAAGCTTCCTATGAGCTGCATTTGAGTTGTATAAGTCGAGGGTTAACCAATTGGAACCTGAAAACTGTTTTGTTGTACGTACTTTCTATAAATGGTTCAGCTTCATTTGAACCAACTTGAGATTTGTACTGGCTAAATTAATGTATGGAAAGTTTCAGTTACTTCCCGTAGCTTAAGACTGATTTTTTCCACTTTAATATTGTTTGTAATATTTTATGGGTACAAATATGAAAGAGGAGGAAATTAAGGAGGAATTGGTGAATGGGGAAAGAAGAATCCTCATTTAGTTTCAAAGTTATATCCCTAATCACTTTGATCTCTACTGAACAAATTATTATGAAAGTTCTGGAAGCTGATCTCGATGAGAATTCTTCATTTAATTCTGATTTCTTTTGAATAAGGAAAGGGTTCTAAGCTTTAGAATGAGCTAAACATTAAAACAGTCAAAATACATGATGAAGATTGCAGCCTGTTGAAGGTTAAACCATATTATCAAGCACATATAGCCTAAATCTTACCTTCCCACCGAGTTAAGTTTCAAAAGCATATCTGCAATATGCATCTTTGCGTTTGTCGAACCATGCATGAGACTGATTTGAGGACCATTAGTGAGGTCTTGGCTCATCATATAATTTGTGGCTTTTTGAAGCGTGTCAATCTCATTTTTGAGGAGGAAGAACAATAAAAACTCCTTGCTCTTTAATACCATGAAAGAAGAACTTCTGTTGCTTGTTGTAAACGCTTTTAACTTGCTTCTATTGAGCCAGAGTAGTGGGGAGCGTGTTTATGCAGTCTCTGTTTCATGCTGATTGTCCTGTTAAATGTGTGAAGGTTAGCGAAGCGAGAAACTTGGAGAGAGATATGGTGGAAAGTGGTCTGACATTTGCTGGTTTTGCGGTAAGTAACATACTTCTTCCTCTTCTTCTTCTTCTTATCACTTATGCTGGTTTATGGTGACTCCTTGCTTGGTTTTGTCTATCTTTTGCATCACAGGTATTCAACTGTCCTATCAGAGCAGATTCAGCCACGGTTTTGTCTGAGCTCAAAGAATCATCACATGACTTGGTTAGAAATGCCTCTTGTTAGATATTGAATTATGGTATTTATCAAATACTTGTAAGTTCAACTTAACCATAGCAGTTGAGCTATAATTGGCCTTATGTGAAGGTAAGGAAAGGGTAATTTGAATATGGATGAGACCCAAATGATCTATTTAACCCATATTCAAGCCCTTCCACGCTTATACAGTGAATGTCATTGCATACCCAAACTGACTGGTAAACTCATACTCATCACACCTAGTATTCTTAATTACATTGAATTATCACTCCTTTCGTTTAGAAGATAACTAGTACTGCATCTAGTCAGATTCTTTGATCAAAACGGATTTAGCATAGAGTCTGCATAAAATCTAGATCTGCGTCCTTGGATTGGTATATTGTCATTAATGTTGTTCTTCTTGTTAGGCAATGATTACTGGTGACCAAGCTTTGACTGCTTGTCATGTTGCTGGCCAAGTTCATATCATCTCAAAACCTGTGTTGATCCTCACTCCTGCTAGGAGCACCATGGGCTATGAGTGGATTTCACCTGATGAGATGGAGACACATCGCTACAGGTAATCTACCCGACCAATTTCTTTCATTGTTTCACCTTGTATTTGCTGCTGTGTATTTGAATACTGTGTTTCATTTGATCATTGTTGTTGTTGTTGCTGCTGGTCCTTGTCTGTCCTCCTGATGTTGTTCTGATCATACTTGAAGTTGGTTCGGTAGAGTCAATAAGCATTTCTAACTCATGTAAATGGATGAAAATTTATCCACTAACTTACTAGTTGAGCTCAAATTATCCCCACGCATTGCTCACTTGTGTTAAATTATAATTTTGCCAAAAATAGGCGGTGGTAGAGCAAGCGAACAGAACTTGAGCAAAATGGAGAAGAAACATTCCATCATTGCTGATTGATGCTGACTCTTTAAATTCTTCTTCTTTGTCTTCTTCCTTCCTTTTGTCTGTGTGGGTGACACAAACTTGATGCCTTCCATCTTTTTTCTGTTCGTGGCGATATGCTCTTTCCTTTTGCCATGTATTCAATTTCTATTAAGATTGATGTTTGTTTTCCTCTGCGTGCATAGACATGTTAAATGCACATGCACATGCTGACACATACGCATGTTTGTATATGTACGTGTATAGATTCGCGTGCAGTGATGGTGTGTGGAATTCTGTGTTTAATTTGATATTTTTCCTATAAGAATCTAATGAAAATGGATCTCTGTTCTTTTCATTCAAATGTGAAGTTGAATTTTATTTCTCTTTAAACTGAGAAAATGTGGTTGTCTTCAGTGAGAATGAAGTCGAAGCTTTGTCAGAGACCCATGATCTTTGTATTGGAGGTGACTGTATCGAAATGTTACAACGCACAAATGCTATTCATGTCATCCCCTATGTCAAGGTACCACTTTTTCTGTGAATCTGTGGTACAACTTGTGCATCTTGCACTTATCTAATTGCATCTTGTTATTTGTCTCAGGTTTTTGCAAGAGTTGCTCCTCAGCAAAAGGAACTCATCTTGACCACATTCAAATCAGTGGGAAGGATGACATTGATGTGCGGAGATGGCACAAATGATGTTGGGGCTTTGAAGCAGGTAGTGTACTGTTCGCTGATCTGATTACTTTCTAGTTGTTGTTTAATGTGCATTTTCACTGGTGGTAAATAGAGAGGTTGACCCTGATGAAGCAGCACGATATACTGCGACACATCAGTCTCATCTTGATTTTCAAACTCGAGGCTAGATACTCTACCAAAACTCAATAGAGCTTGATGTTTAATGTTTGAGCCTAAATCAAATAACTGATATCCAATTCACAAGCTTGGCTTGTCTCGTTTCCCATGGTCAATCTAACTTTTTGAGCTAAAGCCTCTGAAGCTTGAGATTCTAAATAAACTATATAAAATATACTTGGAGCTCTAACTAAGCTTATTGGAAAATTCAATTAGTACCAAGTCATAGTCAAGACCTCACACTTCCCAAGATGCTGCCTAAATTGTTAGAATTCATTTCTTACTGCGGTCCATTACAGAATTGGTACTTGAAATAGAAGTCTATATTCCCCTTGTATCTTCAAGAAAAAGAGAGATTTGACTGGATAAGCTTAGTATTGCCTTCACCCTATCTGTTGTTCTATGATCTGCTTCTGCTTCAGTGGGGAAAGAGTTCAATGAAAAGAAAACTCTCTCTCTCTCTCTCTCACACACACACACACACACACACACACACACGGGCACAGGTACACATTCGTTGTGCACAGAATCCCCACCCACTTGCACATCTCGAGCCTTGTCCTTCCTATATTTTAAAATTGAATCATGCAGGTTCTCTCTCTTCATTTTGTAAATGTGTTGCAGCTGCTTTTGTTTTACTGTTTTGGCCTTATTTACTATTATTTTATTAGTTTGTTTTATGTCTCGCTAGGCTCATGTGGGAGTTGCTCTATTAAACGCGGTTCCTCCGCAGCAAAGTGGAAGTACTTCCAAAGAGTCCTCAAAAGATGAAACTTCAAAGTCTTTGAAACCAAAGAAATCCAAGGTTTCATCTGAATCATCAGGAAAAACTGTAAATGTGAATGGAGAAGGTTCAAAGAGTAAAGCTGTTGCAAGGTCAGAAACAGCAGGTCAGCCAATTGCTAATCGTCATCTGACGGCTGCTGAGGCCCAACGACAGAAGCTAAAGAAGATGATGGATGAGTTGAATGAGGATCCTGATGGTCGTACAGCTCCTGTTGTCAAGCTTGGCGACGCCTCAATGGCATCACCCTTTACAGCGAAGCACGCGTCTGTTGCCCCCACCACTGACATAATTCGTCAGGGACGCAGCACCCTCGTCACCACGCTGCAAATGTTTAAGATACTTGGTCTGAATTGCCTAGCAACAGCATATGTGCTGAGTGTGATGTATTTGGATGGCGTCAAGCTCGGTGATGTGCAGGCTACGATCAGTGGGGTATTCACTGCTGCATTTTTCTTGTTCATCTCACATGCAAGGCCCCTCCCAACTCTTTCAGCTGAAAGACCTCACCCTCATGTCTTCTGTCCCTATGTCCTCCTCTCTCTCCTGGGTCAGTTTGCAATCCATCTGTTTTTCTTGATCTCTTCTGTGAAGGAGGCTGAAAAGCACATGCCTGAGGAATGCATCGAGCCAGATTCCGAATTTCATCCCAATTTGGTGAATACAGTTTCTTACATGGTGAGCATGATGCTCCAGGTGGCTACTTTTGCCGTGAATTACATGGGACATCCATTCAACCAGAGTATTTCTGAGAATAAACCCTTTCGGTATGCCCTTTTGGCTGCTGTTGGCTTCTTCACTGTCATCACGTCTGATATATTCAGGGACTTGAATGACAGCTTAAAATTGGTGCCTTTGCCACCTGGGATGAGGGATAAGTTATTAGTTTGGGCTCTTGCTATGTTTTTGACCTGCTACTCGTGGGAGAGATTGTTGAGGTGGGCTTTCCCCGGGAAGATTCCGGCTTGGAGGAAACGGCAAAGGCAGGCCGCTGCTAATGTAGACAAAAAGAAGCAGCTCTGAGGGAAAGACCTGCGAGCGTGGAAGCCATGACCTCCGCCAGTCACTTGGACATATAGAGTAGATGGCACAACCGAAAACACTGGAGAAGTTTGATTGGCATAGTTATGTGCCAGTTTTGTTGCCCACACAAACCCTATAGTTTCTCTGTAATGTGGTACAGAACATTTTTGGATCTTTTAATGATTTTTCCCATCTAGGAATTTTCTCTCCAATTGTACCTCACTAATCGACAGCCACGGTGATTCATGGATGATCGCCCAAACATGAAGAGGATATGGGCTCTTTTCTTCTAATCGTATTGTCCCCTTTTTATCTTAGGCAAGAACTGTACTTATCGGATATGTGGTGACTTCTGAGTATAATTACACTTGATCAATATGCACATTTCTTACATATCAAATCAAAATATTCGTGATTTTCTTGGTGACCATTTTAATATAAATGCTTTATTGCTTTATTGTGATTTAACTTTTTAATATAAGGTATGAACCTCTAATTGGTTTCTGGGAGGGCCTGGTCTCTGAGAATGCAAGTCAAACAGGCGTTGCACAGCACGAGCAACCAAGAGGACAATTATCTGATGCTGTTCTGTCCATCATCTTTGGTTTTCTTGACACCCTCTTTCATGCATCGACGATTGGATATCTGTTCATGCCAGTGTCTGTGGTCACGTGTGATTTATTATGATGAATTGATAATTGATATCTCATTAGACGATTGTGCCATATTAGAGCGCACGTGGCTGTGGAAAAAGCAATTGGATTGATAAAGAAGTCCGAATCTTCACTCCTATTTTTTGTCTATCGATATTTCTTGAAAGTTTCAAGTATACGCATCAAGTTTAAATAAGATTAAATGACAAAGTTATTTTACATTAGGTGGCCAAAGAAAAAAGTCCACACAAGTTCATAGGAATTCCGGCCACTAAAATAATCGAGAAAGATCTTATTTCTTTTGAATTGGATCATCCCTGGATTACAACAGCTTTGGCTCGGAAACATTTATCAGGAACAACAATTTGTCTCTGTGCAAAACCATTATGCTAAAAGGTCAAAGCATCTACACCAAGCGACATAGCAAGTCGCTTATCTTGTAGAATGACGATGCCAGCTACAACATTGTCGCTGTTTACCGACCCCAACCAAAAGAAAAAAAAAACTACAACGTTGTTTACCAAAAGATTACACAGTCAAATATTTCTAACCTGAACTTTACTTTCATGCCAGACCTAAAAATTCCACATTTGTACTCTTCCACGCCTTATCTGCAACTAGCAGATCTTAAAGCATGTCAACTGCGAAAAGATTTTCTTACAACCTTCGGGTCGTCCCTTTTTCCCAGGCAACATATCTTATAGGAGAAGCCCACTCAGCGCTCAGCCAAACACAGCAGCCACTATCACCAGTCTGGTATTTGCCTATTTGTGCGTAGTTTGGTCAATTACCAGATCAAACCATCATCCTGGAACAACGCAGATCATAAATCAATGGTCAGCCATATGGAGATATTTTACATATCAGCATTGAATTCATTCTCATAGTTGAGTTCAAATCGAGTTTCCTCTGATATTAGAAGGTAGACTGATGACTAGTATCTACGACTCCGCAAATTTCCGATAATTTACTTCAAGAAGACTATTTACATGGGAACAGATGTCTGATGAGTGTAATACCGAGTAGTTTTGCCTACCATGACAAGAATACAGTGAACAGACACGCTTATTATAGTGATGGCAAACTCGTTAGAACTGCACAGAAGGACAGCATCACATGGACCAACGTTATCATAGAACCTTGGGAAAGGAGAGCACACCTTCGAGAAGCTGTCCAACCTTCAAGCAACAGAGTCAGATTCAAGTTTCTTCTTCACATCATCGAGGCAACATTGGATATCAGACAATTCTTTGGTGTCAACAAAGTTTCCAGCCTGAATTGAAATCAATACGCTCATTAGCAATTGTCCACCAGACAATTCCAGAAACAAACTTCTTGGGATAAATGACAGCAGTTCTAAATTCATAAAACCCAGTTTAATTTCTTACTACAAATTGCAAATAACTGAAACCTGAAGTCAATTTCAAACAGGCAATGTAGCATGCTTGCCTGTCTAATGATGCTTTTCAAGTGCATCTCAGCTGCAAGGAGTTCTCTTCGGCTTCCAGTAGATGATGAAATTTCCATATATACTCTGCAAAGGTCCAAGGACGCCAAGGCGAACTTCTTAAACCGATCACTATCCTTCCACAAATCTGATCCCTGAGAGATAGAGGAGGAATAAGGATCACATTTTGGATGTCCAATATGATCATTCAAAGAATATTAAACTAAAAGAATATTGAACTAAGAGAAACTACCATATAGAATTAACTGACTCCATGGATCCAAGACGTTTGAGTTCAAAATCATCCATACAGTAGTTTATTAGATGAACAAGATGATTTAGCAACACAGTTATATTTTCACTGTGAAACAGGCTAAAGAAAGTGTAGTTTAGTTTGATCAGCAGGCAGACCGGAATGAACTTTCAGTTTGGTCGATTTTAGCACAAGACTAAAACTAAACAAGAGACACATTGGACTACCATAAGAAGCAGTCAACTAGATGCCTCTAGGCAACAGTATTTGAGACTGTACCTGATACGACCTAACTTGCTTCAATAGGGCCTCAGAGCACATTACAAGATCTCCTTTCATTTTGTGCCACCTTGCATATAACCCCCACGTATCTGCTCCTGCACCACTTCGAACTATCTGCATTGAAAGAGATTTACATAATTTGCATCTAAGACAAAAATCATCTGTTCTCATTCCAGTACTTGTTGCAAATGATAACAGAAGCATCATTTAATTTTCACCCTAAAAACTTTGCATTTGGATAATTGCAATCTCAAATGCTCCAGTCATCATTTAGCTGGTATGTCTAGTACAGTTTCACATCATCAATTGCACATTTGTCTAGCTCTTACCAAATGGAAATTGTTAAACAGGGGATTAGATCAGGAAGGGGCCAATAGTGGATTTCCATAAAAATGAACACTATGGCATGATGAGCACATGGAGTTAAACCTCATTTAACTCACTCATAAGATACCTTAACATGGAAAGCATGCCAAGTAGTTGATGTCATATAAGCAGTTGACGTTCAATGTTCATAATCAAGCTTGAAAATAATTAAAATGTGAGGATATTCATCTTATGAGAAAATGACTATCATTTGAGGATAGAGGGATTGCGCAAGTAGTGACAAGTCATAAAAGACTTTGGTTTCTTATGATTTATACACAATCCATGCAGTAGGTTCTGGACAGATAGCGACAAGTAACAGCAAAAAATATGCTTGCTTTGGGCGTTTATTTAGAGGAATAAATGAAGCTTTTCATTTCAGAGGTTGAAATGAACAAAGTGATGGGGAAAAAATAGCAAACCTGCTGTAAAATCTTTCCGAGAGAGTCTACCAAGTGCTCAGTTTGCCGTAGTCTCCCCGCCTGAGGATCAGTAAATCCTGAATCATTACCCAACTCTGTGTCGGAATCAGGCGATTGACTTTGATTGGTAGAATTTCCAGCTCTTTTTTCTATCTCTTCAGTGATTTTCCCTAATAACTCGGCATCTACTCTTTTACCGTTTGTCATATTCAGTACCATCTGTGTAGCTTCCAAAGCCTAAGAGGAAAAGCAAAAGAACGGAGTATCCATTTTAGTAAAAGATTTCTCCAACTTATTGCACTTCAATCAAGAGAGAAAATGGGTTTTTGAAGAAAATTTTTTGGTCAGCAGTACGAGGCACCATCCCATTTTAGCTGTATTAACAACTGGAAAATCAAATTTGACAACGGAAGACACTTAGTCATACAGTCAAGCAGAATTCACGGGAGGCACCAGAACATGACCCTTCCAACTAAGAAGGGCACATTGGTCACATTAAAGGGACAGTAATCGGTACTCAAAATGAATAGAATTAAATATTGCTATTTAAGATCAAGGAACTTTTTTAATAATCTAAAATGAACTGTTCATCGAACTAATTTTGTACTATTTTCCAATTCTCACTAGTTGTTGCATGCATTTTTGTCTTGAATGGTGCCATGTTGCCTAAGTTATCATCATCCAGCACCTGCATATAATTTCATGACTCAACCCTCATATGGTTGATGGTTCCATATATAGCTCGCATGAGATCTTTAAATTCTTGTCCTTCCCAGATGAATCCTAAGAGATTGGTCAAGAGATTGCTAAATCTGTTGATCAGTTACAACAAAATGCAAACAATGGATGAAGATACTCAAGATTGACTTCAACTGCATTTTTTAGACGTGCCTAGTAGACTCGAGCTGAGAGTCCCATGACACAACTAAAGTGATGAGTTTAGCAAATATGCCTCACAAAGCCGTGAGCCGCCAAAACAGATAAAATCTATAACTGCTATAACAAGTTCATATCGAATTACTACTAGTTCTGGAATATGAGTCACTAAGACATGAACCAAACTGCAAAATTTGATGTTCAGTGGTTAACACCGAAACTTGTCTGGCATGTGGTCAATATGCTAGTAATCACCATCCTCAAATTACCTCATAGTGGACACCAGTAATTCCCCATAAAATAATAGTGAACTAATTTACGCACTCATGCTATGATACATGCAAAATTTTGAATGTTGATAATCTCTAGGGATAAAGTAATTTGCTCAATGCCATTGTAATCACTATCCTAACATTGCTTATTTATTCTTATAGAGGTTCAGTAACTCAACTTATTGTTACTGATGGATGTGAAGTAAAGATGGAGGACAATAAAGGCTACAAAATTTTCCCTTTTTCTGGCTCATGGCACTGAAGAAATGCCCCAATATATAATAATAGACAACCATAACCTAGGGTAAGATATGTTTATTTTAACAGGGCACCAGTGAGGTGCCTTCCATTCACAACCTAGAGGCTAAAAAATATCTAAGAAATTCAAAGACACTGTGTCAGAAGAGCTCCACCACAATGCCTAAAAAATAAGGTGGAAAGCCGAGTATCCTTTCCAACATATAAAACTTTCCTTATTTTAAAAGCCCACCATTTTCTTTTATTCAAAAGAACTTGAAGAACGGAATGGGAGTTCAAAAACAATAAAGCTTTTAATTTTTTTAACAATAATTAAGTCCAGACCAAGCTGAGTTCCTCTCTACCAGACCTGCCACAAACCAACTAGAGTGCAAGAGTGAGAAAGCCTTCAAATATGCACAGAATCAAGCATTGTTCATATGCTGAACCGTTGAAGTTGCCCCATTTTTGATAGAAATTTTAACATCGGTTGGTATGTTTCAAGCATATAGAACCCACTTATAGGTAACTAATAGTATGTGGGGCAGTTGAATGCAAACAATTTCTACCTGATTGATATTACCGACATCCATGGCAACTTGACTAAAGTTCTCCCACAACTGCCAGCTGTTTCTTCTGCCAACAGAGCATTTTATTTTAGATTTACTTGATCTTTCACAGTTTGACACTGCAGTCGAAGAAATCCCAAACAATACTACAAAAGATAACAGACTTAACTTGAACTTCAAGGCTTCCTTAAATGCAATGAAAGCTTCTTTGCTTCTCTTTTTTATCATATGCCTGCAAAGTAACATACAAACTCATTTTAATTTCCATAGTTAGAGTAATACCATATGTATTACTTTGCGAAGAACAAACAAATTATTATCTAACTATTAAAGACTACAAAACCCGTAGATGAGGTACAATTCCTGCAGATTATAAGGGCATTGGCAAACATATGGGAAGCACAGACAAGGTACTTCCTCTATTTACATCATATTCTTTATGCAGTATATAAGAGATGAGGAATTATGCCGGTCAATAGATGCTTTTTTTTTTTTTTTTTTTTTTTTTTTTTTTTTTTTTGGGGGGGGCGCGCAAAGAGAGGCGGAGACCATGAGACATCTCCTTCACTGTCCTTGGACAAGAATGATCTGGGCAGCCTCTCAAGCCTGCACCAGGCTATCTCCGGTTATAGTAGGATATAATTTTTATTGCCTCATGTTAAAAAAGAAAGGATTTCCTCAATCCCTCTTGTTGTTTTTTGGTTGATTTGGGAAGAAAGGAATAAGAGAGCCTTCATCAGAGAAATGATGCTTCTTTTTGCAGTACACTTTTGGTGCAATGGAAAATATGCGAGGATGTAATTGTTTTAATTGACATTGTAGATGATTTGTTTTGTAGCTGAGCTCGTTTGGTCATGAGCTCTTTTTGTACATGGGTTTGCATTCCCTTAGTGCCCTATGGTAGTATTTCCTTTTACCTATTAATAAATTAAAAAGAAATTGTATCCATATACCTTAGGCAAATTGCCCTAGTTAGAATGATAATGCTCGTTACTTCATAGGGGACAAACAAACTATCATCTAACTATTAAACACCACAATGGCCATAGATGAGGTACAATTCATGCAAATAATAAGGGAGTTCCCAGATATATACTCCATATTCAAGAAAATGCAGATAGGCTACTTCCTCTATTGACATCGCATCCTTCATGCAATAAAGAAGAAATTATATCCAGATTCCATAGGCATATGCTATGCATACCGTACAAAATGCACTCATTTAAGTTCATCTTATCTATATGAGTGAGCTGAAACTCGGGCAGGCTTTACTGCACACACATGCTTTAATCTTAATCCTTCTTTATGCATCCTTCTCCTTCCCCCCTTGAAAGCTAGTTATCCTCCATAAAGCTTGTTAAAGTATCCCACAATGCTTGTCAATGGGTTTCAATGGGCTTTATATACATGCATTCTCCCTATACCTATTTGCCTGTATTTT
Organism: Eucalyptus curtisii; assembly: GCA_017140595.1. NCBI lineage: Eukaryota > Viridiplantae > Streptophyta > Magnoliopsida > Myrtales > Myrtaceae > Eucalyptus > Eucalyptus curtisii. The sequence continues at coordinate 45,403,730 of CM029501.1, read as the reverse complement.
TTGGTTGAATATTCTTACATGGTATGACATATTTCGTGTGTGAGGCTCTCTACCAGTTGCACGTGCTGTGCTCAGTCCCATTCACAGATGAGAGGAGGCATTAATGTATCCCACATTATATGTCTACAAGGTTTCTCTGGGCATTATGATCATATAGGCTCCCTCTACCAATCAACTTAAGTTTTTTGGTTAGATTTTCTAACAAAGTCCAACGGTCATAACAGTGTCAATGTCTTAAAAAATTAATTGGATTTTACACCTAGAACATTTTCAAGATATATAGAAAAACTCACTAAGCTCCCAAGTCAGCAATGGTACTTACTCGTAAAGAAGCAAGAACAAATAGGTTAGTGACCTTCCTTAGACAGAACACCATGCTTGGAACAAAAGATAATTTTCTTTTGGTACCTCTCTGAAAGAAGCAGGCGAAGGACATAACATGTGATACACCAACTAGTAAGGCCATCCAATTTCCAAATTGGTAGCAAGATAATGTGAGAACTTATTCAAAGAGTGACGACATGAAATGGTACCACTGAGAGGCCAGCAGGGCAGTAAAAAGAGGAAAGAAGCTAATCAAACCTCATAAAGATCATACCACGGGAAAAATAGAAATGCACCACTGAGCATACATGTTCACATCAACCATTCACTGGTAGGATTGTTATATAGTAGAAAAATGAGATATAATACACAGCAACCAATAGACAAGAAGGGTCTAAAAAATGACGAGACTCACAAACAAGCAATATTGTTCCAAGCTTCCCCATTATCTGGATCAAGTTGAACTGCACGAGTGAACCCATCTAGAGCCTTTTCAATGTCCCTCGCCTATATCAAAATTAGAAACCAGATTGTATACTAGAAAAATGTGCAATTAAGAAAAGAACAAAACCAACAGGATATAAAACACTATGCAAATCAAACTGGTCTTGAACCATGCTAACACAAAATACCTTTAAAGCTGCAGCACCCAATGCAAACCAGCCATCTGGATACAAAGAATTCAAGGCCATTGCAGACTCCCTAAGATGGAACAATGGCAACAGTGCATGTCCATGTCAACCATGGGATAGGGGCCAAAAATTATACATAAATTGAAACAATAAGGTAAAGCATGCATATAGACTTACCATAAAACCATAGATTTCCCATAGTCCCCTCTGTTGTATGCACTTCGAGCAAGGGACCTCTGTTAAAAAAATGAATTAACAAAAAACCAGCATTTTAGAGGAAAATGGCTTCAAGATTTATGGATCAGCAAGACCAATTCGCAACACATATGGAGTTAATAATCTTGGGTGGCTATCTAATACAAGCAGACCCTGGCCACGGAGAAGGATTTTGGAAATGTGTTAGGAATGATTGGCCTATATTTTCGAGCTTCACTGAGTACAAGGTCGGACATGGGTCCTCTATTTATTTTTGGAACGAACACTTCTTTGAAAGAACTTTTTTCCTATCCTCTTCAGGCAAGGCACAATGCTGGGGGTGCTATTAGTGCTTTCCACTCCACTAATGCAAGTGGTACCCAATTGAATGTCCCCTTTGTCCACATGTCTGGATCAACGAGACGACAAAGTCTCATGGACCTGACCTCAGGTGGAACACTTTCAACCATAACATTTTGTTTCATGCTCTTATAGTGCAAACTGCTGTCGAGGAATCCTGACTTTAGATGTAAATAGATTTTAAGAGTCAGCCTCTCTAAGCTGCCTTCTTTATTGGGATGTATTACAGGAGAGTATTCTGACAACTCTCAGAAGGGATCTTCAGCTAGTGAATAGAAGCTTCTCTAAGTAGACCACATCCTAACTCATTCCCAGAATGAGACCTACTGTGAACACTGCATTGGGACTTTTAGGCAGTCATTAGTTGAGGCTTCCACACTTAAAGAACTACCCCAGGCCAGGAAAGGAACTTATTTTGCAAATAACAAAGAGAAAGATCGATAGTAGCTAATATTCCTCTGGCATCTTTTTAAATTGTTTAAAGGAAAGAAACTTGAGGCTGCCTGCCGTCTAAGAGTATAGTTTCCTTGATGCAAAGATAAGACGCTAAGATATTTTGAGACTTTGGGTTACTTGAAACCACTTTTCTTATGTTGTTAGAATTAGTGGACTCTCTGTGTAATTGTATAGGGGTACTACTGCAACCTTCCACGCACCTTTCTTAATGAATTTATTAATTTAGCTTAGTAAGAGCTCTGCAGCATACAGGACGCCACTAATGTTTAAGAAAGTCCAACTGGTCGCCACTCCCTGAATTCAAGGAAACTGTTTATTTTTTGAGGCAAGGCACACAAGACATCGACAATTCTAGACTTTTCATACTCCTATAAAAGGGATTTTGTCCCGTACACTTTATATATATATATATATAGAATAACACAGACCATCCCATATCTAAAGTCCAGTAAAGCATGTAGGCCATGTTCTGTTTGCATAATCAGAGCAAAATATGACTTTCCAGCTGTCTTTAGGACAATATTGGTTATAACATGCTCAAGGCATAGTGGAACAGAAAGACAGTTACGTATAAAATTACCTATTATTTTGATGAAAAATATTCCTGCATGCAAATTAGAGTTTAAACATTGGCATGTGGACGAGTTTATTCTCGTATTGAAAGGTGAGTTTACCATAGCAAATCAGATGAGTATCATTAAACAAAGCCTGCTTTCCAAATTTCAAACAGAGTATTGCCTGAGCTACACAAATGGCCACCACCAAGCTCAATGTCTTACAAATAGTTCATTTTGTTCTTCTTGTGATACAAAGAGAGTTGCCAGGATCTATAAGTAAATCGAAGCACTAGTGGTGACATAAACAGATACACCATTAGTCCTTCTCTTCAACTCCAGATCTGGACATATGGTTGTTATTGCAAAATATGACATCAAGATACGTTCTTCATTTTCCTTAAAATTTCCTTGATCTAACTTTCAATGAACCTAAAACAGCACGCATTACCCCTGCTTATGCCATCACTTTGAAACCTAAGACATATTTGGCTTCCTTGACCTAACAACAGAATAGCTCTGGCATGAACATCATGGGATTAACAAAATGTAATGTGCATGTTACCTTAGCTCGAGCAGATCTACCATTTGAAACTTCCAGTGCCTTTTCATAGCAGGCATCATTATTTGTCACATCACCCAATGAACACCTAGCAAGTAAAATAGAAACAAATCCAAGCTCTCAATTTGCGACAAATTTTAATTGAGCAAAACTTTAAGCAGAAAATTACTACAAATTTCTCTCTTTCAAGTTGGTGATTTTTCCAGGGACATTTAGCATAGCTTATCCCAAGAAAATCACAACAAATTTCTCCTCCCACAAAGCTAAGACAGGTATCTCTGTTCATAGGCAGGCATAAAAAATCTCAAACCAAAGAAAACGCACAACACTAATCAAGAAATAATGACAAAATCTATAAGCCACATACCACAGTCTGGGGTCATTGGACATGACAGAGAGCCTGGTTTTAATAAGTTCTATTGCTGCTGCTTTCTTCTCCAACAAACTGAAAGACAAATCAATAAAGTGTCAAACAGGACGTGAAACACATATTAAAATACTCAATTCTCCGCAACAGCTATCATATCATACCGATAGCAGTATATAAGATTGTCCCACAACTCAAGATCTTCAAATATCTTGACTGCCTCTCCGATCAAACCACAACTAATTAAAAATTCACCATATTCCCTGCGAAAAATTAGGGAAAAAGGTACCATAAGTTCTCACACAAAGTGCAGCAGAAAAAATGCTATAGTCAATATCATGACATTCCTTGTTAACAAAATAAAGGAGATACAAATTCATGCATATGTAAAAAGTTCATAAACATATACACACATATATACATGACAGCTGCACAGAAATGCATACACTGATCTGAATAGAGAAATATGTATAATTAAAACACATGTATACACAGATGTACACACGTCCGCATCTTCCTCCTAAAAATGGATACATCAATAAATGTGCCTATTTTCATTGCCAGCTAATATGTATATTCAAAACCTTCTATTTACATGACTGAAACATACTTTCGCAGTGCAGGTATAGTAGGCATATATACTCCAAAGCTACAGAACATCCTCTCGGCAACTTGAGGAGAAGGCTCATACACACCCTTAACCTGAAATATAGAAACCATGGTTGTGGTAAATCAACAAAAGGACAAAAGAGAGCCGTTTTTAATAATCCAAGTAAGACATCATTATAGAAACGATAAGTGATAAATCAATCCATGGATCTTAACTTGATCTTCAAAAAATGAGGTCAAAGTAGAACGAATCTAATTAAGAAGTCATTCTTAAAGGAAAAATGAGCTGAGTCAAATAGATGCCTCTATACCAAAGTATCCATCATCAGCAAAGCACGCTCCTTTGTCCGACTACGAGTGGACTCCCAACGTATACGTAATATGTCACAGAAGCAACGTATCTGAAATAACAGAGGGGGAAGGATTTAAATTAAGGAATTGGATACAAAACAATATGTGACCAGAAAACTAGACCAGATGGCCAAAGATTGATCTTCTACAGAAATATAACAACAAAATATGCATCGATCATCAACTGACTATTTCTAGTAACAATAGATAGCTTTCATAAAAAACAAGATCATGACATCTTGAATTTATTATTAATAAGTGGTCATGGTCAAACTAGAATAAAGATGATAACAATGGAATAAATAGCTCTCTCTTTTTGTATAAGCAAGATCCCACATTCTTGGCACCAGGGCATTACAATATGCACAAAATTACAACGCAATAAAATTTGACTTACGATGAAATACACAGACTGCTGGGAATCGATGGCCTCTATATATGGAGCCATATCCCATCCTGAAATCGAATAAGGAAGTAAGTACCAAAATAGTAGCTCCTACATATTTCAGATGAACATACAACTACACTACCTATTAGGATAGTGGTAGACTTATAGTATAATATGGTCATGAGTCTCCAAGTTAGTAGATAATCGACTAAAAATGTTTGTATGTGTGCAAACATGCAAACTAAACTGATATTTATCATTTTCAACATATAACCTTGTTCATAATTGGTTTTTCCAATAAAATGCCACTGTTTTGATTTTCAGGCTAGAAAAAGGCATCCAGATGTTAGTACTCAAGGGTCAAGCATTAGGATGTCACTTAGCTTTATTGTTTTGTGCTACTTATGACGTATGCTAGCCTCATGAACCACCCAACTAGGACTGTCCACCTAGTGCAACAAAAAACCTGTGGATTGGCTTCTAAGTCCCATGATTTTTTCAAACTCGAAGAGGGTTGCTTCTCTCTCTAACTGAGAAAACACGCGGCTTCAATTCTTCATATGCAAAACTTAAAATGTGACGAGAAGGTCTACAAAGTCAGGTTCATCACATGACCATTCTTTTTCTTCAGCGCCATAAATATTTCTGGAACCAAACTCTTTCACTTTTTACTAACACGTGTGTATGATCCATTCCCACCACTATTCATAGTTTAAATGTATGATCCATTCCCACCACTATTCATAGTTTACATGTCTAGCATATTAACATTTTTTGTTTTCGATTCTCTTTTAAACTTTCCAGCGCACTGCCTCTTTCTGTGCATCAACGCTCAATGGTTTAAATTGTCTTTGTGGATAACCCCACAATATATGTATACTGAAAACATTCTCAAAGGGTAGACATTTCTCGTGATGATTAACTAAGAATACATGCTTATGTAGTTAAATAAAGGCCAATTTTTCAACATCGAGACCAAACAAAAGAGAAGCGTTTGCAAACCACAGATAAAATAAGGAATACATGGTCAAAACATTACTTTGCATCTCATCCTGTCGAGAGCTCCTTTCTATCAGAAGGCATTTTGCCAGGATGACTGCCTGTTGGATTGCATGCAATGGGAGAGCCGCAATACTATCACTCTGAACGCTTTGAACAGCACTCTTAACATCACCGTGGTTATTCTCTAACAATTTAGGAGTCATCAAAACATCAGAGGTCTCACATGTGGTATGTTGCGGTGGTCTCGAATTATTTTCACCAAGCCTCATCAAGGGCTCTACGTTTCCATCGTCCAATGAGCTTACGTTTGTAACAAGTACCCTTTGTGCTTTTGCTTCTACCTAGGATCAAATATTATAGAAAACGGAAAGAAAGTTATAAAGAGATGCAAACCCACTTCAGTCCAGGCAAAAGATTATAAAACGTTCCAACTGCTCCCTCTTCAGAAAAATTTCAAGAGACACAAAACGCAGTTATAAATCAAGTAGAAAAAGGGTTGAAAATAGTATGTTCAGATAGCAACACCAATTATGTCAATTCTGTAATCCTAGGGGAAATAGAGAAGCACAAATGATGCATTGCAGCCATTCATTTGCATGGGTCCCAAAACAGTTCCCATGAAATGAGTTCTGCCACAATAAAACAACAATGAACACGAGCAGCACTTCTATTCACCTGATGTGCAGTTCGGAATCCAAGAACCCCAGTCACTGAGAGCTGAAGCCCAGCAGCCATTTCCGCTGAATCAAAATGATGCCTATTGGTGACGAAAAACATCAGCATACATATTGCATCCACATCATACCTTCAGAAAGTGTAATGAGTGGACCAGATTTTTTATGCCATGCAATGTGGCAAGCCAACACAATAGGCTACACTTGAATCATTTAATTGCTGTAAGAAAATGATATTGCTTTTTACCAATAAAAATGGAATATCATTGAAGTGGCAGCAGGAGGTTCCCATCTCTATATGAAAGTCATTTAGAAGACCTATCAATCTACTGTGGTCATTAAAGAATAACTTAGTTGTAAAGAACTGCAAATACTTCACATTTACACAATCTCTACATCCTCAACTACTCTCTTATATCTATCCCTCCATGCTAACCCAGAAGGTGTATAGGGTATAAATTGTGGACACTTCTGCTTGGCTCTCTTTATCTAATACCTTCCATGCCCCTATTAACTCCTCCATATATTTTGCTGTTACCAACCTGACACCCATGAAAGCTAAATATTCCAGATATCTCAGGTCGCAGGACAGTGCAGTAACAAATGGTCCACTTATTCTGCTGCTGCTTGATACTGTGTGTATTTACCAAGATTGTCCCTCAAGATTGTTGATAGTTAACCACTTGACCAAGATGCCTCCCTTGCAGAAGAGGAAAACATAGTGGGCACAGTTCATTTACAAATTATTGTCCGAAAAAAATTTGGATATCCATCTCCCCGGTTGCCAAACCACAAGACTATTCGTTGAATAAACTCAACAAGATTCTTCATTCATTTTTTTTCCACCAGGAACGTTTTACAAAAACCAGTTGTAGACTTTGGTCATGTTACCTCAGCCTAAAATCTCTAATTGCACAAGAAAATGTGCTAGTAGGTCATAAATTGCTGACTATTTTAGGATGATCTTGTACAGAGTCACATGTCACCAACGAATTCGATGTCTATTGCCAGATCAACATTTTTAGAGAATTTAATCAAATGCACAGAGCAGCCAAAAGTCATATCATTACACAAGCACTGTCAAAGAAATGATATATTTTAGGAAGAAGTACGAACAACATACTTTATTCAATGAGAATGATAACATGAGCTGAACATGTAATACTCACTGCAAACTTGGTTAATGACAATTAAAAGTGTAAAATGGGAAAAAAAGAATGAAAACTCACCTGCAAGAATCAATCCTTCCATAGCTATGTTCCACCATACCTGCTTCTAGATGGACCATTGATACAATTGCCTTTTTTTCATCATCGCCTAACTTGGGACCCCAGTAATCAGATACCTTCTCTAAAGTGCCAAAATGCTGCAAACTCTCAGCACTATAGACATGCAGGAGATCAAACAAAGAAGAAGACCTCTCATCCAATAGTCTTTGATGAATAAACAGTACACGAGCCAGCCACCATGACATGCTTTGTAGTCCACCCACTGAAGCTATAGTGCCATGAACTGAAAAGTCCTTTGTCCTCACAAGCAACATCTTGGCAAGGACTATGTACTATCAACCAGAAGAGATACAGAGTCAAAAACATTTGTTGAGAAATAGATACTCGAAAAATCCAACAAATTACATGTTCTTCCCAACAACATGAAAATTGCTTCATTGAATCACGTTTTTGAAATAGCAGATTATAATTATTTCAAAAAGAAAAGGTGTAATTTTGTTGTAAGATTTGTAGTTACGCAAAGAGATGTAATCGTCAGTGCAATGCCTGATTGAGGAGATTACTGGCATTCATACTTCACGCGCGTATGGATTTTCCTTCGTTTTCATTTATGAGTTTCAACAAGAAAAAGTATCAACTTTGTGCTGCTAAGATCACTTTCATCATCCTATGAGAATTCATTCAAGTAAAGCATTAAGATGTAAAATACAATTGCTGGTGCAATCAAGTTTAAGAAACAGCACCATATCCAGTTGCTAAGTCAACAAACACAGGCAGAGGCACAAGTGCACACACACCTAGACGAAAGAGCATCTTTGATTTCCCATCACAGTTGCTTTTAAGGTGTTCCACTCCTACATTGGTTGATCAAATGGCTAGATACAGGGCATAGTACGTTTAGTACATGGCATAAAAATGGCCAAGGAATAGTGATCACTCTCATCTTTTACCACCAGAAAAACCAAGTCCCAGCCTCAAGGCATGTAGAAGGGGAGAGAGATCGCGCGCGCGCGCGCGATATAAACGAGTTATGCACACATAGTGTCACATATAACATACATCAAAACATAAAAGCAGACAAATACAAACCCACCTGAAGATGAGTGAATTTTCCGAGCAAATCAGAACCTGCAGACATGAGCTGATGACAGGCCCAATTGTCCCACTCCACGTATTCCTCCACATCCAATGGCAAAGGACACTTGGGAAACCCCTTCAACGGTCTGAAATTTCACAATTAAAAAATCAAACCTTTATCAATTCTGGAACTGAAAAATCAGGTCTTCAAATGCAATTTGCCCATAATTAAGGAACCCTTTAGCACAATGTACCCACTGATAAGTTCGCATTCCTCCAATCAACAGAATAACTCGCAAGGAGAAACCGACGGGACTCACCCGGTGACGTTACATTGAGCGAAGACCAAAAGCGCCGCCACGGCCACACACAAGACGAGAACGGCTCTCAAGCCGCTCTCCGCCTCATCGCCCGACGCGTCCGCGAGAAACGACTCGGCCCGGTCGATCAACTCGGAGTAGACGGCCTCAGCCGATGCGGCGGAGTCGGAGAGGTCGGGGAGGGCACCCGCGGGGAGGCCGAAGACGAGGCGGAGGGCGTCGGAGTAGAGGAGGGCGGCGCGGTACTCGCCGGCCTCGATGGAGAGGAGGAGGCCGCGGACGAGGGCGTGGAGGCGGTGCTCCGGAACCGAAGAAGGCGGCGGAGACGGAGACGGAGTCGGAGGAGGAGAAGGAAGGGTGCAGCGGAGGAGGCGGAGCTCGTACTCGCGGAGGATGCCGACGTCGGAATCGCACATTCTCGTTGGTTCGATGAAGAAGAAGAAGATGAAGAAGAGTTTCGCGTTCTAGTTGGGGAAGGGTTTAAGAGCGGTTTATAATTTATACGAGGGTCGGACATGGCCGGGGGAATTCGCCAATTATGTTTTTATAATATTCTAAAGTCGCGTACTTATGTTTCATAATCTTTTGAAATAGATGTAAATTATTATTGCACTTTACAAAAGCACGTCCGGTAAAATTAAAACTAGAGATAAATTGGTTATAGTTTGCATCTAAAATTATGGTTGTTGTTCTTGAGAATTTTGTATTTGCAGTACACGGCACGAGTCTTCTTACGCCCACTGAACTTAAAGCAAGTCAGCATCTATCTCTCTTTCATTTCCCAAGTAACGATTCTTGATGGTTTTGCAGAACGAGGTGATTCTGGTCTCTGTTGGCCTTGAACATCCGCATACATTGCCTTTGGATCTCACTTCGAAAAGATTCAGGGGATATCGCAAATTGTTGAAAAGCATTACTTTCAGTACAAAAAAAAAGCAAATGACTTCATAAGTCAACGCCTCCTTTTATTTCTTTTCTTCCGACACCTCCTGAAATCTTGAACCAGGTGACAGCGCACGAGTCTAGAATGACTGCAAGCCTCGCCGGAAAGGTCCAAGGCCTCTCTACTCTCACGTCAGACAAGCAATCAACGTTGGGAGTAGAACTCCATCAGTTGAATGAGCCGGGTCTTGAAGTCCTTCTCCAGCTCCACGTCCTCATCCCTTCGCCTCTTCTGCACTGCCACCAGCTTGTCCTCGTGCTCTTTTACCAGCATCTCCCTTCTTGCCATAAACTCCTCCATTTCCTTTTCCTGCAGAGCAATTTCCTCCATCCTGAACCAAAACCGAAGTCAGTACACAGCAGCTATCGAGGGATGTAATAAAATAGAACAGCACGGTAAAGCTTTTTAGTACCCCCTTTCCTTATCTTCTGCACTTGCAGGATTAGCATTTGACTGCTTCATTCGCTCCCTCTTCTCCTGTTGTTCCCTCTCAAAGTCCTCTTCCTTCGCATTTAACTCATCGTGGATGACCCTCAATTGCTCTTTGAAGAACTGCTCCTGATAATCCATCTGTTGGAAGCACATCACGAGAGTTAGTGGACATGAAAATACAACATGGTGGGGAAGCAGGAATTCTTCAATCATACGGGATTAACATTCTATGAGACATTCAACTATTCCCCCTCCATGTTTATCTTCAATATGATAAACATAGAGGGGCAAAAGGCATGCAAGTGGGCAAAAGTATACTGCTTGTTGCAATTTCTAGAAAACTAAATTTGAAATGAAAAAGTCTCTCTCTCCTGGTCAATTGACTTCTTCCGCAAATGAAATGACAAAAGAAACACAAGCACACGGAAGCGATGTTCAGCTCTAGAAAAAGATTACTGAAACTTTTTTACTGAGATACAAGTCCATACTTCCTCCTTGTTCTGTTCATGTTGCGTCTTTGTTCTGTGTCTGACAATACAGTTCTCCTCCACGCTCTTCCGCAGCCTTTCACTCACAAGGTCAAATGATTTCTTGAGTTCCTTTGAGTGCATACGCTCCTTAGCAACCCTGTTCTTAAGCCAGATGAGTTGCTGGTTGTCCTCTGTCATCTGATTAACTTGATTAACCACCATCTCCTTGTATGATCTCATCTCAAATTTCAGCTTAGATTTAGCTGAACACCGATATTTCGAAACCGAGGGGTCAATGCGATGCAAAAAGCCAAAACAAAACAACAGATCAGGAAAAAAAGAAAAACACAGGCACATGTAGATGTATATTTCAATACATGAACTTGTAACCGCACAACCATGCGGAGAGCGAGAAAGGGAGAGAGACCTTGTGAATGCCTGTTAAAAATGTCTAAATCTTGTTTTTCTGCCATATATCCATAAAGCTGCCGTTTTCCCCCAGGAAGAAATAAGGCACCTCCACGATCCCAAGCATTTCTGTTGGTTCCTTGGTCTATGAAGTGATTGTGGAGACCTACAGCCTCAAAAAAGCCCCTTGGAGAGCTCTCGAAGATGAGAATGCCCATGCCACGGTGACCCTGAGGACCGTAAGCATGGCGAGCTTTTACAGCTTGGTATGAGCTGAAGTAGTCCAGAAGTTCTTGATTTCCCATACCAATCCACTGAAATAGAAGACAAAGTCAAGTTCAATTGTACTCTACCGAAAAATAAATGATGCATTTTCTACCAGCTTGCAATGCAGCAACCTGTGCTTCACTGACTAAATTTTTTAGATTAAAAGTGACATGCCAATAAAGAAATGAACAGATACCACCTGTCTTTCCACAATTGTTGATAAGAGTGTAATCGTGAGATAAGACAACTATACCTTGTCATTTTCACCCCTTTTCAGGATTGTGTTCATGACAACAACCATTGGAGGCCAAACAATGTCTTTATCTTTCTCCTCAACCTTCAACCCTTCCCACTTACCGAACACTTCGCCAGCAGGGACCACTGAAGTGCCTCTCCTCATCAACTCCTCATCCAAGAGTTTTGCAAACTCCCGGTGAAGCTTAACCCTTTTCGCTCCAATCGTTCTTGCATGTGCCATAAGAGGCTCCAGACCCCGATACCAATCAATAGCACCCGGACCCCCATGACATGCAGGACAGTGCCACCGCCTTCCGGGGTCATTTATCTCATCAACAGTCAAGGAATTTATTAACTCAAGAAATTTCTTAAGCCACCTGTTATTCTTCCACATTCCATGGCTCTTTTGACTTGTGTCGGAATCAAATTTATCACTCATCAAATCATCATCAGAATCATCAAACATCAGATCAGAGTCATCGTCATCCACGTCATCATCATCAGCATCATGATCCTTGTCTGCCTCACCGTCCTCACCAGCAACATAATTTGAGGACGAGTTATCATTAATTTGGTCATCCTCTTGAAACTTAGACTGTGCCAAACCAGCTCTGCCTTGCCAATTCCATCCATGCTCAAGAGGTTCACTAATCACAGTTTGTTGCACCACATATTGTGGAGACCTCATGCTTCCCCTACCAGCTGGTTTCCTGAGATCAACAATTTGTGGGAACCAGGAATTGCTGCAAGCTGCCCTCCCCGATCCACTATTAGTCTGAATAACCGGCTTCTGAGCCACATCTTGCTGCCCCAATGCTTTAGAATAAGAATTCTGAGAAGGCCAGGGCCTCCTGGAGCTGCTTCCAGCTTTGTTTTTCGACTTCCCAGCATATACTTCCCACTCACCAACATCATCTGGTGCAGAATCCAATCGAACTTTTCCCACTCCCCGACTCAATTGCTCAACATCTGACTTCTTTTGACCCTTGGAAGATGGATAAACATTGTTACCAGAACTAGAGGAACTCCAGCTCCCTCTGCTGGAAATCATCTTTGCACACAAACCCAAGCTGGAATACATATTTAGTTAGAGTTTAAAAAGAGGAATTGATATAAAGTGGAGTTAAAAACCAGCAAGATAAGTATAAAAAAAAATGCAACAAAAATGAAAATTGACTTTGCCAAATTCATTCATGTTATCACAGCAATGTGCTAGGTTAATTTTAGTGATGTATAGGGAACCAATGAAGATCGTGCACCTCAAATGATTGAAGTACACATTACTTTGACATGATCTTCTATAAAAAAAGAAAGGCACAATATAAAAACAAGTTCAAAAAAAGCATGTCATGCCTTACAATAAAAAAAAAATTATAGGAAAAATACTTTAAAAGCAAAACAAACAAAACGGAGAAGAAGCACGCTGTTTAATTTTTTGCCAGCAGAAGAAGCGTACGATGGCTTATATGAAATTGCTTATATATTCGAACGAAGTTTATCAGAGATGCATGCTTATAGGATTGACGATATGGCGAGTCAAAACAAGGACACGAAAGAAATGAAAATAAATAAGCAAGAATCTGTTTTACTCGCTAAAAGATAAAAGACCTAATGAAGGTGGTAGATGTAAGAGAGGGAGAAAGGATATTTACACGGTCTCCCCCAGGATCCAGATTTGGACTGATTTCAAAAGATCAGAAAAAAGCAAAGAAATTTGGGGACTCTCATCCCCTCCACAAACCTTCTCTCTAAAACCCTTGATCTCAATCCCTCCTACCAATTAAGAAATACCTTTTTCGCAGTCTCTGTAAACCCTCCCAATCAAACTCCATCCAAACTAGAAAAGAGAAAAGTTACTTTCAAAAGTTTCCCCCAAAGGCCCAACGTTTTTTCTCCTCTTTCCTCTCAGAGTTTTACTGCAAAACCATACTCAAAACAGGTCGTATTTTTGCCTCAGCAGCTCCGAAACCCACCCGCAGGATAACCAAATACGTCCACGCAAGAGAGAGTGAATAAATAACAAACCAAAAAGCATATCGGAGTCGACAAGGGAACCCTATACATTTCGATCGATGCGTAGACATGAGGAGAAACCCCGCACAAGAGCGACCAATGTACCTCCGATTCCGACGCAACCAAGCTTAGAAGGGAGCAGTCCCGAGCGCGAGAAGGGTCGAGAGGCGCAAAGCACAAAGGCGACTTCGTGAGGCGTTGTTGACGCCAAGCAGCCGAGGAGATAAGACCAGGGAAGAGAAAGAAAGCGCGGCGACACGAACCCACAAGGACGTAGACAGAGAGAGAGAGAGAGAGAGAGAGAGAGAGAGAGAGGTGGGGACGACGAATGGAGGAACCCTCAATGCATGCATGCAACAAGCGCCGGCGGCAACGCACGTGAACAAGCACAGGCCGCGAGAGAGAGAAAGAGAGAGAGAGAGAGAGAGAGAGAGAGAGAGAGAGTTACCTGAAGGCCGATCAAGCCGGAGGAGATGACGGAGGGAGAATCGGGCGCGCCGGCGAGTGGAGCGGAAGACTGAGACACTGGAAGAGACTCGGAAAGAGTGCGAAGGCATAACGTGGAATGGAGGGAGGGAGGGGACGACCTTTGGTCTCTGCTGTGCATGCTGCGGACCTCAAAATACAAACATAATAATAATAATAATAATAATAATAATAGTAATTGTACATCTAAAAAAAAATATATTGACAAATACCAATTAAAGTTCAGCATTATAATACATCTCATTTGACAAAATAGATGAATGTTTCTCCATGGTCATTTGTCAATCCTTTAGAAAATCCTAAAATAATCGAAAGTTCAAAGTATCCTAGACATTCGCATTTTATTCTTTTTCTTTTTCAATTCTTAAATTTCTTTTATTTAACAACAATATCCACCGGATCTTTTTTTTTTTTTTTTTTCCGAATAGTAATATCCATTATTTAAAAAAATTGCAATTAGATTCTTCATATATTACTTATGGTTTGAATATTATCACTTTGATTTATTTTTTAAAATAAAATAAATAAATCTCAATCTTGTTCCTCCTAAAATAGTGGAAATCCCACTGACCGTTAACAAAAAAATTGTGAAACTGTCCCCTCTCTCAACTTCACAATACATTCCATCATCTATTTTGTCAAATGACGGTATAATCATGTACTCATTTTCCTTATATATATATATATATATATATATATATATATATATATATATATATATAGATATATATATATATATTTTTTTTTTTGATACCCGGGAACCCCGTATAGTCGGCGGCCGGAAGCCGGCGGGTAAACCCCGGGCGACGCTAGCGAAGGACCCACCACCTCGACGTCGCGCTTAAGATTCCGTGCGGCCACGGGATTCGAACTCTTCCGTCCTTGGTGAACATCATGAAAGACTTATCCAACTAGCCACCGCGTGGGCAAGTCGCAGCGTGGTCATTTTCCTTATATTTTTATATGAGAGAATTACCAAAAAAAGTCCTAAATTAGCCGACCGGCGCCGAGGTAGACATTGGCGAGGGATGCCGGCCAGCAAATGCTGATGTGGTAATTTTTTAATATTTTTTATTTTTTATTTTTCGAATTTTTTAATATATTTTTTAAAATTTTTAATTCTTTAATTTTTTTTTCTCACCTTCTTCACCGGCCAGAGGCGAGGGCTGGCGAGGTCAGCCTCGCCGGCCACTGGTGAGGGCGAGGGTGACGCCCCACCAGATCCGGCGAGCTCAGCCCTCACGCGCGGCAACAAAGAAGACGAGTCCCTCCGCCGAATTCCCCCCCGATTTGCCCCACCGGAACGAACTGCTCGGCTTGATTCCGATCGCCACGAGGCTCTTAGATTCCGTCAGCCGAACCTCGACATCAATGGCGACGTCCACTTGCAACCGAGCAATGCAACGAGCTTCGACGTCCCTCGAATCGGCCCTCAGATCGGTCGTCCAGTCGTCTCCTCAGCTCGGCTCCACCTCCCCTCGATTCCCTCTCCCCGCCCGGTTGACCGCCTCCCTGCCTCCGCCCCAGCCTTAGTGAGGGCCAAGCTCGTAGGATCTAGTGGGGCCTCACCCTCGGCAATGGCTGGCGAAATCCTCGCCGGCAAGAGGAAGGAGAAGGTGAGAAAAAGAAAAGAAATAAAAAAATATTAAAAATTCGAAAAAAAATATATTAAAAAATTGCCACATCAGCGTTCGCCGGCCACCGTCTGTCCCCCGGCGTCCACGTCGCGCCGGCTGGCCAATTTTGGCTGGATGGACTGAATTGGCACAATTATAAAATGTTTAGGACTAAATTGACCCAAAATAAAGTTTAGGATTGAATTGACATAATTGCAATAGGTTTAAGACTTTTTTGGTAATTCTCCCATTTTTATATAGTTATACCGAGAGATTGCCTTTGTTTGGGAGTTCTTTGCCTATGCTCAATTGGATACTTCCATAAGCGTGGAGGTTGGATCATCGTGTACATATTATCCTACATGAAATTAATCATAATTCCAGAAATATTTTTTGTCACTGAAATCCAAGATATCCTCATTTTAGTTGCTCATGACATAATCCAAAAATCCAAACATAATTCTGATTCACATGATTTGCTTATTTTAGAGTACTCTTAATTTAATTCCAATGCGGAAATTCGCTGCTAAATGTGATCAGATGATGAATGCATTCCGACTCGACTCAATCGAATCGATTATCGAGAGCAGGATGGACTCAAAAGCAAAGACTGAGAATCTCGTTTTCATCGGTTGTGACGGAGAAGTTTCGATGATTTTAAAGATGCACCCAATCAAATGAGAAACAAAAGAGAAAGAAACATGAGCAAATGCAGAGAATGGAAAGAGAGCCCTCACAAAAACCTCCCGAATCGACACGAATCCAACAACACGTTTCCTAGCAATGCAAAAAATATATTACTGAGGCATTTGTCAATTAAACTTCAAATATTTGGAATTCGACTTTCATCCCTTACTCTTAAAATCTAAAGTCATAGACCCGTTAAACGGGTGGGTCGGGTCGGGTTTGAGTCGGATCATAAATGGTCTGACCCAAATCAACCCATTTAACCCGTTTATGACCCATTTATTTCAGTGCAAAATTTTTTACCCATACCCAACCCATTTTTAACGAAACCTAAAAAAGCATATTTATATTTAAAATGATATTGCTAAAATAGTTTATACAACACAAATTTAATGGACAATTTTTATAATTTTTAAAATAATTATTTTAAAAAATCGAATTTTAATTTTTTTTTATTTTTTAAAAAAATAAATTTTTAATTATTTTTATTTTTATTTTTAGTAATGTAATATTTCATTTTCTCTTTTCCTTTTTTTTCTTCTTCTTCTTCGTTGGCCGGCCGCGGGCCACGACGATTGCCAACGGCCGGCCATAGGCGAGCCTCGAGCTCGCTCGGCTCGTCAACGCCGGCGAGCTCAAGGCTCGCTAGATCGACGAGGCTCGAGCCTCGTTGAACGTCGGTGAGGCCTCCGCCTTGCCAAATTTGGCAAGCTCGAGGCTCGCTTGGCTAGTCGGTTGCCGGCCACCGAAGAAGGAAGAAGAAAGAAAAAAAAAAAGAAAGAAAAAAGAAAAGAAAATTAAAATAAAAAAATAATTATAAATTCGATTTATATATATATTGTAAAGTTAAAGAGGGAATATGGAGATTGTGTGATTTTGGTTAAAAATGGGTTCTAAATCCAATCCATTTAAGGGTGCGTTTAGTTGGACTTTGGGGAAAGCTATTGGGAAAATGCAAAGTACTTTAGGCTAAAAGGCTTTTAGAATGCAAATAGTGTTTCGGAAAAATTATATTTACAAAGGACTTTTTACGATAAAAAAAAATTATCAAAAGAAAAATAAAGAAAATTGGCTGGCAAGGGCAAGAAATGCCGGCGATCGAAACTTGTTGCCAGCAGCCAACATCTGACTTAGGCAGCCCCGGAGATGACTGGGGAGGGCTACCTGGGGTCGAGCGACCCTCGAAGACCACCGGCAAAAGCCGCGACCTAGATCTGGGGCGGTGAGGTCACGGGAGGACCTCGCCACCCCCGGATCTGGGGCGGTGAGGTCGCGGGAGGTTGCGCAACGCCACCGCAACCTCTAGCGACCCCGCTGCGACCCAGACCTCGCTGCGACCCAGATGGCGCAGCGATCGCACCACCCCCCGGCGATGGTTGCACCTCCCCCTGACGACGATCGTCTGGGGGACGGTCGCACCTCCCCCCGACAACGGTCATCGGGCAACGGTCGTCGTGCAACTGTCTGCCCTTCGCCGGCTACCGCTCACGGAGCAGAAGAAGAAGAAGATGATGAATAGTGAGGGCAAAACCAGAAAAACGAAAAATCGATGAGGATAATTTAGGAAGAAATTTTTTTATTTTACTTCCTCAACTCAGCATGCCAAGAAGGCTGGCATTCTCCAAAAGGGGTTGAAATTTTTTTACCAAACACCCCTAAATTGGCCTAAGGATCTTTAGGGGCTCAAAGTGGCTTCTCAAAGCCACTCCCAAATGCACCCTAAAACTCACTTTAGACCCACTTAAGACTCACATATCTTAAGTCTTTAATTATTAAACTCATTTAACTAGTCTCTTAAAAAACAAGTGATCCATATATGACCCATTTATGATTTAAATAGGTCATATATGGGTCTAAGACCCATTTTGCCACCTTCTAAGTCATGCGTAATCATGCAAATGTCTAATGATCTTTTGCTACAGATGTAATATAGTACACACTCCATCCAGGCAAGCCCGACAAAATCAAGGCAGAGACGGACTGATTACCGTTTTGCTGAAATTTAAACCATCCATCACAGCATATAAAACTATATATTCTTCTGAGAATTTGTATATGCCGAACACGGCATTGAATCCTCCTGCATTCACAAAACTTAAAGCACGTCTTTCCTAATTGACGATTCATTAATGGTTGCGGACGAGGTGATTCTGGTCTCTCTTGGCCTTAAACATCCAATACATTGCCTTCTGATCGACTTCGAAAGCAGTTGGTAAATTGTTGAAAACATAACTTCTAGGATAAAAGCAGAAGATTTTATAAACTCCTCTTTTGATTTTGGCGACACGCAACGTAAAAAGTCATCGGTCCCAAAAACATGAACCTAAACGCCGCACAAGTCTTAGATAAACTGCAAGTCTGGCCCAACTAACACATTAGAAAGGTCCAAGGCCTCGTCTACTCTCACGTAAGAGAGTATGATTCCATCAGTTTAGTGAGTTGGGTCTTGAACTCCTTCTCCAACTCCACTTCCTCATCCCAATGCCTCTTCTTCATCGCCACCAGTTTCTGTTCATGCTCTTTCTCCAGCATCTCCCTTCTAGCCACGAATTCCTCCATTTCCTTTTCTTGGAGCTGTATGAACTCAGCAATTTGCTCCATCCTGAACCACAACTGAAGTCAGTACATAGTTATCAAGGGACGAAACAAAATTGAAACAGTACAGCAGAGCTTTTAGTACCCCCTCTTCTTATCTTCGGCACTTAAAGGATTAGCATTTGATTGCTTCACTCGCTCCCTCTTCTCCTGCTGTTCCCTCTCAAATTCCTCTTCCTTCGCATTTAATTCATCACGGATGATCTTCATTTGCTCTTTGAAGAACTGCTCCTGGTAATCCATCTGTTGGAAGCACATTGCAAGAGTTAAGCGGACATGAAAATACAACATTTAAGGGGAAGCAGGGATTCTTTAATCATACGAGATTAACATTCGATGAACACATTCAAATATTCCACCAAACACAATGAGCAAATAGTATGGACCAAATTCAGCCTTTCGAAAACATGTGCCTGAGAGGGATAATCCTGAGGTTTGGCTTAAACTTCCAATATGACAAACATAGAGGGGTAAAAGGCATGCAAGTGGGCAAAAGTATACTGCTTCTCGCAATTTCAAAAAATAAATTTGAAATGAAAAAGTTTCTTTCTCCAGGTCAATTGACTTCTTCCGCAAATGAGATGACAAACGAAACACAAACACATGGAAGTGATGTTTAGCTCTAGGAAAAGATTGCTCAAACTTTAATTTTACTGAGATACGAATCCATACTTCCTCCTTGTTCTGCTCATGTTGCATCTTTGTTCTGTGTCTGACAATACGGTTCTCCTCCAAGGTCTTCCGCAGCTTTTCAGTCACAAGGTCAAATGATTTCTCTAGTTCCTTTGAGTGCATACGCTCCCTAGCAACCTTGTTCTTAAACCAGATGAGCTGCTGGTTGTCCTCTGTCATCTGATTAACTTCTTGGACTATCGTCTTTATGTATGATCTCATCTCAAATTTCAGCTTAGATTTAGCTGACCACAAAAATATTTTGAAACTGAAGGGTCAAAACAGATAAAAAGATAATAACACACACAAGCACATACAGATTCAATATATAAAAAAACACACAAGTAACCACACAACCCCACACACATGCACAGAGAGAGAGAGAGAGAGAGAGAGAGAGAGAGAGACCTTGTGAATGCCTGTTGAAAATGTCCAAATCCTCTTTTTTTGCCATATATCCATAAAGCTGACGTTTTCCCCCAGGATGAAATAAAGGACCTCGGCGATCCCAAGCATTTCTGTCCGTTCCTTGGTCTCTAAAGAGCTTGTGCAGACGTTCAGCCTCGAAAAAGCCCCTCGGAGAGCTCTCGAAGATGAGAATGCTCATGCCACGATGACCCTGAGGACCGTAAGCATGGCGAGCTTTTATAGCTTGGTATGAGTTGAAGTAGTCCAGGAGTTCCTGGTTTCCCATACCGATCCACTGAAACAGAAGACAAAGTCAAGTTCAATTGTACTCTACCCAAACATAAATGACGCATTTTCTACTAGATCGCGATGCAGTTGCCTATGCTTTGATGACTAAATTTTTTAGATAGAGAGTGACATGTCATCACGAGAGAAGACTACTTTACCTTGTCATTTTCATCCTTTTCCAGGATTGTGTTCATTATGACAACCATTGGAGGCCACACTATCTCATGATCTTTTTCCTCAACCTTCAACCCCTTCCACTTACCAAATACTTCACCAGCAGGGAACACTGACGTGCCTCTCCTCATCAACTCCTCATCCAAGAGTTCCGCAAGCTCCCGGTGAAGCTTAACCCTTTTCGCTCCAATCGTCTTTGCATGTGCCATCAGAGGCTGCAGACCTCGATACCAGTCTATAGCACCAGGACCCCCACGACATGCCGGACAATGCCACTGCCTTCCAGGTTCATTTATCTCATCAACAGTCAATGAATCCAATATCTCAAAAAACCTCTTGAACCACCTGTTGTTCTTCCTCGTTCCATGGCTCTTTTCACTTGCATCGGAATCAAATTCATCACTCATCAAATCATCATCAGAATCATCCAACATCAGATCCGAGTCGTTGTCGTCCACGTCGTCGTCATCAGTATCATGATCCTTGCCTGCCTCACCGTCCTCACCAGCAGCATAAGCTGAGGACGAGTAATCATTAATTTGGTCATCCTCTTGAAACCTAGCCTGCGCCGAACCAGCTCTGCCTTGCCAATTCCATCCATGCTCAAGAGGTGCACTAATCGTAGGCTGTGGCGCCACATGTTGTGGAGACCTCATGCTTCCTCTACCAGCTGGTCTCCTGGAATCAGCAGTTTGTGGGAACCAGGAATTGTTGCCAGCTGCCCTTCGCGATCCACTATTAGTCCACATATCCGGCTTCTGAACTACATCTTGCTGCCCCCATGGCATAGAGTTAGAATTCTGAGGAGGCCAGGGTTTCCTGGAGCTGCTTCCAGCTTTGTTTTTCGACTTCCTAGCATATACTTCCCATTCACCAGTATCATCCGGTGCAGAATCCAATCGAACTTCTCCCACTCCCCGACTCAATTGCTCAACCTCTGATGTCTCTTTACCCTTGGAAGATGGATGACTATAGTTACCAGAACTAGAAGAACTCCAGCTCCCTCTCCTGGAATTCATCTTTGTACGCAAACCCTAGCTGGATTACATATTTAGTTAGAATTTAAAAGAGAAGAATCGAAATAAAGTAGACAATAAATCTAAAAACCACGCAACAAAAAAGGAAGAGGTGAGCCCCTTTCCGGTTGTTTCCCCTTGTAACTCATCATGTCATGACAACAGCGAAAATAAATGAACTAAACTTTGGCCAGAAGTGAGGACACGGTTTTTCCCCCTTTCTGCGCAGTTGTGCATGGGAAACCGTTAGGAGTTTGTATTATAAGATGTACAATGAAATGATTTTTGCATACAATTATCAATGAAAGATTAAGTTGCAGTCCTTGGGTGTGTCCTAGCAAATTTATGAAGAATCAGGTGCTGAACGTAAACTTGAAATATACAGGTCATGTTTCTATACAGATTCTGATGCTTTTACTAACTTGTGTAATTTGTTCCTGCTTATCATGCCGAAGTTCCTCTTAAAGAATCCGTAATAAACTTGTTTTGACTGCAATCGTGATGCTGCAATGACGAGAATTGAATCTAAGGAATTAAGACGATGGACAGAATGGCGATGAAGCGTAGTCTCCACTGAGATGAATCTGTTGTCGAGTGTCATAAATGTGTGCGATATCAACCCTTTATTCCCCGAAGTTCCCACCTGGGTGGCTGAAAAGGGATCATCCTGGAAATTTCATACAGAAGAACTAGAGATCTCGTCGAAAGTCGATAATGTAACCCTTCTTCATCAATAACATTGCCGCTGTGCACAAGCACGAAGGCGATCGCGAGCCGATGTCGATACCAGAGCAGCGAGGAAACCCAAGAACCGACGAAGAGAGAGAGAGAGTACCTGAGGATGGAGCAAGGCGGAGGAGACGACCGGCGGCGAGAGAAGCGGCGGCGAGAGAATCGGAAAGACTTGACTGAGAGAGACGAGACTGAAAAGAGAGAGAGAGAGAGTGGGGGTGGCGGACCTCAAATGGGCTAATTCAATTCTCCCTAAATAATCACTTCTTGTCCTTTTCCTTCTCTCTCTTTTGCTTTTGGGTATTGAGTATGGAGTATTGTGAGTCTTGTCCTGATACGACGACGAGGACCGACTCCTGCAAGCGCCCCCCCAAAAAAAAAAAAAAAAGACAAAAAGGATCGGTTCTAATGTTTTTGATGGTTGGAAGTTGGCAAAAAGAATCCTTGCTCATGAAGTAGGACTCGTTCCCAATGCCCCCTCCCCTGAATTTACCTAACACTCAAGGAATATCTACTCTTCCCCACCCCCCCACCACCAGCTATCATATACACTATACATCTTCGCTGGGAAGTTCCTTGCCTATGCACAGTTGGGTATTTTTGTATGCGTGAACATCGGTTCATCTTGTACTAATCTTTCCATGTCGAATCAATGATAATTCTCAAAAACAAATATTTCTTCAAGTAATTGAAATCCAAGAAATCATCAATTCGTTCACAGCATGATTCGAATCAATTATCAAGAATAGGGCATACTCGAAGCGACGACTACGGAACTCATCCCTGTTCAGTCCGTGATGGAGAATTTCCGAGGGTTGTAGAAACGACGACCCAATCAAATGAGAAAACAGAATGGAAAAAAGAGAGAGCGGCAGGTACAAAGGCAGAAAGTGGCGCACCTTCGAATCGACGTTGCCCCCGCGGGCAAGTTGGGACCGTAAGACTTCAACAGTGAGCTTGAGATTCACTACAAGAAAATCCTTGTATGAGAGAGAGAGAGAGATAGCGCAAGGCACCTATTGTATAACTAGAGGTGTGAGGCGCCGCGACAATGAGTTGCGGGGGCGGTGATTGTCGATGACACAAGTCGGAAAGAAGATATGAGGATGGAGGCGATAATAAACGAGGAGTCTCTAGGGTTTTTTATTATACATCTATCGTTGGATGGATATACTTACTACATATTCTTCTTCCTTTTCAAGTAATATGTACGCAATGCAAATTAATTGGAAGGAGTGAGGCTGGTTTAGCCGTTCTTGCATTGTTTTCTAAGTCGATAGGACGGAGGGAATCCGCACCTTGTACTTGCATCCTTAGCCGAGACGTAAATTTCTTTTAACTTCTTTTGATTGCAAAAATAGATATTTTAGATTCCCAAATGCTTCTTTATTTAATTCCATATCAAGGGATTTCGCTCCTTGAGTGACACGGATCGCACATCCATAAGAAAAAGCAAAAGATCATCCATAATCACGTGCAAACATAGGCCATTGGCAACAGTCATGACCAATGTTTAGGCATGATAAGCCATCTGCTTGACATTGATTGGGTAGCAGACGGAAGGAGGGCCGGCGTATGCTCTCTCGGCAATGATCTTGTTCACGGCCTGCGTTGGATGGAACGCGTCCCAAAACACGTACTCGTCTCTCTTCATGCATGGCACTTGCAATGGCAGACATGATACCTCGCCTCGATTCCTTCCTGACCCGCAACACCCCCTGTCCACCACCTTGAATCCTACCGCCAAATCAAATTCAACCTTTCAGACTCTTGTTCATCTGAATCAGTACTAATCCACAGTCGCCAGTTCCTGACAGATTTAGGGAAAAAGAACAAAGAACATCTGGAGTGGCTAACCGTAAGCATTGGCGTTGGCCAAGATGTCGGAAAAGACGTCGAAAGTATTGCCGTACACAAAAATGGCGCCTTCACCATCAGCATTGGCGTTGAGTTGGTCCACAAGAGACCTGACCCGCACATTGAACAGCCTGACCATGTCGTTGACCGACGATATGCATTTCCCGGGTGCATCAGCACCGGTTAATGCACCGGTGGCCAGTTGGTTAGGCATGCAGCCCAGTGGCCCAATCCCGGTAATGAAGAATTTCCTCAGCCCCAGATTGTGCAACGCCTGCGAAAAGAAAAACCCAATAGTTGCTCATCAAGAACATCGAAATGTGAAAGGGGTCGATCACTTTTTTCATCCTAAATGAATCACCTCGATGTATGTAGTGTAGTTGGTGATGAGAAGCTGAGCATAGTCAGTTGGGTTGAAGAGGGAGCGGGTGACATAGAGGGAAGGCATGAGGTAATTGTTGAGGTAGTCGTTGCTGCCAAGGTTCATCATTACAAGCGATTTGGCCAAGTACCGCCTCAACTCCTCCTCTCCCATCTGGTTCTTGAGCTGGCTCAATGTGCTCCGGAAATTCTCCACTTGTTGGCGCAGCGAGAATCGATCTCCCTATTACGTACACATAGTGAACAGCCGTTTCACTTTGTCAGCTTTCGCTCAATTGACATAAAGGGGTAGCGAAACGAAACAGAGAGGTAGGGGAAAGAAGTGTACGAGCTCTCTTCCCGACTCGTCTAGAATGCCGGCAGCAGCAGAAGCATAGTTTACCCCTCTTAGAATGCTCTGGGCATCTTCAAGCGTGTTCACATATGCCGGTATATATGGAAGACCCAGTAGCTTCCCTGCAGAACATGGTCGCCTTGAAACATCAATCAATCAATGCTGTGATCTTTCTTTTAACAAGGGGCGATCGCCATAAGAAGCTCATGTGTGCATCGTGACGGATTTAAATGAAAAGATTGGAAGATAGAAGAGATAAAAGGACAGATAATCTACTACCAAGGAAGTCGATGATAGTTTTCCCATTGCAGAATCTTCCCGTGGGACCTCCATCGAAATCAACACCATAGGGCCAGAAGTTTGCTTTAGCGTAGGAGTTCAAGTAGTTATTGTTTCCATCATCGATTAAAGAGTCTCCAAAAACAAAGAAGGCTGGAACTTGTGGAAACCCACAAGCACCAATTGAGAAAACAACCGCCACAGAAGCACCCATCAGCAGAAGCCTTGGAAACATTGAGAAGGGCTTTGCCATCTCTGAATATTACAGAGTCACTTCCAATGCAAGTAGTGAAAGCCAATTCTTTTATTGTTATATAAATGCAGCCCTTGTGACAAGTCAGAGACGGTAGTTCTTGAAAGAGCAACGATCCATGTTTTCTTGCTTTGACCCTCCCAACCTCCTCCTTGTTTTTGGGTCAGTTACATCTTCATGATCTCTAGTCGTGGATTGGCAGTATACTCACGTTAAATTGAGTCTATGCCCGTAAGGCAGCATGGAAAATGTATGTACTGTCGAGCACTTATCTAGTTATCTGGGCCGCGCAAAGCAGCTCCACCATGAACAAAGGCAACACTTGAAAGGGCATCGTGCATTATGTCATCTCAGCGATGGGATGTACATGATGCCCGCAGAATAAGCATGGTTGGCTGCTTAACGTGACCTCAACGAGAAGAAGTACAGAACAGCTAGCGCAAACAATATAACCGCTGGATAAAACAAGCTGCAGACTTTCCCCAAAAGCATTTGATCACAATAAAGGACCTTCCTCAAAATGGACGTTGATGACCACTACCTATCCTTTACATCATTGGGATCGATATGGAAAATGTCGCCCATGAAGCTGTCATGGTCACAGCCAAATTTCCCCTGTATCTCTACCCGACTCCTGTTAGCTGAACAAAGCCAAAGATCTTTGGCCCAATCATTGAGAAGAACTATACTTCCTCAGCAACAAAGGCAACTGTCTCTCGCTCTTTAGAAACATGAAAGGTTCTCTGGCAATTATATTCTCGAATAGGTCCAAAGCATGAAAATGCTATAGTTGGTCAACCCCCTGCATTCGCCCTCATTCTCGAGGCAGCAGCCATTTCCAACATGGCTTCATCTGTGGCATTGCCAGTAGCCTTGCGACCCCTCTTTTTCTGATCTGAATATGATGTCGTCGAAGATGGATGCTTGTTTTGCCCATCTAGCATGTTGGGATCATCTCTTGAGCCCAATAAAGCGTCATCATTCATAAAATACATTGAAGCACTAAGATTGAAAGGCATTCAGCTGAATGTCTTCAAAAATGTCATCTAAGAAGAATATTCAATTTCAAGCCCCTTGTAATATAATATGTTAGGAACACATTCATCGGCAGTTGGTTAAACCAGAATTTGAGCTGTCACAGAAAAGCTTCAAAGGAAAAGGAAACTCAAAGACATGTACAAACATGCACCATGATCAACAAGCGTCAATTTTGCTATGTCTACCCAAAGCTCAGAAATTCCCAAATTAAAGAGAAGATGTTCTTTAAGCTTTTCCAACTCCGAGCTTCCATCTACAGATTGCGTTGTGATTATAAAGTTCTTCACCCACTCAGTTTCTCAGACATCACATTCAAAAGTCAGGATGCAGTCCCAATGTGTTATAGCTTCGTGCGTGACTTGCAGATCTAACAGTCATTGACATTGGAAATCAAGATTCCGTTCACTTAAATCTCCTTTTGACATCATCATAACTGTCATCCTCAGGAGGAAAGGCAGAGCAAGAGCTCTTGAACATTTTCATTCATCCATTTAGGCTCGACCAGCCACACGTGGATCCTTAATGCAATCCGAAGTCTAAACCAATGGTCTTCTAAATTATGGAACTATGGAAGAATGTTCTTATGGTTAGAGAGGTACTACAATGTCCCAGGGAACTGACGCTTTACGTGAAAAAATCACTTATTCTATAGCCAAGTCTAAAAACACAATGGTTACTGTCATCATCATTGTGGTTATCAGCATTACAATTTTTGTCGCTGTTTTCTCCCTTTCTCCACGAGATACCATTATTTGTTAAGCGATCAATACAAATGTTTTCAGTTTTCCCTCTTTAGTGTTATGGATAATCCATGACTTAAATTTTGAATATTCATTATGAAGTATGTTTCAAAATTGCTCACATAACATTCGCTGACAACAATTTTTTAGAAGAGTTTCAATTCTTTTTTTCTTTTTATTTGTTTACTTGTTTATGGACGGATTTCGAAACGTGTTTCAGGTGGATATGTATTTTTTAATTACAAATTTCTTTAGCATAGTTACTGCTGTTTAGGTATCAATAATTGACATTTTGGAGACTTGGCTCAGAACTTAAACCAGATAATAGTTTTTAATTGCACTTTTAAATGAGTTCCACTTGAACATACTCCCCACCCCAAACAAAAAAAAAAGACCAACGGCCCGAAGTGAACTAAGTCTACTCATCTATTTGGATAGTTGTGCAAAAACCGATTTGTCCTAAGATGTCCCCAGTTTTAGTTTAAGCGAGACAACTTGACACTTGGTTCCTCTCTCTTGTAATTTTGGTGCAGTGGCTATATTGTGCTATGCTTATGGGCACGTTTGATGGTACAAATATTTACCTGCAGTAGACGAAATGGTATGAGATATGCGACACTCCAAATCTCACATGAGATAGGAGATGCTATGTGGAATGACTCGTAGATAAAGACCACCCCAAAACGGTAACCCTATATAACTCCACAAAAGCTTACTTCCCATTAGATATATATACCTTACATAAGACCTCAATCAATGCTTTTATGTCTTTATATGTTAGATGAATTTAAATAAAAATTCCATCTGTCAAATCAGAACCATTGTCAATTACATGAAAAAGTATGTCATATTATTTGCGCAGCACTTAACAACATGTGGCTCTCGTGGCCAAACTGATTCGTTAGACGAAACTTCATAGTCCAAATTCATCTAGATATTCCATACAACGCTACCATTTTGTGAGATGAACTACTAGCATGCACAGAGAAACATAGAAGAAAAAATGGAGGACCGGAGAGATCCTTCCACCAACTATTCATTTACATATAGTACAGAAAAAACTATCGTGAGCAGCTATGAGAAAGTTTACTCAATTCTGTCGGAACTTCAGCCGTACAGTTATTACCCCTGGCCTTATATCATCAAAGCGGTACCTGCACAAGTCAAGCCAGTCATAAACAAAATGATGTTCTGTAAACTACACTGAATGAAAAAAGTTGGAAAAAGATATGTTCATGTTTATGCATATCGTGTGTAGTAATAGGCAGTGGTTAAGTTAGTTACCCATTTTCATCAAGGAAACTTCTCACTGCTGTTGGTAGTGAAGCTTGCATTCGGCTATGGTTGCCTACACCTGCAGCAGCTGTCAAATTAGACCTGTCTCATAGGAATAACTTTACCTAGAGGATAGTAGTCACAAAACTTGAGTTCCAAATTCTAAGAGAGAAGAAGTGTTAGTTCCGAGCCAGTCTTCAGGACCTTTATGGTTTTTTTTTTTTTTTTTTTTTTTTTTTTTTTTTTTTTTTTTTTTTTTTTTTTTTTTTTTGGGGGGGGGGGGGGGGGGCGGCAATGTTATTGATAAAGTAGGGTTACATCATTGACTTTCAACAAGATCTCTAGGTCTTCTCTATGAAATTTCCAGGATGATCCCTTTTCAGCCACCCAGGTGGAAACTTATAAAGGGTTGATATTGCACACATTTATGACACTCAACAACAGATTCATCTCAGTGGAGACTACACTTCCATCACCATTCTGTCCATTGTACACAATTGCAGACAAAACAAGTTTATTACGGATTCTATAAGAGGAACTTCGGCATAATAAGCAGGAACAAATTACACAAGTTAGTAAAAGCATCAGAATCTATATAGAAACATGACCTGTATATTTCAAGTTTATGTTCATGACACTACATCTAAGAACTAGCACCTGATACTTCATAAATTTGTTAGGACACACCCAAGGACTGCAACTTAATCTTTCATTGATAATTGCATGCAAAAATCATTGACATATTATACAAACTCCTAACAGAGTTTCCCTTGCACAACTGCGCAGAAAGAAGGAAAAAACTTGCCTCTCAAATCATAAATACAGCTAAAAAGGTACATGAGGATGGATTTCTTAATAGAAGGCAATGTACACGAGGATAGGTTACTTAAGAAATCGTACATAAGGAGATTAGTGTTCTACCACACATACGAGAAAAAAGGGCAAAATACCTGTAATGACTTGCAATGATAAAGGTCTCTGTCCTGATTGCGGCTTATCCACCTTCTCCTTGTCACTAAAAGTTAAACACTCAACGGATGAAGATTGAGCAACTCCATTCTTCTGATATATCCTATGAAGTCTCTTTGGAGAAACTGATCGGTTTGATGGCACCTGCGATTCGAGTTTTCGCAGGCGCTCTTTCAAGGCTTGGACAGCTTCAGTTTTATGAAGACCATGCAAGTCCAATGTCCATATATCATTGTTGCTATTCCTAATACTTAAGATGTCCTTGGCTGCACTGTCATTGAGTCTTTCCGCAACCAACCATTCCCCCGAGCCTTTAAAGAGTGATGCTGTGCAGAAGAATGATCACCTCTTATAAAGGCATTTTGTGCAGCCCTGGAATGCTGAGATGCTGATCTACATAAAGTAAAGTTTTCATTAAATCAGGACTACACCAGCAAACAACACAGGACTCCACAACATTCTGTTAGAGACACAACACCATGACTCCTGAATACTTGCATTCTTGAGGTGTTAAAGCAGAAGGATCATAGAACTGTCAGAGAGGTCAATTGTCACAACAGTTTAGCGGCTAGATGCAGTTCAGTACCCAATATAGCTTACTGAACACGTTGCGCAGGGCTACCAATGTGCAGAATCTATTTTCCATAAACAATTCATGTAAAAATAACATAAAAGCTATAGATGCCACTAAAATCATCAAAAGAAAATGAACCACAAGGAGATTACATGAACAAAGTTTTGCAACAGAACCTTCTCTTTAGGAGAGATCACGGAAGTCCTTCTAAATTAGGCATTCCATGGCAGGCAAGACAAAGAGATCTGTACAACCCCATTTTGCTTTCAGTAACTGCTATTGTAAATCTTCTCAGGCTCTAATATTCTTTCCAGTATGGAACATCCTTTTCAGAATGGATGATTGAACCATCTTTCCTGGAGTCCTAACTACACAAGCAGATATATGATGTGAAAATATGTTAACCACCTATAGACTTCCATGCCAATTAGTGTGACAAATATTGGATTAAGACTGACAAAATACTTGTAAGTTGAAGACAACGTTCATTAATTGAGGATAAAGTAGATGCACAAATTAAACAAAGCAAGTAGAGTGAAATGTACAAAGAATAAGGATTCAAGTAGGGTGGTACTGGTACCTCAAAACGCGTATTGCATCCTTCCTGAACCTCAAGTAAACATCCTCCTCCTCTTCCTCCTCCCACTCCGGCTCAAGAGGCAAAGACTTCAAATGGTCCAAAATAGACCTTGTTCCGATGGAATCATCATAAGTTTTTCCCCTTAAAGATTTTTCATCAATCATATATTTGTTGACACTATTAGAGTCATTGTTAAGAGTGTCAGTGCCATCGGAAAAGTCCAAATTCTTCCCTGAAGAAAAATCTTTGATCCTCCTTAACTCATCATGGGAAGAATCCCGAGATGAAGTATTTTGTTTTTCCCTTTTGCATTCTTTATCTCCTTCAAAAAGCCCAGCAGACAGCATACCTTCCAGCAAAGTCGAG
This sequence comes from Eucalyptus curtisii, assembly GCA_017140595.1. Lineage (NCBI taxonomy): Eukaryota > Viridiplantae > Streptophyta > Magnoliopsida > Myrtales > Myrtaceae > Eucalyptus > Eucalyptus curtisii. The sequence goes on along the minus strand of CM029501.1, from coordinate 45,372,540 downwards.
GCCTTTACAAAATCATTGTCGAGAGCTTCAACAATATCCACAATTAACTCGTTTGCAGCCCAAGAATGAAGTTCCATGAGCTTCTTAAGTTCCGCTGTGTCGCTCTCTTGTACCGAATCCTTACTGGTACCTTGTACATTACTGGAATCATCAGAAAGCAGTTGTTTCTCTTCATTTTTATTGTGTGCCAAACGTGGAAAATCTACAGAAGACTGGAGAACTGCCGAGAAAGGCTTCTTATATGAGCTGTTGTTCCCGGCAAGATTTTGACGGGGGTTTGGCGAGACGATTGCTCTTGATATTGGTGGAAAAGGATCATGCTCAGTTTCAGATTCAAGAGCATGTCCTTGTCGATGCTTTTGATTAAAGGCAGCCCAACCAGTAGTTTTGCCCCTGCTATGGGAAGTCTTCTTCTGCTGAGAGCCGGTAGATAAATTCATCCTGAGTAGTGCACTACCATATAGAGGTAAGTACAAGGTGGCCAGCTGGATACTGTATGCTTCTGCTTTGATATGCCTTTATGCCGTTAATCCACAAGATCACATCACGCAAGTGTCCTAAAACTAATGAAAATAACAAAGTGGGCACAGTAACAAACTTATAAGTCAAGATGAACCAGATTTCACCATTTAAGGAACATTGAAACGACAAAACAGTTCAAGAACAAAGTTTGAGAATCAGCAAGAAGCAGCAAGGCGTTCAGTTTCTATATCTATGAAAACCAATGTTCCCAATGGCTACCAACTGCAGACGAAAGAAACTGCTGCTCAACACTACTTAATGAAGATCACCATAATCCTCTCTAAATTGACCACTTCCCTTAAACCGTACATATACTTTTCCAAGAAAATAGTTCCTAAATTCTCTCATAAGTTGAGAGGAAGTCCATTTGCAGCACAGTTATGTCAGAAGTAGTTTTCTCCCTCTTTGGGAGAAAGAAAGAAAGAAAGAACGGAAGAATCCCGCCATCCAGCTAAAAACAGTAGAACGACCACGCAGTAAACAACAACCGAGCAAATCGAAGCAGATTAACACTAATCAGTATGTACAAGCAAGTCTTCCGGCTTTTCCACGGTGACAAAAGGTGCCCACTACTTCCTTACTTCTCCAGGACATGAAAGGTCCTTCATTTCCGCAAGAGCAAGCAGCCCGTCACGAGCAGAGGCGTCGTAGAGCAAGAGAACACAAGGCAAAAGAAAAACCAGGAATTCAGAGGAGAGCAATAGGAGCAAAGAACAAATCTTTACCTATTCAAATCGAGGGGGGCGGGGGAGGAGAACCGCAAGAGGAGTAACCGAGGTATGAATACGTGTAGAAAAGTAGGGGACGGCTGAAGCTCGCTAGATCCAATCACGGCAACATGGGGATTGAACAGAGACGACGCACGCGTTGTCATAATCAGGAGACCGAGAAAGTCCGGTGCTTCTGCGATCTGCGTGCGAGAGAGAGAGAGAGAGAGAGAGAGAGAGCAGAAGAAGAAGAAGAAGAAGAAGAAGAAGACAACATCTTCTTCTTCTTCTTCTTCTTCTTCAGGGAAGACTCGACCTGTCGGTTTTAGCCGTTGACGGCCCCAACTTGTTCACCGCCTGCAGAGGAAACCAACTAACAGACGACCGAGTGCCCTAAATTCTACAAATCCCACCCGCCAACATCCATAAAACATACCAAACATAGTAAGAAATCCAATCATAATCTGTTGCATATATTGCGAGATGTAATGAGGTAACGAATGTCAAAATTTAGTTCATGTGAGATTGAAGTTTCGCGTGAGTGCATGGGTCGAAGGACAATAATATCAACGTGACAACCATCAATAATCTACATGAGGGCAAATTGTCGTCACATAGACAACATTCCTTTTATCTTAATTTAGCATCCTTATTGCCCACTATAGAATTCACATAATGATAAGATGAGCAGAACTATATATTTTTGTTGCAAACTTGAATGTAACTTGCAGCATTTTCTACCATTATTTTGTCAAGAGATTTGTTTTTTCTTAGGAATTATGTGATTTCATCAAGGCATGCTAGCGTTTTTTAACATGCAATCCGCATTTAAATTACTTGCATATACTGTTAATCCTAAGGCAAATTTGGCAAATTTCACAATCAAATTATAATGCATGTGGACATATTGTGATATTATGACCAAAAAAACTTTTAAAATAGAGAAAAAAGTAAGAAATATATTTAATATTGACCGTGGCTTTTTTAAGGAACAGAATAATCTAACAAAAAAAAAAGGAACTGAATAAAAGGTAAAAAGAATATAAACCAACAATTTTTTTTAGAAAAAATTTCAAAAAAGGATTCAAAATGCCTTTGTTTTTTCAAATAAAATTTTAAAGTAGACTTTATTTTAAATAAAAACCTTAAGTGGCCTTGGTTGTTTCAAATAAGGGTCTGACATCACTGGTTCGACAACCGGCTAAATTTTCCGATTAGTCAAGGGTGCTTTCGTTCGAATTTTCTTTTCTTTTTTTTTTTATTTTCGACATCAATCGATGGCCGTTGGGAAGGGCTAATGAGGACTCTTACAAGGGTCTGCCCCCCGCCTGCCTCAGGCAAGGGCTCGACAACCCTCGCCAGCGAGGGTCGGCCTCACTAGCCCTCAGCGAGGTTGCTCAGCCCTCACTGGCCACGGGCAAGGCCACCCCCACCAGATTTAGCAAGGTTCGACCTCACTTGGGGCCGATGAGGGCCAACCTCACGAATGACCACAAGGGGTGGCCTCCCCCTGGGTGAGGGTCGCCTTGCCCAAGCGAGGCTGTCCCTCACCTGTGGCCGGCATAAGTGACCCTCGCCAAATCGAGCGAGGGCAACCCCTGCCCAGCACTCTATGGGCATCACCGATCGACCACCGGCGAGTGGAAGAAAGAACTAGGAAAAAAAAAAAAATGGAAAATGACAAATGAAGAAAATACCTTGATCATCGAAGAGTCAAGCTCTTATTTGAAATGAATATAACCACTTTAAGCTTTTATTTGAAACGAAGATAATCATTTTAAGCATTTATTTGAAACAAAGATAACAATTTCGAGTCCTTATTTGAAACGAACGTAACCACTTCAAATCCTTATTTAAAACAAAATCAACTTTATGCCCTTATTTGAAAAAGTGATGGTACTCAAGTCTTTATTTAAAACGAAGTCCACTTCGGTTCCTTATTTGAGAAAATCCACTTTAATTCTTTATTTGAGAAAATGAGAAAACTTCGGATCCTTTTTTTGAATTTTCCTATTTTTTTTTATCACAGAAAAGGAAAACGAGAACAACTGTCTATTTCACAGCCTGTTCTCCTGAAAATGTAGTTTTGCAAGTGAAAATGAGATTTCTCTTCCAAAACAAACATTATAAGAACAAGCTAATTCATCGAAATTTCTTTAGTCTGGATTTCCCCTCGATGAAAAATTTGCCACCGGGATACCATGGAATAAATTTCTGTTAATTAAAACATTAGAGAAACGCATCATGGATTGTGGGACTCTGGAAAAATTCTCAGGCAGAATTTACAAGCTTTGGTCTTCCAGTCTTCTGATCCAACTCCACTCGAAGACCAAGTTCTGCAATCTCCGGTGTATTAACAGTTTCCTGGAGCTCCAATTCAGCAACTGCTTGTTGGTTTTCGGTATTTCCCTCGAACAAGTTTCTGACTGTCCAAATACCCCATTCTCTCAAGAACGGGTTATCTTCATCCGCAACGCACTGCTGCATAAGCAAAATAATCCCATCCTTGCATCTGACCTCATCTTGCACGCTCTTCCTCCAGTACAAACAGTTGCCAATGACGGCGACGATGTCTCTTCGAAAACCTTTGTAAGGGCATCGTTTCAGTTGTTTGGAATCTGCATTCCTTTGGTGCTGACCCTGATTAATGGCTTTACTGATAACCATGGGAGGCTCAAGTTCACGGAGCAAATTCAGAAGCAAATCCAAAAGACCTGAGGAGAGAAGTGTGCCCGTTGCATCTTGGGCATTTTCCATGGGTCCTCGCACACCATGCTGTGCGCAAATATCTCTCAGCATGGTGAGTGCGTAACCAAGGACATCAATTGGGGAGGACCCTGTAGGGAGAGCTAACTTGCCCCTTTCAGAAAAATCAACAAGCCCGCTAGCTTTTCTGAACAATCCAAGAATGTATAATGCAAACTCGTTAGAGACGGTGACATCGTTTAGTTGCTCATTTAGGATCTCTGACAGGATGCTAATGAGAAACGCCTGCTCCGGTGAAAACTCATCACAGCCCATTTGGACATCTTTGCTGTCATCAGCAGGAGCTACAGCTAGTTTGGCAAATAAAGTAGGTAAATGTGCTTCTTCTAAGCAGATAACTGAAAGAAGCAACTTAAACCATTCTTCTCGAAATCCAACTGTCAAACAGAGAGAAAATGACATTATGTGATGAAAATAAGAAGGCGGTTAGGTTCAACCAAAATGGGAGGAAATGAACTTAAGAAAATGGCCTAAAGAGGAGCAAACGCGAAAATGGAACTTACCTATCGAAGCAGTCCGAACGATTTCTGACACCAAAGACAAACCATTATCTCCACACAGCTCTGCCAGGCGTATGGGATTCCCATCTTGACAAGTATATAGTATCATACACAAAGGATCAACTGTGCCTTGACTCCGAATTCTTGCAAGCATGAGAAATTCTTTCGGAAAAAATTGAACCCAAATAGTTTGCTGGTGTCTCTCTCCAGCCAACGAGACATTTGCCAGAACCTGCAGGGCTATCCTGACAGCTCCACTGTCTAAGGCAGGAGTATCCATCACAGCCCTCAAGACAGTTAAAGTGATCCCAACCCCATTCTTCTCAATGAAGGTATCCTGATTTTTAACATCTCCAGCACATAGGTTCCTCAGAAGCTTCAGTGATGATTTCAGAAGTTCAGAATTCAAATATTCCAAGTGTCCTTGAATTAGATCAAGTATCATAACAAGGACACTCTTTGAAGCAAGATCAGCACGCCCATCTGCAGTTCTCGATATTTTTGCAAGAACTTCTAAGGCGTCTATGAGACTTGTGGATTTAGAATAAGCAAACAACCGGTCAAGGATATCTTTTGGCAAAGAGGACCCCGCATCCTTGTCCATTGAAGATTAATTATTCTTTTGACTGCACACAGAGAAAACAGCTAATCAACTACGCAACATTTTAATTGCACGAGGAAGTATCAAAGACTAAATTCCATTGGAAGTCATGGTCCTCAAGCTGAAAACTTGTCCACAAAGCATGCCCCAATAAAAATTAAAAATAAAAAATAAAAAATAAAAAATAAAAGCACTCAATCAGGCAAACCATTGATTCATCAACAGGATAAGGGATTCCACGCGATGAGCGCAAAATCCAACAGAACCCGATATCGGCAATCTTTCGAACACTTGGTGGGCACTAACTGGAAAGAGCATGAGAGCAAGCGGAGTACCTGTTTCGATGCTCAACTCCGCCACAGAAGCAGCGCCGATGTGCTTGTGATCATACCCTTTTTTCCTTTTCAAATGCTGATTGAACTCTCCAAGGTAATTGCTGCAACACGAAAGAAGCTGGACCCCATGTTTCCTCAGGAAAGGTGGGAATTTGCAAATCGAGGAAAGCCAATTTATGGAGATAGAATTGAGGGTTTGAAACTGAAAGCAGAGGTGGAAGCTAATTCGAACTTGCCTTCGCTGCTTCTCGGATTCCAGGAGAAGAGAGAGAGCTTCGAGAGGTTTCTGTGAGCTTCCTCAAACCATGAAGAAAAGGTGCACGCCGCCGCCCTTTCAAAAAGTTCACATTTTTAAGGAGACTGTTTTGTTTTTTATAAAGTTGTCAATTTCTCAATCCAGTGACATATTTTTTCCGACTCTTAAGGAAAAATAATAATACACCAATATGATTTTTGCAATTTATATTCCCATTGAAAAATGAGAGCAGGGATATTTTCTTTCTGTAATCATTATTGATGAACGTGAAAATCAAAAATGTTTTTGTCATACTAGCCCGTACAAACCGGCGTGCGAATATAAGAGGGCAAAACTTGATATTTTATTTAAATTTAATTTTTTCGTACCTCACGGTGCGGTGCACATCAATATTTAGAAACCCCGTCATGGTTGTTAGAGATTGGTATAAAATAATATTGTTCGAATGATCATGTAATGTGGTCTTTAAATTATCCTTATATGTGTTAAAGGATATCAATCCTTAGAAGTTTTAGACTGTTCGTTGCGATTATAAAAATACATGAAACAAAATAATATGAAAATAAACTTTAGAGGATAGGCCGGCATAGAAGACAAGCATGGGAAATACAATGTGTGTAATCTTGCAATGTCAAATGGAGGTTGAGCTCATTATGCTAAAGAAAGGATGTCCATGTGAAAAATACCCAATTATGCTCAATCTTTTCTACCAAGTCTTCTGTTATCAAATTTTATTTATTTGTTAAAATAATAAACTTTGCTTCCTTTTTGCCGCGGACTCGTGATGATCAAGTCTTCTCTTTTGCCCCTTTGACAAGGGATAAAGAATTAGATAATGGGACATCACATAAAAGGAAAATGGTAAACTAATATGGTAAAATATATGTGCTTTATTTACCATGTCTTGGAAATGAAAAAGGAGAAAAAGGAAAATGAGTATCTTACCGAGAGCTTGCCGGAAACTTCCCTTTTTGTCCCTCTGCAAAAGTGCGAGCTTTGCAATTTATAGAGTGAAGACGCAGATTCCATCGACATCTTGATTGCCCAGTTCATGAATTGATGAAGAAAACCAACAATCAACTTTCGATGCAAAAGGGTTGAGGTGAATTCTTTTGCTTGCCCCTGTTCGCTCTGAAAAGAATAATGAGAGTTTCTCCTAGTCTTCTTCTCCTTTCCAGTCGTTCATGCTCGTAGCGTATTCACGAATCCGAAAGCTCGGAACTTGCTTGCGTGCGTTGCTGCGCTTATACTTCGAGGGAAAAGGGCTGTTTGTGCTATTGTGAATCATCAAAGAATATGTTCCCTGTTGCCACTCGTCAGAGTTTCGTTACATGGTAGTCATGAAATTGAGGAAAGAATCTTAAATGCTTAGTGGGTTGTTGCTACAAGTTTTACATGTCGTCCCAAGTCATGTTCATGCTCTGACAGTGGAGATTTTGGGACGCTCGGATAATTTGGCGTTTCATCTCGTGTCCAATGTTTTTATGCTGGAAAATTATGGTGTCTAAATAAGGTTGTTCATGCTTTTGATCCAGAGAGAACCGGTTGCTTACTTTTGCAGTGGGGAGGGGGTTCAGATAAATGTGAAATGCAGAGATCAGTTGAAGCATTTCTGCAAGGAAGTGCTGCGCATTATTATTCTGTTCAAAGGAAAGGTTTGAATAAGCTGTCGCTATCCCTCCTGGTCGCCTTTCGGTGGCTGATTTTCGCTTCATGCCCTTTCACCAAACTTGGCAATGCTCTTGGAGGTTAGCATATGTTCATATCATCACTGGTCATGCTCATGCGGACACGATTCTCTTGTTGGTCGAGATCATCTAACTTTATGTGGTTAACATGGCTTTATGTCAAATATTTGATGCTTTAAGATTGGCATTTGGTTAAAATTTTAATTGCTTGAGCAGGATTAGACACATCAGAGATTTCGGATGGTAAAGTTTGCTTGCCTGAATTTGGACCGGGATCGCTGAAGACGTTTTCTTTGGTACCCGAAAGTCATTGTGCTGTTATTTGTCATGATTTCCGTGGTAATAGCGCTCATTGTGAAGGTGTTGGGTTGAATGTACCTGGCAGTCGGATAGTGTCTAAACAAGAACATAGAAATTTTGCTGGAAGTTCTGAAGAGCAGATTGAAGTTAAGAATCCTGGTGTGCAAGATGGTTTGGGCAAAGATGCACAAAAGGTTGATAAGGTGGTGCGTGATGAACCACCAAAATTCGACGAATTTAAACATAGGGTTATTAGTCCTAAAGAAAGGACTATGGGTGGCCAAACTGGAAGCATTATGCATAGGGTTGAGGCGGGTGGGGCTGAGTATGATTATGCATCTGCCTCCAAGGGAGCTAAGGTCTTGGCCTTCAACAAGGAGGCAAAGGGTGCGTCTAACATTTTGGGCAAAGATATGGACAAGTATCTGATCAATCCATGTTCAGCTGAAGAAAAATTTGTGATAATAGAACTTTCTGAAGAGACTTTAGTTTATACTGTTGAAATAGCCAACTTCGAGCATCATTCATCCAATGTGAAGGACTTCCAGGTACAAGGTAGTCTGGTTTATCCAACGAAGACATGGGTCAATCTTGGCCAGTTCACTGCTAAAAATGTTAAACAATCTCAGAGATTTAGATTATCCGAGCCAAAGTGGGTGCGATATCTCAAATTAGATTTACTTAGCCACTATGGTTCAGAGTTTTACTGTACTCTAAGCAATGTGAGAGTTTATGGCGTCGATGCTGTTGAGCGCATGCTAGAGGATTTGATCTCTGTCCAAGATGATCTGTATACTTCAGACGAGTCAGGAGATGAGAAGTCAGTCTTTTCCCAACCAGTGCCCTCTCAAATTGATGGGCCTCATCACAATCAATTTACAGAATCTTCCTCAGGAGCTGCACATGAAGATTCTAAGCAGAAGCTTGATGTTTCAAAGAGTAAGTCAGATGATCAAATTGGTGATACACAACCACAGCCAGTAGAAAGATTGCCGGGGGACAGTGTTCTTAAGATATTGATGCAAAAGGTGCGGTCACTGGATGTAAACTTATCCATTCTGGAGCGGTACTTGGAAGAATTAAATTTTAAGTATAGTGGTCTATTCAAAGAAATGGACGAAGAAATTGCTGAGAACACCAAGCTGCTGGAGAAGATAAGATTGGATATAGCAGATCTTCTTGACAACAGGGGTGCTATTGTACGTATTGTATCTGTTAGTGCTCTCTAGGAGTCATATAGGAGGTGTATGATTTTTGACATGGTTTCTGGGTTTTTTTCAGGGTAAAGACTTATCTGATTTGGTTCTGTGGAAGTCACTTGTTTCCACACAAATTGATATTCTGAATAGCGAAAATACAATTCTCAGGTAATTCTCGGTCTGAGACTAGCTCAATGAGAATAATCATGTTCTGCTGCATGTATCTAGCTTCTGTTTTGACATTGGCACATGGATTGACATCAGTTCACATGCATGTATGCACTGCCTAAACACGTGATCTTTCCTCCAATCTTCCATCTGCCGTCATTCCTGCATGGGGCTCTGAGTACATCTATTACTTGTTGTCAGTGCCTGCATTTTTAAGCTGATTTAGGACTTCTGATTATCCTAGAATTTTATTGTTCAATCATTGTGTTTAAATGTGATTCCTTTTCATTTATGTTCAGTCTAAAGTTACATTGTGTGCATTATATATATAATGAAAGTTTGTAATGACTTTGCTAGGATTGTAATTTCACTTGGCCATGCTGATTTAGATGAATTGAGTAGATACTGTCTAGGAAAGACAGGTGGAAAATTGGTTGCAAGATGAATACTGATGCAAGCTATGGTTGGATGGGGAAGGCAGTGTTGGCATTCTCAGTCCATGTGCTGAAAATCCCAACCAACCAAAATTGGTTGCTCATCACAATACCGTGTTCAGTACCAAGCTAGTTTTTACAAAAATAATGCTTTTGTTTCGAATTTTAGCATTTTTCCCCTGGATATAGTTTATGAAAGATGCAATTGCAGTGAGCCAACCATTACAAAATAGATTCTCTATCTGATATACTTATTGAATTCACATAGAGCAAATACTAGTGTATCGGATACTGCACAACTTGTGAAACGAACATGAAGTTGATGAAGATGATTTGTGGCATATTACAAAATTTTGCATCATGTGGATGCATTTTGCTGTTTACTGATAATAGGATAAATGCTATTTGCAGATCAGAAATGGAAACAATCCTGGATACTGAGGAACAAATGGAAAACAAGGGTATTCTCGTGCTTCTTCTAACCTTGATATGTGGTTTCTTATCAGCTCTTAAGCTTATTGTAGATTTGACTGTAAATATATTTAGTGGAAAGCAGAAATTTGTGATGTTTCCTCACTCTAGGTCATCTTGGATTTTCTTGCTTTTGTATTGTGCCATTGTAGGAGTCATTCTTTTGTTGTGATTATGTTGACATCCGTCTCACCTGAAGATTGATTCCTAGTAGATTGAAGATGGTGTGAATATTCTAGTTCTCGCCAAGATTCTTGTACAATGGTTGAAGATTTCTACTTGTGATTACGAATTTATGGGATGGTCGTTCCTATCATGTCCACAGTTCCTTCGCGTGACCAAACATATCATGCATGTTGTTGATATCATGAGTTACAGCCATCGCTTCACCTTAAAGTGCTCTCGCCTAAACTTTCCATGTCATAGAAACAAATTTGACCGTCCAACTGATGATTCTGTTCTAGGCTTGGATACAAAAACCGAATCCTTTCTATTATTCTTTCCTGATTTTATGGATGGAAGAATGGTTCTTCCAGCACCTTTTATTCGGGGTGAGAAGTTGCGTGCTGTATAATGTTGAGAATTTGAAGAGGGTTTTTCAATTTAAGTCAATTGGTTACTTGTGAGGCGGTTCTCCCTGGAGGAGATTTGGCTGCATTAGTTTGAGACGTCATGTGTATATAGGGATAGAGAATTATATTTGATAAGAAAGTTTTCTGTTTTGATTAAGACAATTCATAGAGGATTTTGGACTATCTCCATACACCAGAGGAGTTATAGTGGCCAGGTGATAGCTTTTGCAGTTCTTTGCTCCTTGTCTTTCGATGAGCAGAGAAAGGCTCAGATTATCTAATCACCGCATCTCCTTTTGCTCTTTAGATGAGCAACGTGAGTGGAAATCACCAGCTTTATTCCACAGTGGATTGGCAACTAATCCATTTGCATGGAGATTAGTTTCGGTTAGCAAACATTGGTATGAATTGGCAATCCAACCATGCAAGCGTGAAAAGTCCCCATGCGATGCTTATAGCAAACAACTGAAACAAGCAAGTAAATGGTTAAAACAGACCGTGCACAGGGAAAGCAACGATCAGGCTAAATGCAGCAGTTGAGTACAATGAACACCCTAAATCTAAAATATATACACAGAAATGAAAAACTGTCTGCAATATTAGCCAAATGTTGTTGCGCAAATATAAGGTGGCCACTGGCCAGGCATATACAAAATGCTAATCCATTCATGTATAAAAGGAGTTTATATCGTCTATACAAAAGGAAAGAGAAATTAACTGGCAGAATACCATAGTTCCCAAAGTCGAAAGAGGTAAATGGAAGGGGAATAAAAAAGATATATATAGGCTGGATTGGTTTTTCTTTTCACTCGCTCGAAACGAAATCAATTCTTAATGCATGCAATAACAGCCTTGCGGATAAAATTTATCCACACCTGAAAATGTACATAAGACTGGACAAGGTGTCTGAAAGGTATGATCTGTATTCTGACTGCAAAACCAGCTTCCACTTCTGTTGCTAAGTCACTCTTGTAATCCTGTTGGAAAACTCCACTCATAGGAAACCGAGGTTCCTTCAACAAAAGTTCATTTTATTCTGATCTCAATCCACCACTACCAAAAAGAATGTTCACTCAAAATCTTTTGTGTGGCTTGATATGAGGATAAAGTCCCAGAATGTGCTCTGGCATGAAGTCATGACGCGTCAAAATTCCAACAATTGGAGGCCTCTGCAAAGATTTAGAGTGATTACCGTGAGTTTTTGTTCTTATAAGCAAATCACTAGCTGTTTGATGTTCTTATTTGCAAAACCGGCAATAGACAGAGAGCAGCAAAAACTGGTGAGACATGGTTTGTAGCACGAGTGAAGAAAAGATTGTTTCACCATGGAGAAATGGCCACTTAGAGATATGAAAAGCACCTTGCCCAATTAAAGCAGTCACTTTCCAATTTCAGTACGCGAGACTAAGATAATTGACCAACGAGTATAAAAATCCTAAATGTCATTCTACAGCAGAAGATATGACAGGCCCAGCTTCATGAGTTAAGACCCGTTAAACAGTAAAGTAAATAGAAAAGAGAAGGTTGTATGGATCTTACCCCTTGACTCTTCGGTACCACACACATGTGCCTCAGACCAAGTTGACGAAAGAGTATCGCAGCTTTGGCAAGGGACATCGTCTCGACCACTGTATACGGGGATGCATTTGTAATAGGGTGGAGATCAATGTACAGGTCCATCTCTTCATCATCAATATCTAAATCCTCCAACTTGATTCCCTTTCCAGACCCTGGCTTGGCAAAATCAAAAGCAGCATACTTTTGTAAGATCTCTTCCCCGCTAATCACCCTTTCCCTCGAAAAATTCTTCCCCTTGAGCAGCACAAGCAAATGAGACCTCAAAACAATTCCGCAAAGTTCTGCAGACTCTGAGAACGGTGGTTCATCTATCACAGGAAACCCATTATGGCCAGTAGTCCTCAAAGCATGCAATATGGTCCCTACCTTCTCGATGCCCGAGAACATAATTAGTGGTCCAGTAACTACATCGCGTGCAACCAGTTGCCTCATATAAGGTTCTGCATGGGCCTCCATGTAAGGCAAGCCTTTAAGTTTCACTATCTGATCATAAACGCCTTTGTTGAAGCTATCTGCCACTGTTTTGGAGACGAGAAGAACCAGCATAACAAGGGGAAGAAGCAAGAGGTCGTTTGTGAGCTCAAGTAATATAACACAAAGTGAGACAGTCATTCTCATTGTGCCACCGAGGAATGATGCAGCACCAAGGAGGGCATAGAGACCGGTGTCAAGTTGTGAGACAGATTCAAAAAGTCTCCCAACAAGACGACCGTAACAGGCACCAGCAAGTATAACAGGAATAAAAAGACCAGAAGGAATGGCGATGCCATAAGTTATGATGCCAAGAAAGTAGATGGCAACAAAGAAAATGAACAGACTGGATATATTAAATTCTTTTTTGGTGCTAGTGCTGAACAGGTTGCGGATAGCATCGTCATTGGTATTCAAAAAGAGGGAAGCAAGATCATTGTAGTAGCCTGATGAGCACTGGAAACTCTCATAGTTGCCAGATTCTCCAACAGTTGGACAGCTCACTGATGAATCGGTAGGGCAGGCTTGGCACTCGGCAAGCCATGGAAGGCCAAAAGCACAGCACGAAGTCAAGAGGGAAATGGTGATAACAAGCAAGATCTTGAAAGAAGCACCCCGCCTGCAGTGTTCATAACACCATATAGGATATTAAACATCACTTGTCTTTGTATTGTAGAACCCTCTACTCACTGTTACCTAGAATGCCTTACTGTACATGAGAAAATTATTAATCTATGTACCTAGGGAGCTATAATACATGAGCAAAGAAAACCAAACAAGTTAGATAAACATGAGTATTCTCTGTATTATAATGCCCTCCAACCGAGAATGCCTTTCTGTGAAGAGTGACAACTTTTACAATACGTTCCTAGGGAGCTAATAAATAAGCAAACCAAACCAAATAAGTTAGATAGGACTTACTCATTAATGATGCTGTAAATTCTTAGGACCTTGTCTATAAGAAAATTGTAGAGACTCCCCAAGATGCCTCCAATAACTCCTAAGAGTATAACTGCTAGTATATCTGCACCAGAATATGATGCCTCGGCTGAACTGACATCATACATTATAAGACCACCTTGGCCAAATAGCCCACAATTTCCTGTACTACAATACTCAATGAAAGCTCTTAACACTATAGCAACAACTGCAGTCGTGAAAAACGTTCTCCAAAGAAGAGCACTTCGCCACCTGAACAACGAACAAGAAGAACGCTCATCAGAAACTTCTAGTAGCCACAGCTTAGACCATTTGATGAAAGAATCTGCTCAATCTATCCAAAGATATAAAGTAATCCATGCAATGATAAGTTTTCTAGCTAAAGGTGAGGGCAAGCCCTTACATTCCATGTTATCCATTCATCCAATTAGCAACCTAATTGAGTATATAATGGTTAAACCAGCATTTCCTTTTTCTTTTAGGGGGGTGGGGTTTGAGGGGAATGTTGAGCCAAACTATAAAGAAAACATTAAAAAATTCTAATCATGTACATTTGCAATCCACTATGATCTCTAACACAAAGTGTTTATCATCAAGTGCTTGTACTAAACATCACCAAAATTGTTGACTGACATTACTTAAGGAACCCGCAGGATAAAAAAAGTATATAATGATATCATTGAAGAGTTCTCCTATGAATGAATTTTTATGTTCCATTTAAAATGCCATGTAAATCTCACTAGAGGCTAGCCAAAAGAAAATCTCGCTAACATGCGCATTTTTAGAGTTCCTGACAATAACTCTGCTCTTTGAGAGAGAGAGAGAGAGAGAGAGAGAGAGAGACCATGAAGCTGCCTCTTCCAGGGCAAAGAGGACACCACCAACTGGAGCACGAAATGCAGCGGCCACACCAGCAGCAGCTCCACAAGTAATCAGATCTCGCCTATCTCGGTCATTTTTGAAGTATCTCAACCATTTCCAAGTCAAATGATATCTACGAGACCCCCCTTGTCCAAGTATAGAGGCTATACAAGCACCTGTGTGCACCATAGGCCCTTCTTTACCCACGACAAATCCAGCAGAGACACCAAGGATGGAGCCAAATATCTGAGAAATTGTTAATAGGTGTCAAACTGGAGGATAGATAATCATTCAAAGACAACATGACGACAGAAAAATGGAGTGCAATTGTTATTATTAAACCACAATAAGTTGCATAATTTCCTGGCTACTCAAGCTCACACAATAAACTCGTATTTGCTCTCCAACATGTGCAGTGAACAAGGTGATCAAACAGTCAAATTGATATCACACTGAGGAAGGACATGCAGAAAGTAGTGGACAGACTACTACACAGATTTTTTTTTTTTTTCAAGAGACTAAGTGACCAAGTAAAAAAGAAATAATATGCAAAGCACGTCGACATGTTCTGAGCAATCAGTATTCATTCTATAGCTTATTTTGGATATCGGCTATGACAGTCTGTTTCCACTCCTATCATTCTACTTGACACCGTTAAAACCAGATAAATGATATAGTCTTCATTCTGATGCCAGACAAAAACATACCAGTTAAGATGCTGAACGGCTAACAAAGAAAGACAGAAAAACTATCATTAACAATGATCATATTCTAGATAAATGCATCTCATTGCATTCACCTATTTGAAAAAGTCCAATTTGGAATAAGCAGATGAAGACTTCCATTATGCAAATCAAGTATTACTTCTTAGTTCTTACCTTTACAAAAAGGGTACTAGGAGCTAAGATGGAATATGCATCGATGCCATTGAGGTAGGCTTTAACCTCAGGAATCCCAGAACCTGCAGCGGCTGGAGCAATGATAGCACAAAGGGCACCGGCAGCTATTGCCAACACCACATTACAACCGGCAAATGCAGCAAAAGCTGCAAAATATCTGCACTGAAACCAGTATCACATCACACTTGGTAAAGGAGGGAGCAGACACACATAGTAAGGCACCAACACCTGCACGCACCATAGAAATGCGCATTCGCACACAAGCATATGCACCCACGGTAGTTGGTCAGAGTAAAGAGATCCAAGCAAATTAATTAATGCTACAAAAAATCTTGCAACATATTAAAGCAGGCAGACCCAAAGTACCATGGTCAATACAATCAGAGCAACCCATTTTTAAGAACGGAGAGGTACTGGTGTAGGACAAGCACAATGAAGAAATAGTTCTATCAGAGAACAATCAGTCACAGATAATACAATTTGAAGGCTGATCTTCTGAAAATAATAATTGGTGCATGGCATCGGTCTTGATCTTGAACCTTAAACACTTTAAATAGGAGACAAAGGAACCATTGAAAAACAGACAAAACAAGGTGAACATATATAATAAAGAATCATAGACTGGAGAGGAAAATAGGGCAGATACAGGCGGTGCAATTTTAGCTTTGCTACTGCTTGACGATGTTGGATGTCAGATGCACGCCTCCATCTAGTTTTTCCAGTATGTGGGCCCAACTCTAAGGAAATGATATCAGAGACTAGAACAGGATTTTTGAAGTTCTTAAGAGCAGCATGTTTTGAGCTGAAAACATGAGTATAGAGTGCCAAGAGGAATATTAAGCAGTGCAATAAGATCACATGCTGTATAATTTAGATTGTGTCTGAATGCCTAAATCACCACATATGTGATTATGGTGGCTATGCTTTAGGATAGCGATTTTGAGCAACAAAGAAGCAAGATGTGCTATTAACCAAGCATGGAATAAGGATTCTAAGATTATTCTTGAAGAAATGACGAAAGTAAGCCGGTAGGTTCCAAGCAATATGGAGGTGGTGCAGGACTGAAGGCTCAACCGCTATCGCTATCTGAGCACAGGAACATATTAGCAAGCACAATCACGAGTGAGTAAGGTCTGTGCACGAGTCTTGGGGGGACCATGCATGGTAGAACTTCAAAAGTCGGGTGGTCTATAAATCTAGGACGGACAACAATAAAACCAAAGCACTCAGAATATTGCAATAATTTGTAAAGCTTGTACCTTGGAACCTAAAGCATACATATACAGAATTGAACAAAACCAAGTTGAGTTTCCATTGTCAAAACAAGGACGTAGTAGATTTGGGTATGTTAGTCCGGCCAAATGGCCCACAAAGAAATGTCCACTCCATTTTTATTGCCACTACATGCTTAGATACATGCTTGGAGAGATGATAAAGATGCAAGCCCCACCCCAAGAAGAAAGAAAGGAAAACAAGAATAGAGATGCACAAAAAGAGCGTAAGAAAAACATGCTTACCTGTCCTTAGACATGAGATCGGTAGCTAGTAGCAGCTTGTACCCAGCTATGTTCTCGACTGCAATATTGTTGAAGAAGCCAACTAATCCAGTACCTAGACCTATGATAAGTGCAAAGGCCCATTTGAGCAGAATGTACTGAAATATTTGAATTTTCTTCCTTGACCTCCAGTCCTGCTTAAATAACTCATTTTCAACAATCCTGTCATTAGGAAAAAAGAGAAGCAATATAGCTGAGGAGTGGATTTCACTATTTTGGAATCTCTGCCAACCACATTTCCAAAAAGATCATCTAAGAGAAATCAAACCTAAACTTTCGCCATTTACAGTTTCGCATCCTAATTTCCAACATTGCTTGTGGGAACCACAAGATGAATGCAGCTTCTGTTATCTCCCTCACACAAGAATGGAGTTTCATGTACAGTTTATAATCGATAACTGCAATTGCGGTAAGTAGAGGAACAAAATGGGGACCTCAAAAGTTCTTGGAACACAAGAATACTGGTGCATGCATATGCAAGGACACGAGAATAGGTAATGTCACCATTCTCTCATTTGACTTTTGCCATATTTTTTAATTCCTGCCTTTCTCATATTCAAAATTTTATCTGTGTATATAATTTGTAAGGAAAGATATGCAAGTCAATTTCTTGGAGGCTTGCAGTCTGAATTTATTTATTATTTTTGTCAAAGCTCCTACAATTGGACATTGCTCGAATGCAATGCAATAGGTTTTGCAGATGTCTATTCAAAAATTTGATTGCTCGCAAGTGCATGACATATATTTAGAAATGTGCTTTTCATGAAGATTTCTCTAGATTAAAGTTTTCATAGAGTCTGAGCCTCGTTCTCTAAATCTTACTATAACACCATTACAAGTGAATTGATTAGATTTGGTCTGGCGTATATGGAGTATGTCTCAGTCAAGCTTGAGCACAAAATACAAGGTTCGATGAAGCTCGAGTCAAATCTCAAGCATCGAACTCCCGAGTTGACTGGAGTTCAAGTAGCAAACTTTGTCAACTCGACCCATCTTGTTTACATCCCTAGAGGCAAGCCACCTATCATAATGCAAACCAAGCGATTGGCGGCAACATGAATGACCCGAAAAAGGACACGAACGTACACAGCAGACATGCCAGTGCGACTTGAATAGTATAAGGAGAAACGGCATACTCGTAGTCAAGGCTCTCGATGGGGCAAACATTGGAGCCGACGATGGCAATCTGGGAGGTGGTATTGACCCTCTTGACGAGAAGGGGCTCCCTGAAGGTCATGTTCTTCTCCGATATGCCGGACCAGTACCTCTCGATCTCCTTCCCATCCCGCAGTCCCTCACTCTCGACATCGCGCTCGTCTTCGCCATTGTTCGCACGGTTCTCCCGCTCCATTGTCCCCCCCTCAAACCAATATCCAGATTCTTCCCTCGGCAAAGCGGGCGGTGACTAAAAAGGCCTCCTTTTTTACGACAGCGACCTGGAAAACCAAATGATTCAGACCACGAATGGGATTTACCGATTGCGCGAGGCACGATCCGGGTTTTCCAAAAAAAGAAGACACGTCAAGAATGATCCATCCACTGCCATTTCGAGCAGGCAAGACGGGAACTTTTCGATCAAAAGGCGATCACAATCACCAAATATGCTCAAATCATTCTCTGTTTGGACAGGGGATCGACAAGACCAGATACGTAAGCAAGCCGGGAGGGGGAGCAGGCATGACAAAGCACGGAACAAGAGAACAAACGGGAACCCACCTCGAGTGCTCGATCAGCTGATCGAACAGAGGGCGAGGCCGAGCAGAAAGCGAGGAGCAGCACCGGCAGCCGTTTACATTCGGCGGACGACCGGGTAGGCAGGCCAAGGTTGAGCTGGGTTTGACTGCCTGAAACTCTGGCGTCAGGACAACATAAGCACGCGAGCAAGCTGCCAGCTTTCTGCTACGGATGGAGAGAGAAAGAGATGGAGGGAGAGAGATATGGTTATAAATGAGTCCACTGCATTTTCATGGTGTTTTGTCTGGTGCTGATGCAGACACTGCACAGAGAGAGAGAGAGCGGAGAGAGAATGGCATGTGGCAATGAAGGCGTGGGGAGACGTGATTGGGATCCGGATGGTCGGAAAACCCAATTTTTAAATCAATAATTCCCCCCTTTTTCTTTTTCTTCTCTTCTTAAGCATAAATTACTGGACATCTGAATCCTCATCAAAAAAATTCATTACTAAATCATGTTTAATCATTCCCTTAATCACTTCCTACCCTATATTCTCACCTGCATTCATGTGCCTCCCCAACTAAAAACCTACAAGGTAGAGTTGTCCCAAATAGGACCACGTTTCATTTCATTCCCCAATTTTGCACCTTGGCGATGTATCCTCTTATGGTGGAATTTTCAATCGAGACCGTCTACTCACTAAAACACGCGTTACATAGACACGAGAAGTTGATATGTTGAGTTTCCAATCTACAATGAAAAAGAAATCCAAAGCAATTAGGTTAACCATCAAATCAACATATCATTAGTATCAGTCAATATGTGAAGAGACATAGTTCATTCACGAGAACTTTCTACAAGATCGATAGAGTATCGATCACGACTTGTTTAATTTGACTTACTCCAAGCAAATAATTTCGTCAAAACTTTATCCTTTTCAAAAGCAAAAATGGAAAATTATCGTTATTAATATTTAAAAATAAATAAATAAACACCGGCCCACTAAGTCTACCCCTCCTGGAGCCAGATGGAGCAATCATAGAGGGAGAAGCAAATTACTTTATAATATCTCTCGTTCTTTTAGTGGGGTTTATCCAATTTTCCAGGTGGCACCAAATCACCGCCCGTCGGTTCGTGCGATCGATGGTTCGGTTCGCGCTGTACTTTCTGGAAGGACGGTGGTGGCTCCCCCATCGTAGCACGTCTCTCGAGAGCACGTGATTCCGTCCTCTTGTTTCTACAGCACGACAAACACGAGATGGAAACATGGGGAAAAAGGTCCGAACCTTAATCACGTTTTTCCCAATCCTTTTTAAGGAGAAGCATGTCCGAAATCATGCAATGATCATGAGGCAATATAAGGCACATTTTACGCATTCACGATTGGCCCTCGAATCTTGGAATGAGAAAGACACGGCCCCCCCCTTTTATAGATACCGTTCGAGGGAGGCCGAAAGCAAAGAGAGGACCACCCGACTTTTCCTGCTCTGAAAGGCATGGATTCTCGAGCATTGCCATGCTTGAGCAAGAGAGCCACAGGATGAGATGAGATTCAAGAAACTAGGGCATCACGCGATTCATCATTTCTATACCGCCTTTTGTCCTTTACTTGCGTGGGGGGAAGGAAGGGGGAGCAATAATTGATAACAGGCCAAAGGGGTCACTGTTGGCTTCCCCGCTTCACACAGAGCCCTCCATTATATTAATCCCCAAGAGATGCCGAGCGAAGTCCTGCATAAACCCGCAAAGAATCGTTGGAGAAAAAAAAAGGAGAATCAAGATTTCCCATTTTTTGACATTGAAATAAACCTATCAAAATTGGCTATAAACTCATTTTTTAACTTAGATATAATGGATTTAGTTGTTATATGAGTCAATTATATTTAGTAAATGAGTCATAGATAATTTATTTAGGCTCAATTCACTTTTATAACTTTCTCTTCATTTTCTTTCGTTGGCACTCGATCTAGCGCTTACTTAGATTTGATTTAACGTAGGATAAATATAGATCATTAAGTCAGGGCATTGGATTTAAAATGGATCAAAACGGGTTAAACGAGTCTATTTAGATTAGATCATGTTCGATCCGATCCAAACTCAATCCAATTTTCTTATTTGTTTGTCGGTCTACATTGGCATACATGTACTCCAGCACTAATGCATGAGAGAGAGAGAGAGAGTGGGGAAATGTGCCAATTCATAATACTGTGATTATCCACATGATGGAGACGGCCAGAAAGGGGAATTTGGGAGGGGGGGAGGAGGAGGGGCCATGAGCAAGCGTCCAGTGGGACGTGGGGACAGGAAGGATTCGAACCTCTCATGCGTGACATGGCCCCCCCGCCTCCGCCAGCTGCCGCGCCACCTCCCCACATGAACCTGCGTCTCTCTCTCTCTCTATCATCCTCTTTTCGTCGGCATGCTTTCTCCTTACTTTATGCCACCAAATTGGAGTATCATGGCACCATCCTCCTTGTTCTGTCGCGATTCGGTTGCGTATCATCTCAGGATTTCTGGTCGTCGACCGCGAGTATTTTCTGCGGCCTCATTTATTTTCACGAAGAATCAAAATTATATTTATTTTAAAAAATATATATTTCCCCCATTTTTTGATATTTGAATTGCTCGAGAAACCAATTTTCAAAATATGACTAAATATCGAGATTTGGACCAAAAACTTTGTTTGAGCACGGAACCCCAAAGCTCGTTCTTAATCTTTTTACCGGTGTCCAACGATGATGAGGCCAAGTCCATAGAGGCAATGCCCCGAACCTCCTATGCCGATGCTTGATTCTTAACGCTTTACGCGCAAGTCACGAGCGCCCGGATAATATATACTTGTTTAGGAAAATCTAGATTTTCTATATCAAATAACGAAAAAGGGCAATTGATTTCGACATTATTTCTGACTTTTCCGAATCAAGGAATTCCCATCTCTCAAGCCTCTCTGGCGGATTGAAAGCCAAACCCCGAGAAAATTCATGTTTTGTTTAGTCAATAAACATGTGATTAGAGGGCGGCAACGCAAGCAGCCATGGCTTTTGGTCAAAAGCACCCAGCTTTGTCCAGTTGGGTGTACGCCACGTCGCCGAGTTAAATCAGTTATCCCGTATTAAAATATTCTTTTTTGGGTTGAACCATATTAAAATATCATCCATCGGTCATAATTTGCAGTTTATTACAAGTCAAAGATAGATTAGATAGATAGCCCTACCATTCTTGTAGATTTTCCAACATCACCCCGGCCTTTCAATTACAAATGTTGGTAAGACAAAACCGTCCTCGGCGCGAATGCGACAGGATTAACGCATGATATTGCCATATCTCCAGAATTGTGACTGTCCAACCAATTAACCAAGAATTTCCTGGTAACATGCGCTTCATGTGAGCTCTAAGCCTCTAACTATTATTAAAACCCTACTTGCACTGATCCTGGTAAATGGAGAAAGATGGGATTGGTAGGCGGGATCCGTGCCACGCACAAAGTCAATCCACCTACCCGCTTTGCATGCTTCACCCTCACTCAACACCCCATACAGCAAATCACAGGGATTTTCAACAAATGGAAGCATGCGTCTTACCTCTTTTGAAAGGAAAACTAGATGCTCTCCCGTGTTAAGTAGACCTGAGAATTAGATCACTGACGCAGTACCATCCTCAGAATATGCTCACAGAGTAGTAAGT
The DNA here is from genome assembly GCA_017140595.1 of Eucalyptus curtisii. NCBI lineage: Eukaryota > Viridiplantae > Streptophyta > Magnoliopsida > Myrtales > Myrtaceae > Eucalyptus > Eucalyptus curtisii. The sequence goes on along the minus strand of CM029501.1, from coordinate 45,350,359 downwards.
GAAACGGGTTGACGGATAACTCGCGCTCCTCCTAGGCGATTCTGCAAGATTTTCACCAAGCAAAGAAGAGCACATGACTGACTAAGCACAGAGTGGATTCATAAGTCGGTCAGCCTGCATATTTGCTGCAATTCACATCTTTGCAGGGTGTCGGAGTTCAATAATAAAAGTAAGTCGCGGTTTCAAACTGGTTTGAATAAAATGCTCTCATTTACAACAAGATGTAAGGAATGTACAAGAAAACAAGACGACCAGCTTATTTATTTGCCGCTGATTCAGAGGCGCCTAAACTCAAAGCAGTAATTCCTCCGGTCAGTATAACTCATTCCCCATATCCAACCAATTCTGGAGTTTTGTTAAGGAACGGTGGCTAAAATCACAGGTGAAACCTAAATGACAAGTAACAAAAATGTCTTCCCCATTACTTAGAGCACATACTGCGCAGTATATCAGTTAGCAATATTGCTTTGCTCTCGCTTTCACCGACCTTCCATATCTTGAAATCAGGAGGAAAGTATTCCAGACTCCAACGCTTTAGCAATGCAAGCGAGAAAGGACCCTGGACTTCGCCTTGGGGATCAGCATAGTGCCATATCAAGCTTTCCAGGTCATAATCTTGGCTCTGACTCTGGCAACTCCGAGGATCCACATCCTCATCATCGCTGACCAAATCAATCACTACCTTCTGCGTTTGAACACTCCTATCCTTTGTTCCATGAAAGTCATTGTTCTCCACAACCACACATCTTTCTTCCTTACTAATCTCTGTTATTGGCTGCTGTTCACATTCTTCACTTTTCTGAGTTGCGCGAATTTTCTCATCCTCCGTTCCCTGAAACACTTGCTTCTCCATCTTACCAGGTCCTTCTTCATTTGTCCGATTTGCTACTACTTGTTTTTTGTATTCAGAAACATGAATACCATTCTGGTACCCTGCAAATTATGACATAAAATACGGGGAACGGTTCTCACCATCTCAACATGCACAGATAGTAATGAAAAAGACAAATTGACATAGCCGATGACTTTCAGAATTCTGCTCCCTGCTCATCACAATGTTAACTGCAATCTGGAATTATTCCCACAAGCAAAGCAGCAGACAGGATGAGAGTATGTTGGCTCAAAAGTGATTATCTGTCATTCATTTATTAAAAAGCTAAGTAACTTGTATCGGGCAATTTAAATGGCTTTATTTGAGGTGTTAGTGAAACTCCCATTCTGTTCTCAGCCTTCAAACTCTCTCCGGTGCATATAGAATAGATCCCATAGAGGTAATATATTAGTCATTAATGAAAAGGAGACCTAAAAAATTTCATTCCCTGGGTTCCAACTTTCCTTACCTTTATTGCGCCTCTACCAAAAGTTCTGGCGAAACTCACCCCAAATTCTCATATTAATTCCCAAATACAGCACGAAGATTATTCACCCCTTCTTATCAGGGATTCTCTTCTTTAAACAGGGGTAGGAAAGGAACTCTTGCAATAGCCAGAAAAGTTCAACTGGGAATGCTATCGATCAGGTCTGATTGAGAAAAGCTCACCAGACTCGATCCAAGTAGTATGACTATTGCACTGGATGCGATAGAAAGGTACAGATGCCAAAATGGCACTTTTATCATATAATCAGACAACACACTCTTCCCAAATCGACTTTATAGCCCCAGTATCATTGGGCTTCCACAAGTCCATTTTCGAGCTTTTTCAATGGTTCTACTTTCTCAGTGACTTTCAGAAGATTCATTTCTTCTCTCTGGTCTGTTCTCTTTAATTTAATCTTCACCTCAAGATATTGAAACAGGCAAAGACGAACCATAAAGCAAAATTCGATGAGTTTTTCTTAGGCTCACCAATTTGAATAGGCCTCCAACTAGAAGATTTTTATGACAACAGACATAAACATAGAAATTCTAGCAGGAAAAGGACAGGCAAATAGAGATGGGTGGGTCAGCATAAGTCTCGATGGCTTTCACAGACAAAGTGAGAAGTTCCTGAACAGGAGCTGAAATTCAGTGATATTGTAGAGCTCAACCCTTGAAGAGAAGAATGTTGATGTGGAAGAGGTGGAGTGAAGGATGTTGGAATGAGAACAGATGAATTAGATTGGCAACAGAAAAGAGAAAGCTAGGTGAAAATGCAATGCCTCCCAAAGTCGAATATTTTAACGAACATCGATGACCCAACACAACAAACAAGACACTAAGAAATGAATTTTGTTTTGTTCGCACCAGGAGAGAGAGTTGTTTTGGGATGGGAACCACTTCCCATTTGATAAGTCCATGCAGATGCCTAACATTAAATAAAAGGTGCCTGTACATACCTTCCAAGTTGGTCATCCAAGGTATCTTAGTCACTGGTACAATATTGCCCATAGTAGCACATTTAGCCTCCTGTGAACTTTCCCTATGGAGCGATATTGGTGATGTAGTGATTTCTTCTAATTCGTCCGGAGTATCTGTAGAATCAATTTCTATTCCATCTGCAATCACCTCAGGTATCTCACGCAATAAACGCGATTGTTCTTCAGCAGTCTGGAGCAGCTTCCTCCTCTCCAAGTATTCGAATAACGTACAGAATAAAATAAGTTAAGGAACTGATTGCTGGCTTGATACCAAAAGAGGGGGAAAAAGAGAGGGAGTTAAGTATTCAACAATTTTTAGCCACGGAAACCAAGATTCTAGATGCTGTCTCATATGTTAGGTTATAAATGATAACGTTGGACCATGATATCGAAAGCCAATGTTCAACAAAGTAATGGCAATTTAATTGTAACAAAGCTTTAACTTCGACAAGCTTCCATCATGTAAAAGCAGGTGTGGAACCAAGTGATTGACTGTGTAAGATTTTGTGGGACCACTGCCAACTGTTCTAAAAGCTTAAGCTGTTAGATGAAGGCGCGGTTTATTATTTAAATATTCTAACACTCCCCCTTACGCTTATTCTGGTCTTTTGCCTAGTACTAAGCGTGGAAATTTAATTGGGGAAGCAAATAAGGGCCTGGAAAATTCGAACTCAGGACCTCCTAGCTCTGATACCATGTAAGATTTTGTGGGACCACTGCTAACTGTTCTAAAAGCTTAAGCTGTTAGATGAAGGCGCGCTTTATTATTTAAATATTCTAACAGACTGAATGATTGGAATCATCAAAAAGACTCTGTTCACATTAACGCATTCTCTGCCTGGGTCACTAACAGAGGCACAGCATGGTCAGGTCAAGTGCACCATCAAATCACATGGCAAGTATTCAATCTGAAACTAGTGGATGACCAATACTCACCACCAAGTAAAGCCTCAAAATAACAAATTTCGGGTACATCCTCAATGTGATGATATATGCTTTGGACGACAAATAGCCTCACTTTACTTTCAAGGGGCAGAAAGCATGAAATTTAAAAAACGGGATGCTTTCACAGAACCATTCCGCTGGATCACATACGACTAATTATCGTTCCATATGCAGAGACAATTATTTCACTGGACTATCACCAGCAATGGCACCTCCTGTCAAAAATAACTAGTTGTGTTCTGTGCACGCGGGTCTTTCTTACAGTAGGCCGAGACTCCAGGGATGCCTTGCTACTAAATAATTTCCGATTAGATCCTGTTTGCTATCATTAAATGAAAACTAAGTTCTAGATCAATTCATGCCCCCCCCCCCCAAAAAAAAAAAAAAAAAAAAAAAAAATCTAGATCAATTCAGTTGTAACTAATTCCCAGTCCTTCTGTCATTACAAATCCATCAATCACAATGCACAGCATTCCTTTATGGAGCAAGTTTGGATGTAATAAACATATGTTACGTTTTATATAGCCCAAAATGCAGGAAACAGCAAGTAATTGTATCCATACAATCCTAGAACTAGAAGAAAATGCAGTTAAAAATGCATGGGAATTGTCCTCAAAGTATACTAAAGCCAAAGCTCATTCACCACCAATATCACAGAGAGGATCAGAGGATAACATGGAAGGCAAATGATTGGAATAAACATGATCACATGATTCAAATGTTAAACACCTTAATTTGTAGGGTCAAATAATTCATAGGACTTGGCCAATTAAAACGACCAGTTCTTTGTATTGGAGCTTGTCATAAAAGATGAAGGTCTAAAGTTTACTGGTCTCGACATAAATGTTATATGGTGAAAACGAATGCCCCCCCCCAAAAAAAAAAAAAAAAAAAAAAAAAACAGCAAGATAGCAGTATCAGGTAATGCGCTGCTCACTTTGAACCGATCTAAGTTAGCAATCCAACTGAATGATATTACTGAAAAATTCGCATATTGTGCATTTTTTCAACTTCACATCAGTGTGGTGGCCAACACCTATTACACAAGCAAAATTTCCAGCACAGGCAAAAGGATATTCTTTGCGCCAGCCCTTCTCATTGGCTCGTTCAATACGGCTCTCCAGCAAAGCAAGTTCCCTTGGAAGCCACTTGAAAGGAAAAGGCATGAGGAAGAAGAAAGGTCAGTCGAAGATTAATCCAGATGCCAAGAATATCAAAACAAATATGCAATGACATTGATGGGAAAAAAATTGTTCTACAGGGCAAACACGAGAATGCAGGCTTATGCAAAGCCAAACAATGCGACTTATTTACAGCCATGGAGTGTGACGACCTAGCCTGACCCATATTAAGTATTGCCCCCATTGGCCAATCATGTATCGAGCATCATTAATTTGTCAACCAAAGGCACCTCATAAGGTCGGGTCCAGCTCCAACATATAAAGGTCAGCAACATTTCCCCCTTCCTGGGTGGGATTCGGTTCGTTCTATCCCCTTCACCAACCTAAAGGCCTTTAGAAGCAGCACCATACCTGAGCCTTCTAATTTCAGGGCTCCAGTGATTGCTCCCCTACCAGATCGCAAAGAGTAGACTCCCATTGAAGTTCACCACTCTCCCCTACTCGACTCCATTTCATACAACTGAGGCTACTATACTGATCTAAATGAAATTGCCATGTTCTCTTGGTACTCGTCTCTAAACCCATTCTATTCAAGCATCAACATATTGGATTTAATGCTACATACATCAAGAAACTCTTCTAACCCATATTAAGCAAGAAGTGGTTTAAACCATTTTCTCAAGGTACTATTAAAAAGGTTGACTAGAACCAGAAACGAATTCTGTGATGTTGTTTGGGGTCTTCTAGCATGGAAACTAGCAGTGCATACGTTTGTAAGAGAAGTAATAGAAGGATAAATGATGCCACTATGACTGTGCAATGCCAGCTGCTCAATTTAGAATTCAGACCGTAACATGCTAGATAAGATCTTACATGCTTCATTATATCTTCATGTAGTATTCGAGCTCTCTCTTCGAATTCTACCTGCCAAAAAAAAGTGCAAATAAGCCTAAAAGACGAGCAAAACCCATAAGTGAAAAATTCAACATACAGGTTCCACTTTGTCAAGTTAAATGCTTTAATCTTGAAAGAATTTATTTCTGATAAATGACTGCATGAGTGGCGTTATTGATGGTAACATACAAAAGGCATTTCTTTTGTGAAATAACAAATTCAAAGCAATTGACAAGCACTGACAATAGCAATAACTAACACAGTGCCACATATCAACAGTGAGCCAGAAGCAATTGCAAGAGAATGCCACATAACTGGGTTAGTTCGACAAAAGCAGGCAGCAAAGAACCTTTCCTTTCAGTCCAAGTGGAAGGCCAGTATGATCAGCTATGGGTGCAGCCTATACATGGAAAGCTTGCTCAAGACAAAATCAACTAGTCATAAAGAAACTTTATCTACAAGTCAAAAGATATTTAGATCCCCTATGGCAAGTGTGCAGCACATAAAATTTCCACTACAGAAAAAAGTCAATGTGAGCATTATCCTGTTAAACTTCAATGGACCACTAGGCGCACTCTATGGTCACAGTAGACTAATTTCAGGTTGAATGTTGATAGAAATGACATCAAGTTCCCCAAAATATATATCAGCTTATCATAATTTCCTACTTCATCATAGTGGACTAGTGAAGCGGAGCAGGGGCAAGATGGGAGTTCAAAGCGTGATGCCTAACAATAACAAGAAGAATGAAGGCACGAAAACAGGCTTAACCTTACTCACTTTTGAGGACTATGAATATCTCGCAGATCTGTAAAAAAGTTACAGATAAAATCATGTTTTAACCCTTGTCACTTCCCGCTGCTTACATTTTTAAGGGGATTTGAAGTAGGCGAAACATTTGGCTGTGAGTTTTCATTTATTTCCTCTCTTTTTTGGTGATTATCGCAATAGAGTGCACACACTTGAAAAGCTAAAAATGAGCAAAAGATATCCATGATACAGAACCCTAGAAGGTTTAAAGACAGATAACAACAAAACGGGTGCCACAAGAGCCAAATAAAAGAAATGGCCGCATGAAAAAAACGAAAAGTATGGAGGGAAAAGATGTAGAGAGCACTTTCTACCCATGACGAGGTTACAATAAACTAACAGATGTTAAATACACTGTTCAACAGCCTCCAATCGCAAATTCAATCAGTCAAACTCCCACTGCTCCCCTCCCAAAGTGCCATGTGTTTCTTCGACATGCATCCCACAGTCATTAATCTCTTTTAAGTGTTCAGATGTCTGAGTAGGAAGGTGCTACACTTCCCTAATAACCGTAATTTAAAAAAAGGCTGCCACCGCCTCAGACCTACTACGAAATATAAACATACACAAGCAACTACTGCAACACAAAACTAATTTTATGACACTGAAAAGAGCATAGAAATATGATGTTCTGATAATTTATTGACGATTGATAGTACATAATAAGAAAAACTTACTACAGTTGGCCTCTTGAGCAAACCATCTTTCACTCTCTGACGCAAATCTTCACATTCTTCCTGCAGAAACATCAGAAAGAGAAATTATGGGCACGAATCCATGGTTTGAAAGAATCTTTAGAAAAGCCTCGTATTCAAGCAACAATAATTCACTGAGAATCTTTCAAGAACCATGAAACAGGAATGTAGACAAAACTGTGTCTTGACTCTGCTGTACTGCAATTGACACAGCAGCTATTCTGATTTCAAAATGCCTTATACTCTCATCATTAGAATAAAACCACATCACGACTTAATTATTTCCATTTGCTGAGGACAAGATGCTCTATAGTCATCTAAAGTGACCATACAATCAAAAGACCTTTATAGTCATTAGCCAGTACAGTTGGTTATGACCTTGGGCAAGCCAAAGCTGGTGGAAACTTCTAAGTTGGAAATGCACAGGTAAGTCATTCAAGTATCTCTGGAGATAATCGACAGCAAGATCGCTTTAATTAATTTCGCATAACCGGTTGCCATACAAGCATAGTCTCCCCATTAATCAACATCTTAGCTAGAAAACCACATTTGACCTGGATGACATAATGGGATTCAGGCAATTCCCCCATGCCTACTCTACTTTGTACACCTGTAAGTTAGTTATACAGCTTTCTCTTTTCATGGCCCACCACTCTACCAGTTATGCAACCTCAAAATGGTTTTGAGCTGGAACTTGGGAGAGGTTTATCTTTTCTTATCATAGGAAGAATATCGCAATGTTAAATATTCTGCAGAAGTCTGTGAAGTAACGCTCAAGTTAAAAAATTGCCAAAATTGATAACTTTTGCGTAGTGGTCCTGCTCTAAGTTGCCTACTACGGAAGCGGCTTGGGAAGCAAAAGCCTGTTGTGAATTCATCTCCTTGAGTAACGTCATAAAAATCTCCAAAAGGAGAAATTCAGTAGTTCTATCACACGATAAAAAGGGAAGGTGAATCAATCAGTATCTTATTTAACACTCTGAATTTTCCCCAACAACTTTGGAAAGTGGCTCTTTAATTACCAAAATTAATCTGATTTATCCTAGTGCAATAAATTTGGTTCGAAGGGGCCATCTATTGCAATCTGTCGAAAGCTTTTCCAAAAAGAGATGCGCATTCCCTTTTCTTCCACCTTAAAGACAGTGTAAGCATTTAAAACCGTCAAAGCCTCCTTAACTTTGACTGTATCAAAGCCTACTCAAGTCAGGCAATGGTTTCAATCAGAAGAAAATAAAGCTAGCATCTGCCGATTACCTCAGTGAAGTTCTCATCAGAAAGCATGGAAATGGGAATGTCTTTAAACAACCCAGCCACTTGAAGGAGGACTTGAGTGCCCGTATCTGTTGTTCCTGTGGCCCCTTTCACACCTACATAAGTAGAAAAAAATGGCATCAGTTTTCAAATATTTACGAGGAAGCTGCGTTGACACCCATAAACCCGTCATCCCACTCCATTTCACACTAGATTCAAACAAACATGACCCAATTGCCAGTTAGATTACTACGAATTTCTGGAGTTTGGGAATAAGGGCAATACAAGATCATGCAAGGAATTGCTACGACATGAAGCACTGCAATGAGGAAGCTACTTAAAATTTCTGGAAAGAGACTTATTTGCTTGGAAAAATGATTTCCTCTATTTTGAGCCGAGAATTCATTTTCTAATTCTAAGTGGGGGAGTTCCCTTTGACCGTAATGTCTTTCCATTGAATAACCATTTTCAACGAACCAAACACATGAAAGTCCCAAAAAAAAAAAACTAATTGGCAGTAAGTGAAACAGAAACACCCTCTATTTTCCCTTTTTCATTCCCTTTGTCAACTCATAATTACTTTGCATAAGAGAAACCATCAGAAGTAATGTGCAAGAATAAGGATAGTCCAATTTGTTGAGTACATAGCATCTAGGATAGTCCAATTTGTTGAGTACATAGCATCTAGGCTACTTCGCTTCAACTTATAGTATAACTAAGTGAACAAACAATCCACACACAGAAACTTTGACAGTTATCTCACAGAACACAGTCCTTCCCAACGTTACGACAGGTCACAAAGTGACTTAACAAAAGAAAGGGCCAGAGCTTGAGGAAAAAAAAAATGCAGCAAGCAGCCAAGCAGCTTCTACCATTGCCCAAGAGCTAATAACTACAGCAAATCACCTGTCACATGCAGAAGTTGATAAGAATTTTTCTGAAGGTAGTCATTGGGATCTGACTTTACCCTTACAAAGCTTCCAACCACTTTGCCTTCAAAGCTAACAGAGTCTTTGCAGAGAAGCTGAACTAAGCTCCTTTTCAAGTATACGAGTTTGATGTTATCAGGAACTACTGCGGCGAAACAACTTTCTGAACTTTCGACCACTTTTCTCTTCTTCGGTGTTTTTTCTGAGGAAGTGAAGGCTTAGGCGTTAAGTCCTCATCCCCGGAACTGAAAAGAAAATCGTCGTCCGACTGCTCTAGGTTCTCTGCATAATGTCCTTCAAGTAGATCATGGATTTGAAGTCTGCTAATAGTTTTTCTTCCAAAAAGAGAGCGAAGCCTTTCGTCACAAACAACTCTCTTCTTCTTCTGTGGATGGAGAAGCTTATTATCATTGACATAGTTGGTTATAACCGCTGCCACATCAGCTTGAGGGATCTGTTGGCAGGTATCTTTACCAATAGATTTAAGAAACTCGATGAGCTGTCTCGACCCCCAGCCGACAAACTCCTTTTTCCTGTGTTGGTACTTCCTCTTTTGCGGCACGGGAGAATTAATCGGCCCATCACACTGTTTCACCCACGTGAAAGGCTCTGTTTCTACTCCGCCGTCCATCCTCAAGGTATGATTGAACTCGAAGGGTCACATTTCTACAGTCACCATTATCCTCTCCAAAGAAGAATTCTGTACACACACAACAGTTCGACAACGTCATAACAATCCCAGCAAAAGGGTTGAGGTCACGAAACAATGTAACACAGGGGCGAACAACACAAACCACATAACGTATAGAATAACCGAGAGACCTGCAACCTCAAGCCCTCTATCTACAGAAAACAATGGCAAAAACAGATCAAAATCGCCATGTGCCCTTAAAAACGACCAAGCAGCAAAACTAACAAAAGCGAACCCACTCTCCCCCGAAAAAGGGTGCACAGAACCCAAAAAAAAAAAAGAAAAATGGATGGAGGATGGCCAAGCCAAAAAGAGAAAAGAATCACTGTTATGCCCCTGGCCTGGGATGCTTGTCAATTCATATGCTGCAAAGTAGACGCACACAAAAACCCGGTTCAGCAGTATCGAAAAACAGCTAAAGATTTCTCATTTCGCAATATCTCAACAACACGAATTCATCAGGCAGGGGGTCACCTTGAAAATGAGGGCGGTGGGGAGGAAGAGAGAAAAGATGCGGCCGCTGCTGCCGGACGAGAATCGAAATGGCAGGGACAAAAGGAAGAAGAGAAAAGGGAAAAAGGGAAAAATATCCCGAGCGCGCCTAAAAGGGAAAAAGGGAAAAAGAACGGCATGCAGCAGCAAGCATTAGCATTCAGTATCGTCCCGCTAATCGGCAATTAGGGAAACCAATTCATCGCCATCCACATCCGCCACGCGGGAGCGGGGACTACACACTCCATTTTCGGACGAAAAACGAAAACGAAAACGAAACGTAAACAGCAACAGGAAGAGCGTTACCTTTGGAGACTCCGGTTCGAGAGGAGGCGGACGGCGGCGGCGTCAATCGACGGCTCCCACTCGGTCGCCGTCCAGAGGAAGACGAAAAGGATGAGACGCGAGGAGACAGAGACGCACGCCCTGGCTGTGTCGGGAGTGGCGCAGTGCACGAGTGGTGGAGTCGTCCTGTTCCTGCTGCTCGCGTGGTGTTTGTCGAAATGACGAGTGCTTTCGCTCGAGCATCGCCAGCCGCGACGTCACGCCTCACCTTACAACGCCAGCGACGCCGTCGTTTCTGCCTCCCTTTGTCTCGGATTTTTTTCCTTTTCCAATTTTTGCGAAGCCCGTTAAAAAAAAAAAAAAAAAAAAAGTGATTGGGTCATTGATTCTGAACCCCTTTTTCGGAGAGTTATCACACGCCGTTTCTTGACCGTTCAAAAGATTCCAACCGCCAACCGAGACATGTCCCCTTTTCTCTCTTAATTTACATTCATAATTTGCTTTGGATAATATCATTCCAGTTTTCCTCAATTTTTAACATACAGCCCATTTTGCTCGGTCGAAATGAATCAATAGGAGCAACAAGTTATTGCCTTATCGGGGATGAGTCACATTTGGTAATTTATTAGTATTTTATTGTTACAACGTGATCATTTACTTTATCATTGTCGTGTTACAAGAGCGTTCCTTCATTTATATTAATTGTCACTCATATTCGCCTCCCGCGTTAGGAGAAACATGATAACATAGCAACGATAGTTTCACATCTTATCTTTATACCGAGTTACCAAGCATCATCAAAAAAGGGAAAGAATATTCTATTCATATCTCCAAGGTATCTGCCCACTCCTTGAAACCAAATGAGGATGAAATAGAGAGGATTTAATGCAAAATGATGTGACAAGTCATCATTGGATATTCGAAATAAATGGATGTATTCAACTATCTCACTCAAATTCATTGATATCACTCTTGGAAATTAGCTTTGGACTTAATCTTAGATTTTCTAACACCACCATTGGCGGATATAAATGGAAAGGAAAATGCATAAACGATTTCAAATCCCATGGAAACATTTAAAAGCAAGTGCCCGTTGAGACTTGATCTATGCCAACTCCCCAAGTGTAAAAGCCTAAGCCCATTCAGGTGGGGGCTCAAGAAGATCAAGACCGTCCAATTACCAAATCCTTTTGCTGTCGATTAACTCAACTCAACGGTTGAGATTGATTCTCTTACACCAGAAGGACAACAATATCCTGTCTAGAACAAGGAAGGCGCATACAAAGACAAACAATGTCCAAACCACGAAATAAAACCCAAGAAAATCATCAACATTTGTACCCCAAATTTAGTATCCATTTATCCATCTATACTAAAAATAATCGCTTGCATATTCTTTGGACCCGAGTGTCTGGCAACACACATTACATCACACCACTTGCGTCGCACCACTAGATTGAGTGGGGTGCGCGGTATCGTCCGAAATGAACCCGTGCTGGGTCGAGTCGTACTTCTCCCCGTCCCCCCACAATGCATAGGCCTCTTCCCCATGCACCGCGTCGTCTCCGATCAGCAGCTGCTCCTCCGGCATCCGCAGCGGCACCACCAGTCCTATCACCACGCACACGATTGACGTGACCACCACGTTCCACCCTATGATGAAGGCCCCTCCCGCCAACTGCTTCAGGATCTGGACCCCGCCGGAGCCCCCGTAAACGCCCCCCCTCGAGTTGGTGACGGGGAGGAAGAGGGCGCAGAGCTCCGGCTCGGCGAAGAAGCCTGTGAGGATGCCGCCGAGGTAGCCAGCCACGGCATGGGTGTGGAAGACGCCGAGGGTGTCGTCGATCTTCTGGAGCAGAGTCCACCTCTTGTGCACGATCATCATGGTGAACCACGGGATGCTTCCGGACAGGATCCCCATCACGATGGCCGCCCATCCTTGGACGAGACCTACACACGGATGTCCACGTCCATGTCGGCAGCATTGCAATACAACGTTGTTACGAACATCATCGTATCCGGAAAAGTCAACAAGTCAAAATCGTCATTTCACTTCTTCTCGACTCCTTGAAACTTGTGAATGGCAAAACATTAAATGATGGGTACCATTTCAAGGTGGGGCATATCTCGTGACCCGCAAAAGTTGACTAGTAGAGAGACTCACGGAGTCAAGAATAATAGATTATCTCCATTCTTATCTTAACAGAGACTTCGGTGACTATGAACATTGGAATATGTATAGTTTCCTGTTAAAAAAATTGATGTGAACATGAGGATGTCCATAGCTAAATTGAGGCTTTTCGCCGTGCTGTACCTGCGGCGGGGGTGATGCAGACGAGGCCGGTGATCATGCCCTGGACGGCCCCGATGACGGAGGGCTTCTTGAAGAAGATGACGTCGAGCCACGTCCACACTAGGAGGCTCGTGGCCGCGCATATGTTGGTGTTGAGCACGGCCATCGACGAGTCTATGTTGGCCGTGTAAGGGTCTCCCCCGTTGAACCCCGCCCAACCCATCCACAGCAGCCCCGCCCCGGCCAACATGAGCAGGACGTTGTTCGGAGGGAATCTCTCCCTATCCTTCGTCAATCTCGGTCCCACCTACATACACAATAACATTGACATTTCGCGCAAAAATCAGTGCAAAAAAAACTTGGATTAATTATGCGCCGATTAACGAATGTCAAAAATGGACTTTTTGATAATAGCCACATAAGTCAACAAGATGATTTTGAATATGTGGGAGTGCATGTTCAAACATGACTTTCTAGAAGTGCTGCTCCACCAAAGACTAACAAGCCAAGTTCATCTCTCTTGCACTGTGCATGAAGAAGGAAAAAGAAAGTCTCAATCTGTGGTGATGACGAAAAGATGTGTATTGGCAGGCACGATGGTTAGGGTTTTAATAAATCTGTGGAAGTACCCAGTAAGCGGCGGTCAAGCCGGCGATGCCGGAGGAGAGGTGGATGACGTAGCCGCCGGAGTAGTCCATGACGCCCCAGTGGAACAAGAAGCCGCCACCCCACAAGCTGAACGCGCCCACCGTGTAAGAGAACGTCAGCCAGAGCGGCACGAACATCATCCACGCCCTAAAGTTCATCCTCCCCAGCACCGACCCCGCCAGGAGGATCAGCGTGATGGCAGCGAACACGCCTTGGAACCACACCATCGACGCCATCGGGTACAAGGGACTCGCGGTGGGCGTCTCGACCGTGGTGTGGTCCTTGTAGAATTGCGTCGTCTGGGTCAAGTTGGCCTGCTTGATCAGGAACTTCTGGCCGAGGGCGGGGCCGGCCTTGCCCCAGAAGGGGAGGAGCTTGTGGCCGAAGGACATCTTGTAGGCCCAGGTGACCCAGCAGATGATGACGGCGGCAAAGGCGTAGAGGGCCATGAAGGCGGAGTTGACCGCCCACTTCTTCTTGACGATGCTGCCGTAGAGGATGACGAGGCCCGGCATGCTCTGGAGGCCCACGAGCGTGGCCGACACCATCTGCCATGCGTTGTCGCCCTTGTTCAGCCAGTCGGGCACCGCGGCCGACGTGGCCTGGTAGGCGACCGGCACAGGGTTCGGCGGAGGAGCAGCCGCCGCCATTATCAATTTTTGGTGTCACTGCAGATCTCTCTCTCTGTCTCTCTAGCTAATAAAAGTGTCTATGTATGTATCCAAAGGAGAGGGGATGGGGTTTGATATAAAGAAAGAGGGAGGGGGGATGATGAGCGTGTGGAGTGGAGGAGGTAAACAGAATTTAGTGAGAAAACAAGGAAGGAAAGAGAGAGGGGGGAGGAAGATTCGCTTCCGATGCAGTGCATCTTTGACCTTCCAACATCATTATCATGCTTATTGCTTACTAAGTAATCAAACTGATGAGGAAAATTAGTGATGACTTCGTGGGAAGAACGAGGGAAGAGAGAGAGAGAGAGAGAGAGAGAGAGGCCAAACGAGCATAGCAGCTGAAGACTCTGGGATTCAGAATCTCTCTCTCTCTTATCTTTTGGAAATCTGGGGAGAGCGTTGAATATTCTTCAGCCCTCGCGGATCCCTCGGGACGTGCTCGGCGTTGCTTGCGTGCTGGCCCATGTTCCCTGTCATAAAATCCCCCCGAAAGGACCATGAATTTATTAATGCTGTCGTACCAAGAGAGAGCAAAACTTAAAGGAGAAGATGGTCCAAATGAACTGTCAACCTTGATCAAATCTGCTACGTGGCCATGAACTTTTTATTTGTATAATATAATAATTAAACTTTAATTCAATATACAATATGATTTCTAGGCTTTTAAATTGTTTCAATGCGATCTATGGAATTTTGATATATGTTCAAATTTATCCTTAGTTCAAGAACTAAATTGAAAATTCATATACCACATTATATATTGAAGTAAAGTTTAAGAATAATATTGAACAAATCAAAAATTTAGGAATCTTATCGTACACTAGGTCAAAATTAAGATAATAAAGGTTGTAATTTGAATACTGATTTCAATTTTCATTTTATTTTAATTTATTTGGAGCGTACGATGAGGGGGAGCACATTCCACGTGAATCCTCCCTAGCTGTCGGAGAGACTTAGGAGCCTACTCAAGCCAATCATAGATCGTATTTCAAGGACATTGTACTAGGTGGATTTTATTTAACCAATAGGAATACAACAAAATGCATGAGAAAAAAGAAAGTTAATGGGTGTGTAAATTGATTTATGATGTCAAAAACTGCGATGCCAGGGTGGTCGAGAAACGTGGCATTTTGACGTGGCCTTGAAGCGAAATAAAAGGGTAATGAAAAGTCAAATTGAAGGTGACACATTTTACGGCTATCTTAAGGTGACTATGATTGAGAGTGACCTCTCTATAAACACTTTCACATGATTTGCAAGCAACGGACCAGCTTTTATAATTACACATTATATATATTTATATCCACATATATAAATATAAATGTATGTAAGGACAAGAGAGACTGACTGAAATTACAGCCTGAAATATAATAAAAAAGATGTCAAGAAACGCGGTCGTTATCGCTGTCTTTGAAAACCAAGGAGCTGCTCACATTGTTAAGCATGAGGGATTGTGTGGTTGCAATTGCATTTTTGAAGGAGCATCTTTCTGTTAGCAAAGCCATAATCATCATCGTCCTCCGTGCTTGAATGATCTCATCTCACATGATGCCAAACTGATAAGGCGAAGTCAGATGTGTGGTCTCCATACTCACACGAGAATCATATCAGTCCCTCTATTTGATTTTGTTCCGAAATCGTCCTTGTATTTTTCCACCGTGATTCATCTTTGATCCTTGAATCATTCGCATGAATGAATTTACAGTGTGATTTTGACGCTGTTAAAAGATTTGCTGAGTGGGTTTTTTCCTTTTTTTTTTTTTTTATAGTAATATTGACTTTCTTTGCCGAGTTGGACTTTTTTCTATTTTAATAGTCTGGACTCCCCATCTCTTATCATCGTCTCTGCTTTATTTAAAAGTAAAAAGTAACGTGCGTTTCCATATTGACCAACTCAACTCTCCGACGGTCAAATTTGGCTGAACCACTTCACAATGGACATAAGACAATCACAATTGTAAGGACGATTTTGATTATTGAATAAGAATGCAGAGATCACTGATCCCATTTTTACCGATTCATTATGGCGGTTTGATTTCCACGGCTTCCCTTTCTGTCTCTTGGCGCCATTTGCATCGGCTTCTTGCTATGAAACTTCCTTGTTTGCAACGGCAATTTATGTACTTTGTCAGGATTGTTCATAAAATCCTACGTTCGACCACGATGCAGCTGTTCGCTTCCCCACTTCTACATCATCAACCGCGATGCAGTTGTTCACTTCCTTACTTCTCCATCATCTTGGAATTGTAATCGTAGTTGATCAACCGCGACACAGTTTATCCCATTTTTACCGATTAATTATGGCGGTTTGATTTCCACGGCTTCCCTTTCCGTCTCTTGGCGCCATTTGCATCGGCTTCTTGCTCAGAAACTTCCTTGTTTGCAACAGCAATTTATGTACTTTGTCAGGATCGTTTATAAAATTCTACGTTCGACCACAACGCAGTTGTTCACTTCCCCACTTCTCCATCATCTTGCAATTGTAATTGTCTGTCTTGTGTGGAAATGGTCACATGAGCGACAAAGCTGACGGAAACTTTGATGTTCTGATACACCAACACTCAAAAAAGACAATTGGCCCGCAGCATAAACCTTGCAATAGAGCCAAAATCCGGCAAGTAGCCCAGAAAGGTACAAAGCAGAAGAAGCATCTGTTCTCTTGCTTGTCACTGGCGATTGAAAAGGACAAAAACACTAGAATAAACGAACAAAAGCATCTCCTACTTGGTAGAATTTCTCTCTTCTGATCAACTGTCACAGAGTCATGTACAAAAGAACCTGCATTAGAGTGTTTTTTCAAGTACCTATACAAGGGACTGAAGAATTGCAGAAGCTGCATCTCACTAGAAAAAGAATTGAGTACATGACTGTACATGTACCGTTCGATATCAAATAAATTAAATTACATGGGTTAGCTCGCCTCAAAAATCAAAGCCATGTACACCATATTTCCAGTTACATAAGTTACGACATGGACCCAAAATTTTGAGAAGCCCAGATATAGGTATTGAATAAAACTTAAAACTACGGGAAATGGGCCTCCTAACATCATCACACCCGAGCATACACAGATCGGCTACGCAGGTGATTCAAATTCTAGAAATTGCTAGAGCGCAAGTTTCCACCGATCTGGTTTGCTCGCACAAACAAATTCCCATCTTTACACTACATCGGTGAGATTCGGCAACATCTTTGAAAATATGTCACCTGGAATCGCACACGACTTATTTGAAATAGTCCGGACGCAAAATTGTGACGAAACTAGGAAATGATCCATCTTCATCCTTCTGTTTCCACACTTCCCCATTGCTCGGGATGTACCACGACACTTTTGGTGATAGTGGTGTATATAAATCTGCACAACATGCCCCTTCAATATTTTATCTAAAGGTACAACATTTCAGCTAAAGTTATAAGAGTAATTAGATATACAACTTCAGGAAGAAGACTGAAAGATCTTTTTAGTTTTAAGTTGATCAACAAATCGCATATTCGCATTCCTTGAACTTTTAAGTGGGCCCAACATACGTGTTGTTCCATCATAAATCCATGCCCACATCTCAGGCTAGTCTATTATGCCACGAGGGCATCATATGCCCTTACAATTTATAAAAGCTGAATCACCAATACCAAAACTCAGTCAATGACTTTTTCAGGATATTCTGTGTTGATCTTTATCCAATGATCATAATTTTCTTAGGCATGATGTCTTCCTAGCATAACAGCCTAACCCCCACTTCTCACCCCTGGTATTGATTGTACTGCTTACATAAGCACCTTTCTAGGAACAGATATACTTTTTCTCTTACTCGCGATTTTTGGAATAAATATACATGGGACCTCAGTGCCATCTGACCCATAGTTCTCTTTATTTCACAATATCTCACTGTGTAGAGTTGTGTCCTCCGATACCATTGTGCAGAAAATACTATAAACCAGCAGTGAATATGCCCACTGATTTACCACAACAAAGACTAAGTCATAGTCACTAACCACACTACATGGATGATGCTCTTATGCTATCTAACTCTTCATATCAAATCTTTACTCAAATCCAAATACTCAAGATCTTTCCTTCATCCTCTTACTCTGCAGGATCCATCCCCATCATACATGCAGATCTTCGTAATAAAAAAGCATCTAAGGCTACCATTAGATCTATCAAAGCCACTTTACACAAGCTTCTCTTATCTTTACCCTCAGTTTGGGCCACCCAAACTTCACCTCGAATTTACTCATTTCTAATTATGTCTACAAACTGCCACTCAACATGTCACTGATCCAATCAGCAAACATACCGTCCATGGACATCTACTCAAACCATCTAGTAGAGGCTTACTCATTTCTGAGGCAATAATAATGCATTCTGGATGGTTGATGTGTAAACTTTTCAACCACATACATCCGCTTTGATATTTTACACCTAAACGAATGTTTCTTCACATATCAATGCACTTGAGAAAAGTACCTGTAATTGGAGGAGGATCCGATTCTCTCGTACTATGCAATACAGCAGTTCCAGATAACACGGTGATGAATCCACAAAGTTCTGATGCTATGCTGCTTGCACTTTGACCAGAATAATCCTACAAAAGTATACGCCTCATTAGGAAGTCAAATCTCTCAGTGCGTGCATGCACGTGTGTGTGTGTGGGTGAGAGACTAAGCGTGAGTCTTTATTAAGATACCTGGAACATAATTGCACTGGCTAATATTGTAAAAGATGTAAACATGGCATAATAGATAGGCGAAACGACAGCAGTGTTGAATATATCCAATGCCTGCAACCATTTGAAAGGTGTTAGATAAAACAACCATGAAAAAGTAAATTCATCATCTTGAGAGCTTAACTCCTAACCACCTAACCAAAATAATGAATAATCATGAGGTGACTCTAACAGAATTAATGAACTTAACATCCTGGAATAGGTAATGAAAAATAGCTTCGCCCAGTGTCCCCTGCTTCTTTCCCCGAATCAATCCAAATAAGTCCAGCAGCAAATTATAGCAGAAGGCCATTGCATGCAAAAGGGACAGGAAAAAAAAAAAAAAAAACACTGGCATGTAGTTGCCACTATATATGATAGTCCTCCTAACCATCTAAGTTGTAACTACTTGACTCAAATCACGTGTGACCAACTCCCAAAAGTACTCAAGTGATGTGCTCTGTGAGATGGTGGGTCTCTACTTAAGTATCTTCTAGCATCCTCTTTCACATCCTATATGAGACATGGGTTACACAATTTCACTACACCACAACCCTTATCCTTGTTGTATCCGCATCATACTTAAAACTCAAGGGCTATTGAAGGCCGTAGTCCCATAATGCTAGCTGTCACCATCCCACTGCACCAGGATGCATTATGCATGCTATGAGCCTTTTCTATGGCGAATGTCAATGTTGTAAAAGTCGAGTTTTTGGTGCGTATAAGCTTAGTTGGTCCTCAACATGGGTAAGCTCAAAAAAGAACTATGCCACTCTGTCCAAATAACAGAAGCAGTTGACCAGAGCAGATATGCTTCCCATCAGTCAGATTCTGGTTGATAAACTCCTGGCAAGTTTACCTAATTAACCTGGTCCAGCTGGCAGATCCTTAATAGGAATAAATTAGAGCCATGTTCAATTGTCTTTCCATGTCCTTTTCTAGCTTCGTAGTTACCCCTTTAGTAAGTATTGATTCACAACTAGAAGAAAATGGATTATGTTGTGGCCTAGTGTGGGTGCTGGAAGAGAGATTGGATAGTAGCTAATTATTCTCACAGATAAGTTCCTGCTAAGAAATTACTCAAGGCTGACACAGAAAGTGGAAGAAGATGAAAGACCCTGTTAAAAGAAAGGAAGATAAAGATATCACAGTGGAAGAAAACAGCGAATGCTAGTGACAGGTAGAATCAAGTTGAATCTTGACAAAATCAATAGGACGAAGAATGGCATCTAAAAGGGGTGCAATAACTCTATGTTATGAAGAAAGCACTATAATCCTCCACATCTTTTGGTTTCTCCCAATTTCTCGCCAATGCTTCCAATCATTCAATATTTCATGATGTCCATTCCCCAGTACTTTATCCAGGAAAAAGGCCTCTGCCTTCTTCTAGTTTCATATTTTAATTAACTACACACATCCCTACAATGGTAAAAGAAGAGGCACTCATGGAATGCGTGCTTATCCATTTCTCTTCAACTTCAGCAAAATTGTGCTGCAAAATTGTGCTGACTCATGCATACACTATTGATATGTAACACAAAGGAAGCTGATATAAAGTGCGTGTAATAATGGATCTCAGGGCACAAACAGACCATCTTGAAACTCTTTGAGTAAAGAGGAAAGTGAGTGATGTACTTATTATAGGTATCTTAGCCACTGTAGAATAAGATACTTACCATGTTTAGATAATTTAACTGGGTGATAATACAGGTAACTGCGACCATTGCAAAAATCCACGTCTGGAAATATACAGCCTGGTTTGTTCCCTCCAATGTGAGTTTGATTGCAATGCCAATTGCCTTTATACTTACAACCTGCCAAGCACCACAACTCATAATTGAAAATGTTCTTAAATGTCACTATGCTAAGAGGCTAAGACTAGGTGGAGATAGAAGAAAGATTTCTTACCGTCAAGGAACCAATAATAGAGCAAATTCCAATGTAAACCATTATATTTGTTTGGCCATAGCGAGGAGCACAATAAAAGATCAGCGTCAATGCTACTGCTACTACTGACGCTGTATACAAAAGAAATGCTGCAAGAAGTAAAACATCACCAATGAGGAAGAATAATAAAAAGCGAAAATTGAGGAGGTTAAGGCTTTGCATCACAGGAGAAAGCTTTCTTTTCTGGCACAACCAACCTGGTTGAATTGCTAATTCCCATATTTCCTCAACAGAAGTAATCGAACGCTCTTCGGGAGCGTGAAGAACTATTAATGTGGAGCCCACGATGCACAAAAGGCACCCCAACATCCCCATCCTCTGAATTTTCTCGTTCAACATGAAATGCGCCAGGATAGCACTGTCAAAGTCACAACATTTCCCATATTTCATAACATTTACATCAGAGGATTCTACTCGAGTACAGCACAGCGCATGTCGTTAAACAGGAAAATCCATTGCCAAGCCAATGAAGAAGCGGCCTACCTCACAATGATACTTAATGCACCCAGTGGCGTCACGAGCACGGCAGGGGCGTAAACGTAAGCTATAAAATTCGATATTTCGCCGACAATCACTGCCAAGATGCGAAACGATTTCAAAATCAGGACGCCCATACCGTAAGATCTACATTCCACATAAAGAATCACAGAATTGCATGCGGAAAACCAAACCAAACACGACTGGACACAGGGCCACGGGGGAACCACTACAAAGGCAAAAGCAGCTGGAGCCTTGGCAGCAAGGAGAAGAGCGACTCACTCGTAACCATGCCCACCCACCACAGCGGCTCCAACAGGTAAGCATATCCGCCGCCACCTTGAGAAACCAATCCCCCAAAAATCAAGAGGCACGTCCCACGTCAGCAACGAAAAAGACACGAAATTTACAAGAAAGGGACCACGATCGGCAGGGGAACGCGGACTTACTGGCGCGGGCGCCACTGGCGCCGGCCTTCTGGAGGCCCTTCTTCTTGATGATGAAGCTGGAGCCGATGAAGGCGCTGGACGCGACGGCCAGCACGAATCCTTTCAAGTTGCTCGAGTACATCGCCGCATTTATCGGCGACGCGACGGAGGAAGGAAGGAAGGGGGAATGAGGCGGTGTCCCTCGCCGGAAACTAGCAGGATCGGCGGCGGGGGCGGGGGCGGAGAGCGCGGCCTCGGTTCCGGGCGGCGAGCGACGGCAATCGCACTGGCATTGTCGCCGAAGATAGAGAGAGAGAAATAGAGAGAGAAAGAGAGAAGAGAAGCGACGCAATTCGAAGGAGGTTATCGAATTGAATTGAACTTCTCTCTCCCCGCCCTCCTTCCTTCTCTTCTTCTTTGAGCTTTGATGGAGAAATTGGCGATGGAGGTAGGATTGTAGAGATAGAGAGAGAAAGAGGGAGAAATTGTCGTCGTCATCGAGGCGGAGGAGGACGCCACCTGCAAATTCGTTTTCTTCCTCCTTCTTCTATTATTTTAATCGATCGCCTGCCACGTGGGCGAATCGTTGGTTGGCTTGCCCACGGTTTATGAATAATTTTTTAAAAAGTTTACGTAAAATCTCTCAAAATACGTGACCTGTTTGCTTTCCGAATCACACCCAATTCTTCGAAAAAAAAAAATTTACGAAAATTGTCCACGGATCGGGGGTCGGTTCAATTTTCATCCTCCTCGTACTTTTCTATTTCGTGTCCCCATTTAAACTTTTGATCGCGATTTGGAGCCGAATTTAATAATTCCCATTCGAATCTAGACGGGAAGATCCATCCACGTGGGGAGCTGATGGCATGAATCGCCAAAAAAAATTAAATAAAAAAAAGGGTGCGGAGAAATTATAAAGTGGTCATTAATTTATTAATCTTCCATCCCGATTTTGAAGGTGAATTTCGTACTTCCTTTCATGTGTAAATACATCATGTTAACCGCATGCCAAGACAACAAAACTAAGCCCAACCCGCGAATGAAGTACTCGAAGTTTTTGTGTTGATTCGTTGAGAACGATCCATCTCTCGATAATTGTCTCTCTAAATATCCCGTGGAATTTAGCCCGAATTAAGGGAGTTAGATTGTTACAACCCCAAACTAAGCTGAAAATTTACGATGCTAATCGACGGGGTCTTGAGTATGGTCGAATATATTGTTAAGTAAGTAGACGCATCATCAAATCCATTTGCATGCTATTTGAGCTCTACTTCGTTTACTTTCTTCTAATTAGAATCGAGTTTCATGCTAGATCACATCAAATTTAAAAAAGATTGATTTCGAAAATATTGGGATCCTTATAAAAAATCCTAAATCTATTTATGGTAACCCATTTAATATTATACCTTTTAATTTGACCAATTAAGTCCTAAATATCTTAATAATTTACCAATAAAATCCTTTCGGCCAATTTTAAGCGAAATTCAATAACGCAAATGCAGGCCATCATACATAATACAGCATTTTTTGCAATTTTGTCTAAAATATTCTAACTTTTTCGTTATTTTTTTATTTTTCGTTCCAAAAATCATTCACATCGATGCCGATCTTGCCATATAGGATGGTTAGTAACTATGTTATTGATTTCCAACAAAAAGTGACTGGATGAATCATATCGGAAACATGTTGAAAGAGTTGGAGCTAAATTGACCAAATTGAAATATGGATTGAATTAATCGCCATAACATAAATTTATGATTTTTTAGTAATTTTTCAAAAATATCCGACTAATACAAATCATAATTATACATGAGTAGTGCAACGGCTTTTATATTGTAATTTCATTTCCTCAAGTTCAAGCTAATTGAAGTTTGGGCTCGATTCCAAATTAAATTTATCTTTTTGTAAGCAAGTCAAATTGGATCGAGTCAAATTCAGACTTTTATGGCTATTTTACTCCTCATTAAATAACTTAATGCACACGAATAACTTATTCAAGCTGTCTACATCACTCTTATTGGTCAGAGTTTAAAAATCAAATATGCGTTTTTCTAATATGCATATGTCACGGGTTGATCGATCTAGCATTCCATAATTCATGCGGCCTTAGAATTTCTCATAAATCAACCTTACTCACACTCAATTTCTCAAAGGTCGTACAAAGAGAACTTTGAGATAGAAGTTCGAGACTGTATATGCACTAAGGAATGAGATGGTACAACTCAGTGGAGGGGCTCCCAATTTTAAAATTAGGGGACTAATGTTAACCATTCATCTCTCGTGGAGCTTGCATCTTCATAATCATTACATAGCAATACAATATGACACTTTTTTTTTTTTTGGTCAGATACAATATGACACTTGAGAAGCCCTATGGCATTGGGAAGCTTAAAGGTTACTTACTTTGGGAAGCTTGAGGGTCACTCATCCATGGATGTGCTCTCCCTTGGGAAACAAATGGGCCACGGCCTAGTGCTTGGGAAACTTCTGGAACGCGTCCATTTATCAGACCTTATCAACCAGGCCGTGTCACGTGAATGACACAATTCCATGGAAGATTGGGATGAACACAAACACGCTCAAAGATTGGTGCAACATTTGAAGATTAGAGCGAATGCGAAAGTCATGATTAGAGGCCATTGGTCATTGCGTTTGCGATCGTGGGACTCGAATGATTTAAGCTAATAAAAAGAAAAAAAAAATTGAATGATGAAAACCCTGCACAATTTGGTCAATTTCATTAAAAAAAATGTTTCTTGTTTCCCTTCCAATTCTTTAGATGTTGCGAAGAGAGTGATTTTTCCAGTGGATTAAAACATGATTTTTCTGGATTTATGTTTGTGATTGTATTGTATCATAGGATGATATAGGCATTGGCAGATGGGGTTGAACTAGTGAGTAGTGACTCCTAGCATAGGCATGAGAATAGAAGGGCAACAACATAACTAATTCCAAATCAGAGCAAGATCAAGAGATAGAACCTAACTTATCCGATCATGAAACATAAAAAACAAAAAAACAAAAATGGAATGATGTTGGCACCGTAATCTTCGGTCTTGTCTTTGAATTATGGACAATAATTAGGAATGTTAAATAACCTTGAACAGCTCTAGTTCTTTTGTGAAAATTTTGACGCTTTTCAAAAATATTTTCTAGAAAGTCATTTTTTTATGAAAATGATAATATTTTTTAGTGTTTAACCGTAGTTTGAAAATGAATTGAAAATTATTTATTGCCAATTGAAAAAGAAAGCTTGCATTTATTTCTATAACAAATGTGCACTATTCGAGCCATATGGGCTGTATATGCTATATTGTTAAATATTAGATAAAGTTTTATTAAACTAAATTTTCATAACATAAATACTTAAATAGATTGTAAACAATTATTTTTCCTCTTATGGAACTCGGTCTCCAATGCTAAGGGTCACGGCCCAGCCTTGATTTTCATTATTCCCTTTTCCTTTTAGCATTTTCTACTTTTCAATTGATCCCAACTAAGGTCTACTTAAGGTTCGAGGAAAAACTGAATTTTCAAACCTAATTGATTACTTCCAATTACTCAAAGGTAGGGGCATTTCCTATATGACATCGCTTTCGGCATTGATTCACACTTAACAACTCCCTATGAGGGAGAAAAAAATCAAATCAACATTTTTTTCTTACTTAAATTGGACGAAATGCAATCTAATTGCACCAACTTAACAGGTTTTAAGAACTCTTCTGATAAAAAAAAATCGAGTTTTATTTATGGTGACCAATTCAATATTATACCTTTTAATTTGATCAATTAAGTTCTAAATATTTTAATAATTTATCAACAAAGTCCTTTCGGCTAATTTTAAATGAAATTCAATAACACGAACGCTGACCATTAAGTATAATAGGGCTTTTTTTTGCAATTTTGTTTAAACTCTTCTAAATTTTTTATAATTTTTTTATTTAGGAAAAAGCCACCAAAAATCCCAAGCTTTGCAAATTGTGACATATTTACCCTAAACTTTTTTTTATGACATAAAAAATCCCAAACTTTACAAATTGTGACACATTTACCTCACCGAGAGCATTTTCGTCTCATTCTTTATGTTTTTTCTTTTTATTTTTTATTTTTTTTTCTTCTCTCTTCCCTCCATCGGCCATGGCGGAGCCGGCGGAGGAAGCCGCCGTTCGGCGAGGGCTGCCCTCGCCGACATCGGGAGGGTCGCCCTCGCCGGGCGGGCTAGGGCCGTCCTCGCCGGCGCCCTGGCGAGGGCGGCCCGACACCGACGAGGGCCGCCCTCTCCTACGTTGGGCGAGGCCCGGCGAGGGTGCCCTCGCCATATCGGCGCGGGAGGCCCTCGCGACTTCGACAAGGCCCGCCCTCGCCTAACACCGGCGAGGGCCCTCGCCGAGATGCGGCTTCCCTCCGCGGCTTCGCCATGGCCGGCGGAGGAAGAAAGAAGAAGAAGAAAAAAAGATTTTTTTTTAAAAGTAAAAAGACCAAAATACCCTTATGATTTAGGGTAAATGTGTCACACAAATAAAAATTCAGGGTTTTTTGTGTCACAAATAAAAGTTTGGGGTAAATGTGTCACGGTTAGCAAACCTCGGGGTTTTTCATGTCACAAAAAAAAGTTTGGGGTAAATTTGCCACTTTGGGCAAAGTTTGGGGTTTTTGGTGGCTTTTTCCATTTTTATTTTTCATTCAAAAAATCATCTACGGTGATGATCTTGGTCTTGCCATATAGGATGGTCGACAACTACGTTATTGATTTCTAATCAAAATTGGCTAAATAAATTACATTGGAAATATGTCAAAATAGTTATAGCTAAATTGACCAAATTGAAATGTGGATTGAATCAATCGCCATAACATATGTTTATGACTTTTTGTAATTTTTTCAAAAATATTAGACTACTAATTATCAAATTATACATGAATAGTGTAACAGCTTTTAAATTGTAATTGCATTTCCTCGAGTTCAAGCTAATTGAACCTTGGGATCGATTCCAAATTAATTTTATCTTTTTGTAAGCAAGTCAAATTAACCCGAGTCAAATTCCAACTTTTATGGCCATTCTACTCCTAATTGAATAACTTAATTTGCAATCAATGTCTTAAGTTATAGTCAAATAACTTAATGTGCATGAGTAACTTATTCCAAGTTGTCGACATCACTCTTATTGGTAAGAGTTCGAAAATAAAATATTCGATTTTCTAATGTGCACGAATGACTTAATTCCCTGAGGTAGGAGATTGGGATGAACGCGAACACACTCAAAAACTGGTGCAACATTTGAAGATCACAGTGAACGCGAACGTCATGGTCGGAAGGTATTGATAATTGTGTTTGTGATCATGGGACTCGAATCATTTAAACTAATAAAAAGAAGAAAAAATTGGTTTCGATGAAAACCCTGCACAATTTGGTCAATTCCTGGAAAAAATAAAGATGTTTTTGTTTCCCTTCCAATTCTTTAGACGTTGAGAAGAGAGTGATTTTTCCAGTGGATTAAAACATGATTTTTCTGGATTTATGTTCGTGATTATATTGTATCAAAGGATGATATGGGCACTGGCAGATGGGGTTGAACCTGTGACTCCTGGCATAGACATGAGAATAGAAGGGCAACAACGTAACTAATTCCAAATTAGAGCAAGATCAAGAGAGAATTTAACTCCCGCGACTGATTTTACTCTTTTATTTCCCAAAACAAAAATAAAAATAAAAATTCATTTGATAAATTTTTTGTTTTCAAGAACAAAAATCCATTTTTTTATTCCCATGAATAAATTTGAAATAAAATTCAGAAGTAGAAAAAGTTCATTCTTGTTTCTAAGAACATTTCCTAAAATCAAATATATTTTTTCTTATTTTCTTTTCTCTTTCCTTTTTTAAACATTTCTTCTTCTTCTTCCTCCTCCTTTTGGCCGATCGTCGGCCTTGACCATGGCCGACGACTATGTAGACAAGGGTTGGCGACCTCACTAGAGCATCACTGACCCTCGACGATGCCGAGCCATGACAAGGCTCGTTGGCCCAAGCCTTGCTAGCCAGCGTGAAGCTGGGCTAGGCCAAGGCGAGGCCCACCATGCGCCGCCTAGGTGAGGGGAGAGCCTAGCCAATGGCTTGGCGAGAGTCGAGGCTCGCGGTGGCCGGAGCAAGCCTCCAAAGAAGCTTGTTGGATCTCACCCAATCGATCGGCGGCCACAAAGAAGGAGGAAGAAGAAGAGAATATGAAAAGGAAAAAAAGGAAAAAAGAAAAAGAAAAAGAGAAAAATATTAAAAAATTAAAAGAAACAAAAAAAATTTAAAAATCCTACCAAGAGCATTTCTATCTCCATAATAAAAAATTTGAAGAGTTACCAAGTACCTTAAAAAAATTTAGAAATTGTTCTCGGAACAAAATAAAAAAAAATCATTTTCAAATAAAAATTGTTATCGAAAATAGAATGTGCCATAGCTTACCCAATCATGAAACATGAAAAAATGGAACAAGATTGGCACTGTAATCTTCTCTTGTCCTATATTCCAACTATGAAAAACAATTAGGAGTGTTAAATAACCTGAACAACTCTACTTGTTTTGTGAAAATTTTGATACTTTTCAAAAATATTTTCTAGAAAGTCATTTTTTTTTATGAAAATAATAATATTTTTTAGTGTTTAGCCGTAATTTGAAAATGAATTGAAAATTATTTATTGTCGCTTGAAAAAGAAAACTTACATTTATTTCTATAATGAGACGTGCACTATTCGAGTCATATGGGCTGTTTACGCTATATTGTTAAGTATCAGATGAAGTTTTATCAAACTAAATTTTCATAACATAAATGCTTAAATAGATTGTATTTCCTCTTATGGAACTCGGCCTCCGATGCTAAGGTCACGACCCAGCCTTGATTTTCATTATTCTTTTTTTTTTTCTTTTTAGCATTTTTTTACTCTTCAATTTATCCCAATTACGGTCTAATTAAGGTTCGAGGAAAAACTGAAGATTCAAACCAAAGCGATTACTTCCGATTACTCAAAGGCAGGGGAATTTCTCATATGATGTCGCTTTCGGCATTGTTTCACATTAATGCCGCCATCCAGCCACTTCTAGAAGACAAAAAAAAAAAAAAAAGCCGCCTTCCGTCCTAAATAATCGGATTAAAAAAAATAAAAAGGACGAAATTCAAGAGCGGAGAAGTCGTCGAAGGCACGTCTTTTTCCCACCCGTTCACATCTTTAGAAACGTCTGACATTATTCGATCATTGTCTGCATGACCCACGCAACTCCCAGTGCGAACCAAACCGAAGCAAATGTCCTCCCTCCCTTGTCCGGAGAGGCAACAACCCCTACAGGATTCATCAGTCGCTGTCCCGTCCCCTTCCCGAAAAAAATATAAAAAAAATTATAAATCTATTGTATTGATACTAATTCAGTCATAAATTTTTTAATTAAATCGATTGGGTCTAAATCTTTTAATATTGATACTAATTCTATAGGATTCATCATTCGCGGGGACCCAAATCTACTCACGAAATTTTCATTAAAAGTAAATTAATAATTTGCCGAGAGACGGTCCAAGTCCACGATGTTTTTCTGTCCGAGAGGCTTTGCTTCGGTTCATTTTACGCTGACGCTCCCGATGGAAGCTAGGACAAAAACGAGCTTTGTCGTCCCCACCGGTCAAACCCAGGATGTTGGTCAAACGAAGCTGGTGGAGTTTCCGTTAAGCG
Organism: Eucalyptus curtisii; assembly: GCA_017140595.1. Taxonomy (NCBI): domain Eukaryota; kingdom Viridiplantae; phylum Streptophyta; class Magnoliopsida; order Myrtales; family Myrtaceae; genus Eucalyptus; species Eucalyptus curtisii. The sequence goes on along the minus strand of CM029501.1, from coordinate 45,321,035 downwards.
TCGATTAGTATGGACTTTTAAAATAATTTGTGACGGTCCCACGATATGTCATGATTTAATTTTGTGTACCACGTGTCCAAATCTCACGGTTTAGTCTCGTCTACCCCATGTCCAAATCTTGCAAACCTAATTCTTTATATTTATTGATCAAAAGTTGTTCGAATATCATGTCATCGCAATGATAGTGATTGAATGAATTGTGCTAAAATCAATTTGGACATGACTCGAAGGGATTATTCCTGAGGCGAGACACGATGTGTGCTTGCCATATGTTGATATATCGATGCAGATGATGGCGCGCTGATATCGTCGAGGCATTCCATTATCTCCACTTGATTTTGGAGATTTGTATGTCGTTTTCATGAGCAGACGATCGGTTTGGATAAAAGGATTTGGTGTGATCTACTGCAAAAATTCGATTCAATCCATTACCCCTTACCTTGTTGGTTTACCTCAGTGGGAATGCATTCTGTCTAGACATACCAACTAAATCCTTAATAAGTAAGAGGGAATATTCATAAAAAAAAAAAAAACTTATTAAAACACATCCAAAAGTGATAGGTGGCAAGTGTTTAGAATCCAAGCTGTGATATTTTTTGTTGTATAGGCATGCACTCTGTTAGAAGGTTATCTATTCTAATAATGTTTTAACTCGAGCACCACGCTCAATTTTTGGAGTTTTTTCATAAAAAGCTTACTTTTACGTTTAAAATGTGCTTGCTTGAATTGATTCCAAATTTCACGTACACACATATATCTCAGCACATTCTTTTTTTTTTTTTCAGTTTATTCATGCTTTCTTAACTATTTTAGAACCCTAAGAGGAGCTCTCTTATCCCGACGATCACTCCCTACCCTTGTTAAACGGGGCTCGTTACATAAGTGAAATCAATTCAAAAAGCTAAAGCAAAAGTGAGAAGACGAAATGAGCACGCAAAGTCGTATTGTGTGTGGGGGCCCCTTCTCAATATAACAATAAACCAGGTAGACGAGCCAAATCTGAGGGGTCTTAAAAGTATTTAGGCTAAGGCGGGTTGTTCACAAGACGGATAAAAAAACAGGTCAGCGGAGGACAGGATTGAACTTTGACCGCGTCCAAATTCAACCGAAATATCAGTCCAACCCGGTAGTCTGGTAGCAGACGTCTGCGCTCCTCCAAGCCACCTCCCCAATTTCCCTTTCTTTGAACTTTATTTTGCTCTCTCTCTCTCTAAGATAATAATTTAAATAATAATTAACAAATGGGACATTCGCAGCTCATTCTTAGAAAATCTTGAAGGAGTGAATTAGGTTGGGAAGGGGAAATGGTGATGAGAGGGTGTGGGGATCACTTTCTTTCTTGCAGCATCATTGACAATTTGATGAGGGTAACATCATTAACAAATTGATTTCTTGGCGGGGTGGTGACAACGGCAGACTTTGATCCTCTCTCTCTCTCTCTCTCTCTCTATCGATATTCTTCATATTCAACCCTCTCTCTCTCCTCTTTCTCTCTCCTCGCCTTCGTCTTCTTCTTCTTCTTCGAAACTCGTGATCCCCCTGCTAAACTTCTACCGGAGAGAGAGAGAGAGAGAGAGATCGCTCCCTCCTCCTCCTCCTCCTCCTCCATCTCCAAGCAGATCCGCCTCTTCTCTCTCTTTCCCTGGTTAGCTCTCTCTCTCTCTCTTTCTCTCTCTCTTTTCTTTCTTCTTTGCGTCCGAGCTTTGCGGTCATCCGCACTGTAATTTTCTTCCTTTCTTCTTCTTTCCTGCTCACGGCAGCCGCAGCCGCCGCTAGTCGCCGCTAGTCGCCGCGCCGTGCTGTGTTCTTGCTTGCTGAGGTTTTTTCCACTCCCGGCTTTCCTAACTCCCGTGACGTGCGCTGTCGACAGTTTGGTGGTTCCTGGGTTGCTTCTCCTTTCCATTTTCAGCTAAGTCGCGATTCGTACACCGGATGTTTGTCGGCCTCTCCGACAGTTTCTCCTGCTTTCCGTGCTCCCCTGCGGCTCAATTTGACAGCTTGCCGTTCGGGAGAGTGACTTCTGGTTGCGGAGTTTAGTTCGCAGAGACTATAGATTTGATGCTGATCGAGCTCTCCTGAGTTGCGGAAGAAGTGGGTTTTCTCGATCCGCTTCGATCGTCGAATTTTCGATAGGAAAGCGCGTTGCTTGCCGTCGCCCTCCACGAAATGGGAGGGCTTTGTTCTAGGAGCGCCGTTTCCAAGAGCAATCCTTATGCGAGTACCAATGGGGGTTTCAATTCTTACAACTATAAGCCCGCTTCGGTTCACCAGTCCAGCGTAAGGAGCGATTTGACTGCGTCGCAGATGCGCGAGGTCATGGTCAAGCCGTCGCAGGAAACCAAGCAGTCGCGGCGGGAACCGGCCTCCCCGACCCGTCAGGCGAGTGCGCCTCAATATGGGAACAATGCCGATGACTTTTATGATGGGATTCCCAGATACCAGATGCAGAAGTCCAGATCAGTTAGGTCCATTGCAAAGGTATTGTGCATCTGTTCGTGCTCGTGCGCACGCGTGTGTCGCGGCTTTTTACCATCTTTTTAATCATCTCTTCGCTGTGCTGACTTTAGCTAGAATATTAGCTCAATGTAGATATCTCTGTAGGCATTTGTTGATTGCAAACAATCCTGCTTCGGTTTGTTTTTTTTTTTTTTCCTTCTTTCTTTGGCTGAAATCGTGTCCTGAAGTTCTTGCACCTAACATGGTTGCCTGTGCCATCCTCTCTAAGAAATGGCTTCACATGGCTCCTTCTTTGTACATGAGAAAAGCTAGGTGAACTCATCTGTTTTATAGTGCTGATGGATATATTTACTGAATGAATTTTATGACGTGAAATTATAGGTACCCTCCAGCAATTTTAGCTTGCTGTGTTCTATAGGATGTAAGCATGCTGAGCCTTGAACACACTTAATAGAGTAATCTAGCATGATCGGAATTATGATAATCATTTTACAGGTACTTCTTGAAAGCTTAAGATGGTGGCAAATAGCTATTATCTGCAGCATGTCAAAATACTTAATATTGGCATTAACAATTTCATGATGAATAGGAAACCTCGTTGTAAAACTCCGACCTTTCCATTATTGTCACCCACTGAGCTTTTTGCCTTCTTGTTGGCTGTCGCAACAGTTGGACTGGCAGTGGTTTAAGTGAGTCATGATGGTGTCATTTATCACTTTAAGAGTCTCAAAAGTGAAATCGGCCAATTCCTATTTTTCCTTAAATGATGTTTGTTCTTTATGGAAACGCATATGATGCTTAAATTCTGGAATGTTCTCGTAATTTCCTGGACTCTTGAAGAATTGGAAAATTTGCACTCCTCCTTATTTGATCATCTTCTCTTGAAACTGTGTTCAATTCATCTTAACCTTTCTGGGCTATATGCGCATGTCAAGTGTTCCCATTTCAATGTAGTAGAATGGCTCTACTGTCTATTTCATCCTCTCTTCCTCTTGATTGATGCCACTCTCTGTACAATGGTGCTCTATTACTGCAGGTTTCAGAGGTTAGCTCCCGTCTAGGTAGAGGGGCAGTGGAAGTCCTGGACAATCTCACTAGTAGCATGACAAATTTGAATCCTGGTAGTGGATTTGCTTCTACAGTGGCAACTAAAGGAAATGAACTCCAAATATTATCTTTTGAGGTTGCAAACACTGTAGTCAAGGGGTCCAGTCTTATGCAATCCCTTTCGAAGAGAAGTACAAGACATTTGAAGGAAGAGGTGCTTCCTTCAGAAGGTGTTCAGCATCTAATATCTAAAGATGTGGATGAGCTCCTATGCATTGTTGCAGCAGACAAGAGGTAGGATAAATAGCAGAAATCTGTTTGAGCATGAGCCTGGCTGATCATTTGTTGGCTCTGGTCATTTTCTTGTCAACTTGAACATATTATTCTCACAGGGAAGAGTTGAAGATTTTCTCAGGAGAGGTGGTTCGTTTTGGGAACCGCTGCAGAGATCCTCAATGGCATAACTTAGACCGCTACTTTGAGAAGTAACTAAGCAAAGGCCATTTTCTTCTTTTTTGGTTTTTGACAGCTTTACTAATTGTAGGTAATATAGATGTTTACTATTGTTCTTGCCTGCTATTTCTTGTCATTATGCAGGATTAGCAGAGACTTAACTCCTCAAAGGCAATTGAAGGAAGAGGCTGAAACGGTGATGCAGCAACTGATGACTTTAGTACAGTATACTGCTGTAAGTATTAAAATTCTTATATTATTTTCACTTTTCTATCAGTTATAAATTTACTTATAAGAATAACCTTTGATTAAAAGCCATAAATCAAAAGTTAGAATTTGGGTTACCCAGTTCTTGGCTGGCGGATTTAGTGTTCATTGTAATGATTGGAAGGCAAAAGTTGAGGTAATTTTGCCTAAGTTGTGGTATATGGATAATGGTGGATGAAGGTGGATATAGACCTTTGTACGTACATGGCCTAGGGTACGGATAAGGCCGAATATGATGTAAAATTTCTCCTGCGAGAGAGAAAAAATTGGATGATTTGATGGTTTGGAGAGAGAGGGAGAGAGATTGTGTTACCGATCCCACAGTTGACGAAATGCTGTCAATCTTTCCAGTGACAGCAAATCTCTCTCTCTCTCTCTCTCTCTTAGTAGTCTCACTCTGTGTCTCTCCTAGGTTGTGATTTTTCAGAGAGGATCTGAACTGTGGCCTAGGCATTAATATAATTATACCTTGTTTCTAGCTGCCAAATCCTGGCTGCAATTTTACCATTTGCACTCTCCTCCCTTCCCTTTATAAAAAATGGAAAAAGGCTTTCTTTTGCTGTGTGCGAGTGACCAAATACTCACCGATCGCTTATGAACAAGCAATAAAATCTGTTATTCTTTTCCTTGGGAGGGTGCACTTTCGTCCTTGTATTATGAGCAAGTTCCTTATATGAACGACTTTTCCATTTTAGTCCATCACTGCCTTTTGGCAAAGAAAGTTGTTAGTGCAGTGACTAAAGTGGAAAAATTTCGGCACAGGAAACAAAATCACGAGGAAGACCTCTAGTTGTATATATCCTGTATTGATGACATCTTTAGCTCTGGCGAGGAGTCACTATTTCCCCTCCCCTTTTCTCAAATTACCTCATTCTAGGCTCAGAGAAAATTAGAATCACCTTTGGTGGTCCACCAGGTGATTGCCATTACAAGTATATGCATTGAATTCTACCACTTACCAACGAAATTTCAGACATGATCAATTCATTGATAGAGATATACGCCAACTAGCACTTGCTCTGTAGACTGCTCTTCTTGGAACCTACATTGCGCCAATAAGACCAATTAATGGAACATATAATCTAAATTGCAACTTTCCTGTGATCATTTGCCAAAACTCTGATTCCTTTTTCTTTTTGATATGTTTCCTGGAGGATGACTTTACTGTCCTCAGGCTGTTAGGTTCCAAAGTAATGCTTTAAGTTTCTGGTTAGGTGATTCAACATGTATACCGGAATTTCATCATCTATTTTTTTTGGTTTGCAGGAGTTATACCACGAACTGCATTCGTTGGACAGGTTTGAGCAAGATTATCATCGCAAGCGTCTTGAGGAAGAAATTTCGAGTTCGACACAAAAAGGTGCCTTTCTGACTTTTCTATTAATTATCACCTTAACTTGAGTCGAGCATGGTCATCAATTTAAGATTCGGCTTCATCAGTGAAAAAGAAAAGAGTTTCTTTACTGATGCTGGATTGGATTTGTTGTGGAATAGTTTTAGTTCGATGAGGAGTGGCTAACGGCAGATGAATATAGAGTATTACTGTCGGAGCAGGACTTTACTTCCATGATGATATGTTGATCCTTATAAGTACTATGCTTGATAAGAATTTTGGATCTGCTTTCCTAGGGATAACTTTTCATACTGTTGTATGGTAAGAGATCTAGGCCTTATAACAATTGGATACATCCTGCTGTTTGTCACTGTCTTGCTTTGTCTAAACTGGAAATGGTTTGGGTAGCAACCTTGGCGGTTTGCCAACTGGACCAGGAATACTGATTTGATGGTGGTGACAATCGTATTAAGTGGGCGCCAATAGGAACCAGGATAACCTCTCTGGTTTTGCCTATATATGCGCTCCCTGAACATTTTCTCTGATTATATTGCTTTGGAAATTTGCAAATTATACACATCTCCATTTTGGCATTGCTTAATGGAAGATTTCTCTTTCCACAGCCTATCACGATCATTTTCTTTTGTGATGTGCATTTTCTCGGTGTGTAGGTGATGGCCTCTCTATTTTGAGAGGAGAACTTAAGAGCCAAAGGAAGCAAGTCAAAAATTTAAAAAAGAAGTCGCTGTGGTCCCGAAGCTTGGAGGAGGTAACTCTAGATTTTTAGTATGTGGGAGCTTTTTATCCTTTTTCCAACATAAATATGAGTTTACTTTCTGATTTGAGCAAATCCGTCCTTTGAATTCGCCATACCTTAGAGTTATGCAGCCATCTTCTGGGAATTCCCTTAGTGGAACCTTTCAAATTGTTTCCAGAATGCTATGCTGCTATTGGAATGGACATAACTTGTTGTTAGGGAATATTTGCCAACTCGCTGGAACTCAGCAGCATAACTCATTTATAGTTGGCTTTAGGAGATTTATACACCTGGCCGATAAAAATGCTTTCTCATTCTTTAATACTGTTTGACTTTTGAATGAGTAATGGACAAGGATATAGTGATTCCTTTTTATCCTTATCCATGTTAAGAAAAATGCTCATCTTTCCAGAGGATAGTAGAGAGAGAGATAAATGCAGATTCTTATAATTTCAAGTATTGTTTTGCAGGTGATGGAAAAGCTTGTCGATATCGTTCATTTTCTGCTTCTGGAAATACATAGTACTTTTGGGACTGCTGGTATGTAAATCGAAAACTAACAGTAATTATGCTCTTGTAGAAAAAAATTCCCCTTTATTTTGTTTAATTTAGCTCGGTTCTCATTTCCATTATCTATTGGTAAGCTAATTTGTCATCTTTTTTCCTCTGGTCGCCCATTGTAAATTATTCCAGAGTTGATCATTCTTTTCCTACTTGCCTGGCTTTTCTCTCCTTTTTTTTTTCTTTTCAGGAAAACAATTATCAGTGTTAAATCAACATTTTTTTGAGCCAAGATGATGTATATAGATGCTTAGTTGCAATGACGAGGATTTGGGCAGCATTAGCACAGTTCCTGTCAAAGAGAAAATTCTATTTTGATACAGAAAAAAATCTTAAAACCTGTAGGAGCAGAAGAATTATTGACAACGCTTTTGATGAATAATGATGTTTCTAGTGGCTCAGTTTTGGATCAGACTCGCATTTAGTATTTTTCTTGTTGGAAAATAAATACCATGGGTGTTTTTTTTTTGCTTGACTGTAAAAGTGTGTTTTTGTGGTATTCCCGTCGATCATTTTGCAGATGCTCATGTACCAGCAAAACCATCCATGAGCAATAAAAAACTGGGACCGGCTGGCCTATCCTTGCATTATGCAAATATTATCATCCAAATTGATACTCTTGTAAGCTTTCTTCTTTTGATATGCAACCAGCCCTGGTGGCATCTAGTCTGAATGTTACTTAAGCCAAAGTTTGCAAGGTGTTTTTTTATGGCATCTAAAAATGCATTCTTAGCGTTGATGACACTTGCTTGGTAATTGAACGTGCAAAAGTTATCGATCAAATATTTTCTTCTTTTCAGCAAAAGATTGTTCAAGATGACAAAAACTTTAGATAGATAAGGGTCATGGTATATATGCAAATTTCTTAAATGATGCAGATGCAGAAAAAATTTAGTTGTATATATGGTAGAGCAACATTTTGTTTGGCAGAAAAGATGCATCTTGTTCGTTCTGTGGTTATCCAGTAGAATGAGTAGTCATTTTGATTAATTCATTCAGATTTATCTTTGTTTGTTTGTTTGTTTGTTTGTTTTTTTTTCTCTTTCCAAAATTCCTGGTCTTTAAATGTTATTGGCGCCCCCTGTAAGTGCCACCTGTAACTACTTCAAATTTTCAATTGGTTTTTTTCCCAATTAAGGATTGCATATCAGTCGCTTCCAGGAAATTATCAGATATGACCATATACTCACTGTTTTCTGAGTGAATGCTTTATGCACGGTTCTTGATAATTGTGATCAAAGCTATTGTCAGAATAGAAAAAACACATAAACTTAAGTTGACAGCAAGTGTAGCAAGTGTTGGGATATTCAAACTTCTAAGTTTTTGAAGAAAATATGATCAAATTGGTCCTGTTATATTGTGCTTTCTGTTTATCGAAGTGAAACATAGATGGACTTACTTTCATAGATGTAGAATCCCTTGCCGCCAGGTTTTTGTGGCTTGAATGTGAGTCAATGGAGCAGGTCTTCCAAGCTCTATGATCTCAATGTCTTTGCAAGAAAGTTCATGAAATTGCTACGTTTACCTTAAACTGCGTTGATCGGGAATATTGGCTGAGAAATATGCACTATTCTTTGAAATTATCAAACGAACAATGATTGTTGTAGATCGCATATTTGAGTCTATTTACAGAGCATACTTTGATTCAATCAGGTAGCTCGATCCAGCTCTATGCCGTCCAGTCTTAGGGATTCTTTGTATCAGAGTTTGCCACCTAGTATAAAGTCGTCTTTGCGCTCCAGAATTCATTCTTTTCATGTCAAAGAAGAGGTATCGGCTCATAATCGTTCTTTTCTTGTTCAAGAAACTGAACACATTCTACTTTCTATCGATCCAAAATACTTGAAGTATATTTCTCGAGCTTCTTCTGCCGATTGGGTAATGCTTTGGGAAGGCTCCATATAACTTGTCTCTGTACAGATCTCTGTTGCAGACATCAAGGCCGAGATGGAGAAGACTCTGCAGTGGCTTGTTCCAATTGCCACAAACACAGCGAAGTAAGATGGCCAGTATATCCCACTACCGACCTCAAATGCTTTCAAGCTTGCCTTTGTTTCTTCTGATATTTCTGTCTTTGTTTCTGATTGGAGCAGAGCTCATCATGGTTTCGGATGGGTTGGTGAATGGGCGAATACTGGGTCAGTTAAACTTGTCAGCACTTTCTGTAATTCTTAACCACACCTTCCTCCCAACCACCTTCGCCATAAAAGTTAAAAAAGAAAAAAAAAGAAGAAAAAAGAAGAAGAGAGAACTCCGTAGTGGTAAATTCATGCCGAACATAGATGACAAGGTGTCTTATTGCAGGTCTGAGGCAAACAGGAAGCCTACTGGACCTACAGACGTGATTCGCATTGAGACGCTCCACCATGCAGATAGGGATAAAACTGAGACCTATATCCTTGAGCAACTTTTGTGGCTCCACCATTTGGTTAGTAAATCAAAGAACTCCGCAAACACTGGTGACACAAGGTCTCCCATTAAATCCCCAAACCATCTGTCACTGGAGAAATCGAGCAATGATGTTAAAGATGAGTCTGCCAAAACCTGTTCTTCTTTACTGACTGCTGAAGACTTAAACAAGTTACAAGACATAAGTAAGAGAAAACGACGGTTGGGAATCAGTAAGAGCCAGGATTTCGACTCCTTCAAGGCTAGGTTGAAGAAGCACGACAGACTGAGCAAGAGTACCAATCATTCCCCAGCTAGGGAGAGTAAGGAGTCACTTCCATTGAAACGGCTCTCTTCAGGAATTCCGGTTATTGATTTTGTTATCGATAAGCAAAAGGCCTTGGATGTCATTGATAGAGTCAACGAATTTAGGTGACCCAAAGGAATCCACATCCCTCTCGGTAAAGTAATACACCCTATAGGTAAAGACATGGTCATCCCACGTCATGCTTTTGTCTACCACTGTGTACATAGAGTTCAGAAAGGCAGCGAACCCCACAGCATCCCTCGTAGATGGAGGACTTCTTTTTATACATTCTGTTATGAAGAATTCAGGGAATGTTCGCAGTCTCCGTTGTCACTCAAAAGTTCCTCCTACGACGTAGGGGGAACACAGGTATGCTTTGGAAGCTGGAGATATGTGGCTGGGAGAATATGCAAGGGGAGGAGGTGAATCACAGTGTAGTTTGAGAAGATAGTGAAAAGAATACGTGACATTCTTTTGGCGTCTGTACAGAGAGTGGAGTCATCCTGTTCAAATTTTTCATTTGGGGTGGATGGAGTTGCTCTTTTTGGGGGCTGCGTCTGCATTCCTTCACTCTCCTCTGTCCTACTATTGCGGTTTCTTTTCTTGTTACTTTCTTTTGTCCGTGTAATTCTTTGTATGTCGTTGAATATGTAAACATATAGAACTCCAAGAACTCCATTTGTGAACTAAATACAACATGCTCGAAAACTTTTGTTCTAAGCATATCGGCTGGAGTGTTTTCTTCGTGCCCGTCTTCTCAGAACTCATGAGCATTTTCGCGCAAGTTCGAAAACGAGACAAGAACAGCAGTCTCAATCACCACGCACGTTTTCTCCTCCCCACTATCGTGACTCGGTTTCCTTTGGCCACCTTTTCGGGGTGCAAAAGGCAACACGAGACTTTCCATCGCACTGATCCACTTGCCTCATGATCGTCTGCTCGCCTGTGATTTTCCGCAGCTGGAAGTTGAGATAAGGATGACCCCGCAAACAGCATTAAGATGACGCAAAAGAGGGAAGAGTTTGGTCAAACTTGGAAATCATGCTGACAGGAACAATACAAAAACTGACGATAATGGAGCGGTCTTTTCATGCAAAGTACAACATGGTGGTGGTGGCGTGTGTGTCCCCCACACACGCTCGCTCAAAAGTGCAAATTCAGGTGGCAGCGCCACTACCTTCATTCCATGTCCTTATTCTGGAGAGTCTCTGTTCGCTCATGTTGCACCCGTTCCTCCTTTTTGACCCGCAAAGGCGAGACCTTTCCCCAGTTTTCCGATTATTTTTATCAGCCATTGATGGAAGAATATTCTAAAATTTCAATTTGTCTAGTGAGTTAAACTCTTAGCTGGAAAAAAAATGTTAGAAAAAGTCATTTTGTCGGGGATAGTACCAAGTTCGCAGTGTTGCAAATGCATCACGAGTGATGTTTTTCATCATGCATAGATGGGCGATTCATTTCTGGAGTCTGGACAATGCATTTTCGGGTGTTATCTCCAGCCAGCAAAGCAGGGAATAGGAATTCTCTTAAGTGGGTGACTGGGAATGGGAAGCTTCTTGTGAGGTCTATTCACCTCTCTCTCTCTCTCTCTCAGCATCTGCATTGCAGAAAAGCAGTGCAAAGGGATAATGTGAATCTTTAATTGCAATTATCAAATCACTAAAAGCAGAGCACAGAGGGAGGCCCATTAGGTAGTGGGATTCTCATTCGCCATTCCACCACCCAATTTGATCATAGAGAATTAGCTTTGCTTATTCTCTGTTCCATTGGCAAATTGGCTCTCCCCTCAATTCCTCCCCAGTCCTCCTCCTCCTTTTCTTTTACCTTTGCCCTCGTGTGCTTTGCGGGTCCCTCCCCCTTGCACTAAATCACATGATTTTTATTTTCATCATGGTGATTATAATATGCACCATGTTCTCCTTCATCTCCCCACTCTGCTACCTTATCTTGACACATGCTGGGTTACTAAAGTCATGGGTGCATCAGGCAAGTTTGGGACTTTCCTTCTTTCTTTTGTTCTCTTCTGATTAATATTTCATTTTGGGTTCTTCTTCTTCTTCTTTTGTTGCTAATTATCATTGCCTACTTGCTTATGTGCTCAAAGTGGAAATTTGGTTGATTGTGAGTAACCGATTTTGTCCTGATAGTTAGCGCTTCTTCCTCTTCCATGGGTTCTTTCCTTTGGCCCCTAAATTAAACTTTTTCCATAAAAGAAATATTTCTGATTATCTAGGGCGGTTCTTGAGGTGTTGTTGCTTGTCCTTATTATTGCATCCTTGGAGAATACGTGTAGCTGCAGGATAAAGGTTCCTCTTGATTGGATTGCATCGACTTACACATGACTTATGAGCTTAAATATTGCTGTAAACATGATTCTGGTTCAGCTAGATGATTCATGATAGAGTGTGAAGGATTGATTCTTCAACAGAAAAAAGTTTTCAACATTCTTCATATAATGACTGGTCTTGTTGCCATGGAGTCACCATAAAAATAATGTGCTGTTCAAGTCAGGAAGGAATTATGGTATGGAGAGCCGATAGATGGTCCATGTGGTCTCCATGTTCATATCAGTCATTACATTTTGGAATGGAGTATATCACATGAGGGAATGAAAAAACTGGCCACGCAGAGCAGTTCCTTGGAAGCAATCTGCTTACTATTAGAGAGATACCTTGGAAAGCCTTTGTCATGTATTTTTTTCTATGTTAATACTGTGTTTACTAGTTCATGAGTGAAAGGTTTAGATGAAGCATCGGGAAAATGTCTCCAGAAAAAATAATCCCATAATTACCTAGAGGCCTTGATGTTGATTTGTAGGTGAGAGCAAGTGTAACAATTTTCATTTATAAGTTCTTTTCAGAAATATTTGGGTCCCTGAGAGTTCAGGATTCCAGTTTATGCAACATATCAATTGAAAAACTCTCGTCAGGAAGGTGCAGCAATATGAATCACTTGATTGAAATGTCATGTTCCAAAATATAGCATTCCTAATAAAAACAGTTCATCTTTTGTGGTTTATCATCTGGTAAGAGTAATATGAAAGCAAGTGGGAATTTTCTCTTAGCATCATGCTAAGGTATTTGCGATACTTGTTTCCTTTACATACGCAGTAGCAAGTTTTCTCATTTTGAATTTGTGTAAGGTGGTATGACACCTATATATTGGTATCTTTAGTTGATGTTTTAGCATAATCATGGCATATTTTCTTCTGGTTAGAATTATCGAAAGGAGGCAAGAAGTTGCCAGCTGAAATTCTGGAAGCTAAAGGCCATCATATGCGGGGAACTTTTCTGAATCATCATGCTTATTTAAAGCAAATCATTTTCTCTTTTATAGTCCTCATCTTGTTAAGCGACAGCCATTCAACCAATGGACCTGACATTGAAGGTACAATTAAATTCTTCCTGCTCTCTTTCACCTATGTAAAGCTATAAAGTTATTCTAGGAAAACCTTAAGGGACGATTTATATCGACAGAATACATAGTTTTACTCTTGGTGAACCTCGTAGGTGCTTACCCGCCGCCACTTTCTGATTTACCACAGATTAACTTAACAGCTCACTGATTCTGGCGCATTTGGTGAAATGTGTTGTCATGCTGAAATCTGTGATTGATCGAGAGATCTAGTTTGCGCTGTGTCAATGGAATTAGCCTTTGTCACCACACAAACGTTCTTATTGCTGAATTTAGTAACTCTAACAACTGGAAAATGAGATACTTCTTTTGCTCTTGAAATGAGGAAATCGTCATCATTTGCTTTTTGCGCTAGTAACAACTGAACAAAAACTCTTAACACGTGTGCTTTTTCTAATTTCTCAGGTGATGCTCTCATTGAAGTCCTCGATAGCCTCAATGATACTAATCATGTCATAACTGATTGGGATAACAACCTTGTGAGCCCATGCTTCAGTTGGTCCCATGTCAGCTGTCCGTATGGACATGTCAATATGCTGTAAGTTCAACATAAAATGTACCACCAATCTGATTTTGAAGGTCCTTCCTATTTCATTACGTTGCCAGGTGAAAATGCAGAGTAACACGTCTAAATCTGTGCTTAACTTTCTGAATGGCAGGAGCCTCGACTCAATTGGATTTTCTGGAACTCTCTCTCCTAAAATTACCCAGCTAAAGTATTTGGTCAACTTGTAAGTAATTCTTGAGTATTTAGTTATATTTGAACTCGTTATCCAGCCTTTTCTTTCCCTAAATAAGGGATGTGTTTGTATTGATAGTAAATTTTATGCTTCCTGCAGGGCGTTACAGAACAATAACTTGTCTGGTGTGCTACCCGATTTCCTGGGTAGCATGGTGCACCTGCAGAATCTAAATCTGGCAAATAACAAGTTCAATGGAACTATACCTCCCTCTTGGGGTCAACTTTCCAATCTAAAGCATTTGTAAGGGGTCTTTCCCAAAAATTAATGCCATTACTCAATTCTACCCATGGAAATTGAATAAAAGGATTCATATCTTAATTTGAAGTTCCTATTAAGATATTATGACATAATCGTGATTTAAAAACTTCCAAATTGGAATTTCTCATTTGCTGCTGTCGCTTTAAGATTAGATGACAAGAACCAGCTTATATCACCTTTGATCAACTATATTAAGTGGAAATCATATATCTGGAAGCATTCCTGACACCATTGCAAATTTTACAGGATTGACCGAAGTCTAATTTTCATTTAATTATTTAAGCCTTATCTACAGAAATGCCTTTGACATCACTGACCTTTTCTTTGGTTCAATAGGGATCTTTCGTCCAATAACTTGACAGGAAAGATCCCCATGCAACTCTTCTCGGTTCCAACATACAAGTAAGTTTCACTAGACTTTTTAACCTTCATGTCTGTTAAAAGTAATATCTTATTTTAACCTAAAAATGAGCTCCTCTATTAACAATTAGTCACCAATTAAAGTCAGATTAAGACAGGTAGGATAGAATATCAGCAATGCATTGTTATGGCTTCTTGTCAGACTGCAAATTTTATGCTCGAATGCTGTGATTATTCAAGATATGTTTGATGTTTAAGTCAGCTAATTTGGTCTTTCTTGTCAGTTTCTCCGGAACAAATCTCATTTGTGGCTCTCGCTTGGGTCGACCTTGTGTAAAGTCAGCACTTCCAGGTTGTGGATTTCATTGTTGTATTTTCCATTTTTTTTCTGCTAATAAATTGATAGTTTAGAATCTGATTCAGAACAATTGGCAGCTTCAACTGGCAAGTCGAAACTTGGAGTTGCTGTAGCTTCTGCCGGTGGTGGTGCATTCGTACTTTTGTGTCTGGGGGCTATCTATGCATACTGGTACCATCAAATGCACAAGTCCAAACATGACCAGTTTGTGGATGTAGCAGGTATTTTTTTATACATTTTTTTTTGGTTGCTTTACCTTGATATCTCATATCACACTTGACTCTTTTCACAGCCTGATTGAGTATGTCTTAGGCCATCCCATAATCGATGGGATCTTTTCCAATTAATCCCTTCTTTACCAATTTCTTCTCTTTTAGTTTAAAGCTGTTAGATTCACCAGTTGAATTAGGTAAGAGAGGCGAGTAAAACAATAGACAGAAATTTGAGGAAATGTCTGATGATGTCTTCCCTAAGGCTGTGCAAACCTTGTACTTTGATTTCTTTCTGCCGATAGTGTTCAATGCAAATAAATATATATTTTTGTTCAA
The DNA here is from genome assembly GCA_017140595.1 of Eucalyptus curtisii. NCBI lineage: Eukaryota > Viridiplantae > Streptophyta > Magnoliopsida > Myrtales > Myrtaceae > Eucalyptus > Eucalyptus curtisii. The sequence continues at coordinate 45,305,784 of CM029501.1, read as the reverse complement.
ACTTCCCTTTAAGGATACACAATTCCAAGTTTTAGGTTATAAACCACTTTTGTCTCCAGTTGCTATTTGCATATGTATTCTGAAAGCACTCAGAGAGAGGTTGGATTACTGTTCATCTCAAACAAAAGGATGTTGAGTTTAGGACCCCATTAAGTGATATAATTGGTGAGAAAACTGGAAAAGGGGCAGGGAGGAGACTTAGATAAATAAGATGAAAGATAAAAATGTGAGGAAATTCCATCTTCAGAGAGAAAAAGTCCTATGAACATGCACTGGATTAGATGGTAATGACTGTATACGGGAATCACTCTGTGCCTTTCTTTATTCATTGTAAATGGGAAGGTGGAGTAAGGTAAGAAGTGGAGCATGATAGTAAGGAAATGACTTCTTTTATCTTCAGTATGAGTTGGAATCTCTAGAGCTTCGGGATAATGTCATCTTCTGTTCAGATGAAAGTTTCCTTTGATGAACACTATTCACTGATATTGGACCATGATTCTGTTACCATCACACTATTATAAATATTAAACAACAAGAAATCAAAATGAAGGGGGTGCCTAAAAGGGCTTAACTGCACGAAAGCATCTTCAACAGTCTTCCATGCTTCCACTTTTCTCTCTTATGGAAATAAACTCGAGTATACTGTCATGAGGAATGAGCTCTGCAAGGAGCCGGGTGGCTTTCTGTATCTTCATTATTATGAAGCTTGTAGCTGATACATGAGAGTCCCTTCATATATACTGTTGGCATCTTAATGTAAATTACTGACTTGCAGTTCCAACTGTCCAGGTGAAGATGACCGAAAAATTTCTTTTGCTCAAGTGAGGAGATTTTCTTGGCGTGAAATTGAAGTTGCTACCGATAATTTCAGTGAAAACAACATAATTGGACAAGGAGGCTTTGGCAAAGTTTACAGAGGTGTTCTCTCAGACAGAACAAAGGTTGCTGTTAAAAGACTCTCTGATCATAACAGTCCTGCTGGAGGGGCTGCATTCGTGAGGGAAGTTCAGCTTATAAGCGTTGCAGTTCACCGTAACCTTCTTCGTTTGATTGGTTTCTGTACGACCTCCACGGAGAGGATACTTGTTTATCCCTACATGAAAAATCTTAGTGTTGCATACCACCTGAGAGGTACTTCTCTTACACTTATTCTACTGTCCCTCTAAGACCTCATGGGGTATACTGATATTTTGTAGTAGAGCGTTCAGACATTGTTTGCAGGCTTGCTTCTCTGGAAAGATTTTTTAAGGCTGCCAATTTTCAGTTTATTGTTAATTCAATCTTGTGCAACATCATTAATGTTTACACTGTCTTTGTTAGTTGTCTAATGTGTGTGGGAGAGTACCAAGGAAGTGAGGAATCTAATATTAAAGATATGTCTGAAATTAGGTGAATGGCATAACTGCAACAAGTATCCCTACTCTTTTTTAAATAGTCCGACATCCCTAATAATATTGTACAAGAAGAATCTAATGACTAAGATATATTTGAATAGTTCACGTTTAAGTTAGTGAATCTTCTTCTAGAGAAAGCACTTGTAACTCCCATGAGAATATATATCACCAGTAGATCTCTTAAGTACCTCAGTTAAGACAGTCACTTTCTCACAATGGCATCTTTCAAGACTACGGTGGACCACAAAAAGTACTCCACTCCTGTTGCAACTTGCAAACCCTTGTGCTGTCACATACTTTGACCATCAGCATGTTCGATGCACTTTCTACCATCTCTTTCTGGATTTCCTTGACATGTGTTGAATGTTGATTTTATTTGTTTATCCTTCATGTAAGCTAACGGGACTGCTTAGTTCTTTTTCATACTTCATGTCACAAGAACTTAAACTGGAGGTGTTTCATCCACACAAATTGAGTATGTTATTGTTATGGCTTCCCATGGTTGTGGGGTCATATCTTACATAGGCTATGGGAAAGTACTCAACCCTGAAGAATCAGACATTGAAAGCAAGTGTCCATTTTAGAGATTACAAGGCATACCTAGCAATTGACTATATCTGATAATCTTGAAATAATGATAGATTTTTTCTGAGGAAGATGTAGATTTTTTCTTAATTAACACGGTGTGTTTTTCTCTTATCTTATGATCTAAAGCACAAACACCCCCACACAGGATGTACATTAGATTTTTGGAACAAATATTAGCAGTCCTTTCCAAAATTACTTGAAATAGTCTGTTTCAAATTTGATCTGATCTCTATTTAGTTTTCCTCACATAATTGGTATTCTGGCTTGGCCGGACTCTCTTACTATGTACTGGACTCAATGAACGTGACAGATTTAAAACCAGGAGAAAAAGCACTGGACTGGCCAACAAGGAAGCGCATAGCTTTTGGAGCAGCTCATGGCCTGGAATATCTTCATGAACATTGTAATCCTAAAATTATACATCGCGATCTAAAAGCTGCCAATATCCTCTTGGATGATGATTTTGAAGCGGTTCTTGGTGATTTTGGGTTGGCTAGGCTGGTCGATACAAATGTGACTCATGTTACTACACAAATAAGAGGTACAATGGGTCACATTGCTCCAGAGTACTTGTCCACTGGAAAGTCATCAGAGAAGACGGATGTTTTTGGCTATGGTATAACACTTCTTGAACTTGTAACTGGTCAACGTGCGATTGACTTTTCTCGGCTCGAGGAGGAGGAGGATGTTCTTTTGCTTGATCACGTAAGATTTCTTTTGGCAGATTTTCCTTAATTTTTTTTGCTGAAATACAATTGACACGGTAAAATGGGGAAGAAATGGCAGATACACGATGTTCATTTTATCACTTTTCGAATTAAACACTTGAAAATTCTGAAGAAGGTAGAGAATTGATTTTGGTAAGAATTTGCAGATTTTAAGGTTCTCAAATGATTGGTGCAGAACAGAGCACTTATTGTCCAGCTAAATTATTATTTTTTCGTGGAACCGGATAAAGATACCTACACAGGTCATATTTCAGCAAGTTTCCAGATTTGTACTGCCTGAAATATCAGTGAGTCGTCTGTGTCTGTGCTGTATAAATGGTACACGACCGCTCCAATGTAGGCTCAGATATCTTTTATTTTCTGATGAAGGCATGTTGAATGCTGGAATGGATCACATCAGATATATTTTTTAAGAGCTCGAAGGCAGAAATATCAAGACAAGTTTTGAAGTGGATTAAAGATCAAAAGAACTGGCTTAGCATAAAATTTTGCAACGCGTGTCGTACCCTATGCAAGAGTTACTGCATAGGGAAAATTTCACTAGGTCGCTTAATTGAGAGTCCCAATGAGCTGTTCCTGGCTGAATTTCCACGGTTTGAACTAGTGAATTGATAGATTTTCTGCACATTTCTTCGTGAGAATTGAGAACTGATGTGCTGCATGTAGATAAGTGGAAATTAGACCTATATGTATTTTAGTTGTTTCCTCTCCTTCTACAACCAGAATGATCTCAAAGAGAATAATTGAAGATGTGATTTTGACAGAGCAAGAAGCTGCTGAGAGAAAACAGGCTCCAAGACATGGTAGATCGCAATCTGTCGATATATGATGCGGAAGAAGTCGAGACAATCATCAAGGTGGCATTGCTTTGTGCACAAGGGAACCCTGAAGACCGTCCCACGATGGCAGAAGTTGTAAATATGCTTCAAGGGGACGGTCTATCAGAGAGATGGGCTCAGTGGGAACGACATGAAGAGGAAAGGAACAAGCAATCCTTGTTCATGTCTCGCCTCTTCCCTTGGGCTGAAGACACCACTCAACTTGATGCCATTCAATTGTCGAAAGCAAGGTAAAGACCTCTTTTGAACGGAACCTTTTAAGTTAGAAAAGAATAGCAATATCTTAACCATTATATGGTGAATCAAATATACGTAACCCTGAAGCATAGTATCTCAATTTTGTCATGATTCGGCTAGAACTTGCTTGTGTCAGAATTACTGCTCGGGACTATTAGCATGTTTCACGAATGATCTTAGTCTGTATGTTTAGCACATGACAAAACACTGGCGTTTTGTCTCTCTTTGTCGTTGTTTATAGTGAAGTTACTGTCTAGAGGAGACAGAAAGGCAGATGCTTCCATTTGCATCAGTAGCGTGTACATTTTTTTTTTTGGCATTTCAGTAGTGTGTACATTCTCTTTTTCCATTTTATAGTGACATTTAGCAGCACGACATATCTTATCGCTGTGATATAAAAAAACTGGTCGACTTGCTTTTAATTGGCCTACCAAAAGAGGAACAAGCAAAGCACGCTCCATTATGGTTGTTCTTGTGGCCAAACGTGCTGTCATGGCCGGAAAACGGAAACGCGGAGGCAAAATATTGAATTAATTTGGAAATGAAAGGCTCAAAATCCCTGGAATTTGGTGTTACCCAACGTCAACCTTCATCCTGCCAAAAATTTGACGTCCTCTGTTATCTGCATTGCGGAGGAGGGAAGCATTCAAAGGCTCTTGAAAAGAACATGTTGAACTGATTCCTTCCAAAGGCTGGGCTTATTTATACTCCTCTAAAAAGAACATCTCCTAATATTAGCATTGGTTCTCTTCACTAACTTAAGTCGTAAAACACAAAGATATCTATTGGTTTGACTTGAGAAGAGCATGTCGCTTTGCACGTTGAAGTTTCCAATGTCTTAAGAGTACGTTAAGCATTTGCGCAAAATGTATACACATAGCATTTTCACGTGAAAAAGATATAAAAATGACGTAAATATAACCCCGAGTTATGATCATTCTTATGCAGCTCTCCAAAATGTCCTGTTTTCTCAGTTGAGCAATCAAATGATGTGTTAGAATATTAGAATGGCCAATTTGAGAAGCCTTGAAGTTGCAGGACATGATTACGCAATCTGAGTTAGATATCGATAAATTTGTCCAATCATAAGAATTGAATTTGGGTCGCGTGGGTCCTTGACTTGACAAATGTGCATCAATAGCCACTGAACAAAATGATTGGCCATTGAACATATTTCGCCCCCAATCTTAAGGGCATTCCCTTACAAATATAAATAATTCACAGACAACTAAAAAATTATGTAAATAAACCCCACGGTGTCCTTATTGCACATCACCATCCGAACAATGGCTCTTCACTTCCTCTGCTCTCCTTCTCCTCCTCCTTCGCCTCTTCTCAGCGAAAACTTCAACAACAAAGACAAAGCCGCCACGATGACCACAACCGCGAAGAAGGAAAACAAGGACTTCCTTCCAGGGCCTCCATCGCTGCCCTTTCGTAGGCCCCATCCTTTTGTGGCGGCTTTGTCTTTGTTGTGAAGTTTTTCGCTGAGAGGAGCCGGAGGAGGAGGAGAGGAAGCCATGCGAAGAGTTGAGAGGAGCCATTATAGGGATGATCATAAACTGTTAACGTGATGGATGAGCTGGTCTCGTGCTCTATGTCCCGGCTGTTGGGCCCGGCCTGGTGGCTAGTCCATCAGACCGTCAACCGGCATATGCTCATTAGCCGGACGCACCGGAGCCTGCGGAGGCTAACCCGGTGGCAGCGTTTGGGGTTGTCGCTGGGCTTGAACCCCAAGAAGCAGCCGGCGGTGATGAGGTTGCTGTAGTTCTTGGCCTTGACGGAGGAGGTGGTGGGTGAAGGGGTGGCGATGATGTTGGGAGGGACGTGGGTGAGAACCGGGTGGCCGTTGGCAACGAAAGTGGTTCCTTGGAGGGCTGTCCATGAAGGCAGTCGACCGCTGTCAGTGACGATGGCCCCCGCGTCCGCTGGCTTCTTGGTGAAGCTTGGAGGAGCCGTTGTGAGTTTAGTGTGTGCCGGGAGAGCGAGAGGGTGTGAGTGTGAGACTGGGAAGATATTTTGAGTGTTTATGGGAGTACTTGAGTGCCAGTGGAGCTCAGAAAGATCTTTGGTGGAGGATGGTTGAGGGGATGAGAACAATGCAGCAAGCTTTACTTTGATTACGACAGAAGTTTCTCACATCAAGTAAAGATGCCTAATCGTGCTGGAGGACGTATCTATTCCACTTCTTGAATGCAGCAAGGTTTACACGTCTGTATCTATTCTACTTCTCGAATGCATCAGTAAGAAAACCCTAGACGACGCGGTTCACAAAGTCCTTTCATCTGGGGACAAGACAGCGATGGATGCCTCTGCTCAGGTTTCATATACCTCCAAAGAATTCCAAAATGCTACCGTACTTTCGATTATATCGAGCCACGTTGATTCGCCGTCGATCCTTTACTCAACGAGTTGCATCAAAACCATTTTGTGTTTGTTGTGTTGGCTAACTTTAGTCATGTAATATGGTATGCACTTAAATGCTCCAAATTGCTTGTGATCAGCAAAAATGCCTCCGGTGCCTCTGTCATATCGGTTTAGGACTATCATCACTTTAGGACTATGATCCGGATTGTTCTTGTTGGTTGCGATCAGCTCGTTCCTGACATTTATCACTTAGTTGGCTCCTAAGCTCGTCCGGGCTCGTTCCTCTGGGTCGATCAATTCGCATGCGTCTGCATCTCCTCGCAGGAGCATCTGATTCATTTTTAATATGATCAATTTCATTAGAAACGGCATCATTGACATACATTAATTTTGTACGCTCCGAAACTTATAAGATTTATCAAAATCTTGAAAACTTATACAAGTAATCTATATCTTTATCATGATAAAATCATGTCCTTCAAATACAAATTGTTATTCCCAATGTCAACATATCAATTTTCTTAAATTCATCGACCCTACTAATAAAATGTTTTCTTCGCTGTGTAATAGTAAAACTTTGGGGGCAAAAATCCTATTCCGTGTTTAAAATAGGGAATAGATGACAATCCGCGTGTGATTGCTTTAGTCAAGATTTAATTCCCAAATTGTCCGTGCTAGCTTTGAGTTAGATATCTTAATACCCCTATGGCTTCGATAATTAGATTATATTGAAGGGTTATAAGAAATCAAATTGCTTTCATGATAATTCGTCCATCTTCATAGGAATACGAGGCATCTTCACTTAATGGGTTGATTAGTGTTTTGAGAGTCATAAACATGATTTTAATCCTCTTACTTTACTTCATCGTAACATTCATTAGATAATTTTGATTTCTGGCTTCGCATATATGGTCCCCCTTAAAATTTCTGCCTGATTGAAGTGGTTACTTTAAAGCTGAGCGCCCACCAACTTTATTTATTGTTGACCCATCTGGATTCGCGGGGCAGTCTGCTGTCCCATTGCCAAATCTTCCAGAGACTAGCAAGTGGATAGATTAGATTTTAGCTGTATTAGATGAAGCAGTAGAGGATTCTGATCAAGGATCAATATCCTCCTTAACAGCTTCTGTGCGACAATGACCGGCGGAATCGCACTAAATAGGGTTTTGAAAGGGACCTTACGTTAGAAAAGAAGAGCAAAATCTTGATGGTAAATCGATATACATATCCCTAAAGCATAATATCTTGAAATTGTCATATTTGGCTAGTACGTGCTTGTGTTGTTTTTCCTATAAATTCAGATTCACAAAACTGTCGAGCGATGTTTCTCAAAATGATTCTGGCCTAACTTGTCTTAGCAAAGTAATTTAATATAGCTTTGTCCATGCGTGAGCTTTGCTCATCGTTTGGACAGCGATAGGAAAGAAAAGAAGATAGGGTTGGAGTTGCAAATTTGCATGGTGATGCTTTGTCAAATAATAGATGAATAAAAATAAAATTGGGAGATGGGGGATGCCATCTTAGTTCATCCTTTGAGTTCTTAGAGCGAGTATCAAATAATTTATTGAAAGTGATATGATGAGAATTTCCATCAAAGCCTAACGAAAATAATTGACATGAAAGTGGGAGAACATAAAATTCTAAATTCCATTGTCAGCTGAAACAAATCAACGACGCTGATGATATCGTACCTTATCATTGATAAGTTACTCATAGCAAGTGCGCAAAGTCGATGACGCCGGTGACAGGTGAGCTCGGCCATTGGAGACGAGCGACCAGCACCGCATGGATCATTGGAGAGGAGCGAAGTTGGATTCGATCAAGCAATGAGCAAAGAGACTCTTGATGATGTGTGAGGATGAAGGAGGACATGATGTGCGAACAAAACGACACATGCGGAGTTGGACGTGACCGTATGGACTCCGGAAGCAAGTTATTTGGACTTTGGTTAAAATGGGTTAAAATTAAGGTTACTAAACCGATTCATATATGCTTTAGTTTTTTGCGCTTTAATTGCTTCTCAATCCAATTTAGCTTGTTTTACAAAATGGGTTCGGAGTCCATTTTGCAGGCCCTGCTTATCAAGTGTATTAAGTACAGACAAATATTAGATGACTTGATTGAACATAGTAAAATGTTCAAGGACCTACTTGCACAAATGGCAAAAGTCAGAGAGGCCAAACTAAGAATTCTCGCCTCTGTTTTCCCCACTAAGCTCGCATTTCCGCAGCTCCAGCGCCTCCAGGAGGAGCCGCAGGCGAGATGGCGCGCAGCATCTCGCGGTCGCCGTCGCACCGGAGGAGGCGCTCCCGGTCGCCGGTGAGCCACCGCCACATCCGCCGGAGCCGCCGAGAGAGGAGCCGCTCGCCCTATTCCAATTCTCACTCCAGGTCCCTCTCTCCTCCTCTCTAGCAGAAAGCGCTCGTCGATTCGACCTTTCGAAAATCGGCGCTCTCGAAGAAAATTTCCTCCAAAATCGCATCTTTTCTTCCCCCATCGCCTTCGAAGCCGGAGACGATGTCGATTTCGTTACTAGAGGCCGCCATGTTCTTCTGTGTTTGTCTTTGTGGTCTGCTGGATGATAAAGATAGAGTCTTTCTTTGTGCAGTAGAAGGAGCCGTTCGGGTTCTTCGCGTCGCCGCAGAAGCCGTTCCTCATCCTATAGGCGGCGCAAAAGTCGGTCGCCGCCGACGCCTAAGCGGCATAGGAGGCAGAGAAGTCCTAGCAGCTCGTTGTCTCCTCCACCCAAGTCTCTCAGTCCGAGTCCTGCACCGGTGGAGCCGCCGGTTGTCACCGAGAAGCTGAAGAGAGAAGAAGACGAGAAGAAAAGGTGCTTACGGCTTTTGGAGATTGTTTACCTGCTTTCATGAATTTCGATTGCAAATGCTACCTGGATTTCCTTTCTTGATCTTATGCCGCGTTGTTTAGTTTAATAATTTTTCTGTTGTGGATGGTAAAATTTCTGACCGTGTAGTCTTAGCATATGCTGCTGATGTATGTCCAATGGAAGTGCGATTTGGTTATATTTTCCATTAACAATGGAATATCATGAACGTGTTAACATCTAAGTACAGAGGAAGTATAGAAATTACGAAAATTTACGAGTACACCACTATAAACACTACACTGGGAAACAAAAGATATCCTCAACTGTATTTATATGTGAATGAAGATGTGGAGAACAGGTGCAACTAGAAAGAAAAACCTGAAAGTTGGTCGATGAACCTGTTAGTTTTGGTTGAGGTCACCATTCATTCATGTGGAGATGATAATATGCATCTGCTGCTGATAGAGGCCATCAGAGCATGCCATCACTAATTAAGCGGAGTAGTGTCCATGAGGCGGCAACTTAGAGGAAGGTTCCTAGTGTGAATTACACTGGAACAATGACATGGGATTTTATTGCATAATTGATAATGATTTATTTGGTGACAACAAGAGAGTGGTCTTCCAAAGCAAATTTTGCTTTCATTCATTGTAAAAGTTGATACTGGTTTTTTTAGGACGATTTACTTACGTCAAGGTGTTCACTATGCGGTTATAAGTAAATTAGCTGCTGTTCGTGTTTTCTAGGAATTTTGGATTGTCTTGACTGCATGCTAGGCATATGAATATGATTGTTTTTGTGTGCCACAGGTTATCTTACATTCTTCTGTGTTGGCTAATTTGAAGGAAGCAACCCAGATTCCATCTTGTTAGCTTTGATGATGAATTGGGGGGCCCCATATATCTTCTAATTCCAATGAAACTTCATGTGTGATGGACCAGAATATTTTCCAACAGGCATGCCGGTCGGCATAAGATTAATTTACCATGTGATGTCGTATGATTTTCATGTACAAGGGTGATCCAAATATGGTTTTGCTTGGCGGAACTGCTGTTTTCTATTTGGCTATGGAAGGTTATTTTGCCTTTCCCCTGTGGCTTCTGTTACATTTTATGATGAATATGGAAATTCTTCACATTTCAATTGTTTGCATGTGCTTTCAGGCTTCAACACGAGACAGAATTGAAGTTGTTGGAGGAGGAAACTGCTAAAAGACTGGAGGAAGAGATTCGGAAAAATGTAGAGGAGAAGTTGAACTCTGAGGAAGTTAAGTTAGAAATAGAGAGGCGGACAGAAGAAGCTCGGAAGAAATTGTTTGGAGACGTTGCAGCTCAACTTGAAAAAGAAAAGGAAGCTGCTTTAATGGAGGCTAGACAAAAGGAAGTAAGGATATTGGACATTTCACAGATACTGACCTTTCTGATTTTCGTCGAGTGGCTACTGAAACTTTGTGTCGTCAGCTTTGTTTTTATTTTGTGTGGGTCATCCACCTAATACAGTAAGGCGAAATTTTGATATCCATTTGAGAAACAGAACAGAAAAATACCTGAATCATGATTTCTAGTACAAAGATTTTTTGCTTGGGATTTTCTTTGTTTTCTGCATGCACTCGCTTTTTTTGTCGGTTTCCTTAAAGCTTTGTCTTCTCAAATTTCTGCAACTTTAAGTTTTGAAGAAAGCTATATCCGTTTGGAAAGCAATGGCGTGACTGGAAAATTCACTTAGTCAAGGACGGCACAGGAGCTGTAGCTATAAATTCACGGATTCTTTTTGCTCACTCTTTTTAGAGAAGTAGTGGGTCTATGGTAAAACGTTTTTCTGATTGTCATGGTGGTGGGTGTTCTCAGTTTGTGTTAGTGGGGTTGTGAATTTGAGGTTCACCAAAATAAGAATCGGCTAAACTACCATAAGCGTAGGACTGGAATGCATTAGGATGCCTTCATATGGCACGGACATTAGGACTGTTTTGCTGCTCTGAATCATCATAAAGATCGAAGGGAATGCTTCTTTCCTTTTTCATGGATTAGTTTAACGGTGACCTTTAGTATTCTCTGACTCTCCTCCTGTGTGTGGTTCCTGTACCCGCTCTACGGATTGAGTTGAATGAGAAACCACACAGATTAAGAGGGGTGGGGAAGGCACTCAATCCTGACAACAAAGAATTAAAACAAATGAACTAAGGAGACTTTTTTGTCCTGCTCTATTAACTCTAGTTGTTACATCATGTGCTAATCATCAAGCGGTGATGGTTTAATTTCTTTTCAACTTGCCCAGGAACAAGCTCGTAAAGAGAGAGAGGAGCTTGACCGGATGCTAGAAGAGAACAAGAGGAGGGTGGAAGAGTCGCAGAGAAGGGAGGCTTTGGAGCAACAACGGAAGGAGGAGGAGCGGCATCGTGAATTGGAGCTAATTCAAAGGCAGAAGGAAGAAGGTGCTCGAAGAAAAAAATTGGAAGAGGAAGAAGAACGAGCAAAGCAAATGAACTTGTCTGGTAAAAACAAGTCTCGGTCAAAAGTGTCATTCGGTTCATGAGCGTCATTCTCATGTTCGTGCACCTCCTTTTTTTATTGGGATGATGACCAGCCCTTAACCAGAGCTAGTTGTATGGAAGTAGATGGTTGTCGACCCTGTCAGGTCTTCTTAGTTTAAAAACTGGCCTTTGTATTGGGTATAGAGGAACTGCATCTTCGGCCATTCGACTTAGATGAAGAGATTTGATAATCTTCCTGAGTTACTTTTGTACCATCTTATATATTATATGTCACGAGAAGTTTTAATTCGATTCTACATGGTTTCCATTGTTTCTTGGTCGTATCCTAACGTCTTACTTTGCAAGCATCATTCACTGCAAAGAATACTCAAACCAGATAAGATCATCCCATTCCCTTTTCTATGGATTTGGACTCCCCTGGAACTGGTTTGGCTACAGTAATCCATAGCAGATATGTGGGGATCAAGGCAATGCACGAGTGAAATATTATGCTTCTCGCTTTTAAACGATTTACAATGATGGAACGATTGAATTGCTTCACTGCCATGTTACAACTATGGCTTAAATCAAATCAGAGAAAAATCCAGTTTAATACCACTATCACGAAGCTAGACACATATCCGATCACGTACAATATATGGTTATCAAGGATATCTTCAAATCTCCACAATAATATCCTAGGAAGATTTCTTCAACAGAACGCTATAAGCGAATAGAGAATGCAAATGGTGTGTTTTCCAAGCGTCGAGATCTCTCGACTCTCTTAGATCACAATAATCACGCCTGCATGATAAAAGACAATTTAAGATTACGGTCTTACGTCAAATGCTATGAGAATAGCACTGGAATCGACCCAATTAATTCCCAATAATTGGTGATTATTACAGAAGCGATTGAAGTAGTAAAATTCTCTACTTAAATAAATCTCTTCCATTGCCATTTGGCCAGATGTTGTCCTTATTTTTCTACGGGAAGATGAATAATGTGTAAACTGGGGGGACCATCGTCCAAGTAAGGTGAATAAAATAATTTTCTCCGGATTGAGAAGTTTAGTCCAATCTAGCCGAGCTATATGGACCGACGATTTGGTTGGAAGAAGGTTGTGGAATGTCCATTGCCGAACTCATCAAAACCTATAATGTCATGACCGAGTTCATTATATTAATAGCATTCGTCAAAGGGGTAGTAATAGTAACCTACGTAAGGAATGAAGCTATATATCTTGTCATGTTTGAAAGTACTAAAAATATATCGCCTGAAACCGAAGTGAGGTTAAGCCATTTGCATAGCCCTCCTTGAGTTAGTCCACCCACCACCACCTGTCCTCTCCATTTGTTTTTATCATGTTATGATGACATGCATTGGTGAGAAAGATAAATCCGCCATCTTAATTCACACCATCAGTAGACCTAATATTTTAATAACATACACATATCCATGTACATGAGACACATACGTTTCAATTGCTGACATATTTATATAATATATATAGGTATAAATATAAAGTGCTCAACAATGATAAAAGACCCAACGAAGAGGACGTAAAGCAGAGCAGATGGGACTCCAACAAGCCGAGAAAGAGAAGCGTGTGAGAATGATGAAACTTGGCTCACAAAAATTGCTTTGATCTCATTTTCCTCAACCACCGCGCAAGAAAGACCCGGCAATAGCTGCGATTATAAGGGCGATATCTCAACTTCCATTGAAGGTTGGTACCCTCTCTCACAGTGTGTCCACTTGTACTTTGAGCCCTCCTCCATCACGATCTTTTCAAGTGCTAATCATCCTCCAATCTCTCCTTCTTCTTCTTCTTCTTCTTCTTCAATTCGTAGATCCTTATTCTCTCCTCCATTTTCGATGGAAACATTCTTTTAGCACGTTTAGTTCCATCTGGCAATCTAATACATACAAGACCATCTTTCACTGCACACCCTTTATATATAGCTCGCCAAGACCTTTCCATCACCAACCCCCTACCTCTTTTATTCTCACTCTCTCTTCGGAGTTCTGCAGAATCCAGCCATGGCTTCATTGAACTCGCTTCTATCTTCTATGCTCTTAGTTTTAGCCATAGTTGCTTCCCTCGCATCACCGTCTTTCTCGACATCAAGACGAACCCTCGGGAGCAAGGAAGCTAAGCAAATTGGATTTAGGGTGACCCTAAAGCATGTAGATCATGGGAAGAACTTCACCAAGTTCGAACGTCTGCAGCGTGCGATGAAGCGCGGAAAGAGTCGCTTACAGAGGCTAAATGCCATGGTTCTGGCGGCTGGGGATAGCACAGAACTGGCGTCTCCGATCCATGCGGGGAATGGAGAATTCCTCATGCAATTGTCAATTGGCACGCCCGCGGATAGCTTCTCGGCGATCGTCGACACAGGGAGCGACCTTATATGGACTCAGTGCAAGCCGTGCACGCAGTGTTTCGATCAGTCAACGCCGATTTTCGACCCGAAGAAGTCCTCCACTTTCTCCAAGCTCGCGTGCTCCAGCCAACTTTGCGAGGTGCTACCAACATCGTCCTGCGGCACCGACGGGTGCGAGTACTTATACACCTATGGCGATTACTCTTCAACACAAGGTATCCTGGCCTCCGATACCTTCACGTTCGCGGATTCGGTTTCTGTCCCCAAAGTTGGGTTCGGGTGTGGCGAGGACAACGAGGGAAGCGGGTTCGACCAGGGGGCGGGCCTAGTTGGCCTAGGGCGTGGCCCCTTGTCCTTGGTCTCACAACTTGGAGTGCCCAAATTCTCCTACTGCTTGACATCAATTGATGAAAGTACAACAAGCAAGCTCTTGTTGGGAAGTGAAGCAACAAGCGGGAACCTCTCAACAAAGGCAATGAAAACCACCCCATTAATCAAGAACCCTTTACAACCCTCCTTTTACTATCTTTCTCTTGAAGGCATCTCTGTGGGCGACACTCTCTTGCCCATCAAGAAATCCACTTTTGCCTTGCAAAGTGATGGGAGCGGCGGCGTAATCATAGACTCTGGCACAACCATCACATACATTGAGGAGAGTGCTTTTGATCTGGTTAAAAAGGAGTTCAAGTCCCAAACCAAGCTCACCGTCGATGACTCGGGCTCGGCAGGGCTCGACCTTTGCTTCAAGCTGCCCTCGGACTCGAGCCAGGTCGAGGTGCCCAAGCTGATCTTCCATTTCGAAGGGGCGGATTTGGATCTGCCGGGGGAGAACTACATGATCGCGGATTCGACCGTGGGATTGGTTTGCTTGGCCATGGGGAGTTCAAGTGGCATGTCCATCTTTGGGAACGTCCAGCAACAGAACACGATGGTGATCCATGACCTCGCGAAGGAAACTTTGTCTTTCCTTCCCACAAAATGCGACAAATTGTGAGTTGTGATGTGCGCGCTCAACACTTGCACTATACTTATGTTTGTTTGTGCTGCTTTGATTACATTTGGAGGTATGACATTTTATGAGTGCTAATCAATTAATCAGTCAATAAAAGATCATTTTTCTCACAAATGTTGTCAATGGTATATTATACGATATTGTGTGGTGCCTACGATTTGATATTGTTATGGACTATGATTATGAGCGTGGTTGGTAATTTGTTAAGCTTCCCAAGAAAGTTCGTTTTCTATGATTTCCTTATTAATTAAGTCAAAGTTTCAATTCTTGACGTGTGGAGTGTAATTTAAGGTTGCTCACCTGCCGCAAGACCTTGTCTCTCTATCAATTGCGTCATACGTCAAGATCACTTCCACCTTTAAAGTAAAGAAACGATTCGATAAACTTACCGAGAAAATTTTGTATTGTAGGAATATCGTAATAATGTCGAACTTCTACACACAAACCCTAATCTATGCAAAATGAAACATCTTGAAATATAATAAGATGTTGGATGAGTCATCAACTTGTTTTCTACTATCCAAAAAACCGTAAATCTGAAAAGAATATATTGATTATTTAAGTTAAATCTTTTTCTTGTTATGCTTTAGTTAACCGCGTGAATCAGCATCATACTGATTTGATAAATCATTAAAATTATCTTGCCTTGGCCAAAGGCCAGCATAATTTCGTTAGTTGCTTCTTTAGCACTTGATATTCTTTGGAGATATCAAATCATTATAGATAGAAAAATGGATTATAACACTAAGTAGTTCATCAAGTAAAACTTCTTTGGTATGTTCAACTTTTTGGCAACAGGAAAAAACCAAAATCTTTGCCTTCTCTCTCTATCTATCCAAGGGATGCCCTAGCTAGCCCATCACCACTAGCTCGGGCTAGCGTTTTAGTCACCTTTCAATGGCTCACTTCTGGTTGTGCGATGGGTTTCTTCCTCCCGCGCCTATTGCTTCTCGGTTCGTCTGACACAACTCCTTCATTGGTTAATACCAGGGGAAAAAGACCCAATGTTGAAATCCCTTCTCTCCCACTTAACACATCGGAATGCACTCTTGTTATCGAGCAACCCATCAACATAAGAGCCAAATCGAGGAGAGAAAGACCTCGAGAGAGAGAGAGAGAGAGAGAGAGAGAGAGATAAACATCCCAAACAAGAGAGAGGCGCTTCCGCAGAGTCTTACTCCTTTCACTTCTCTTCAACAGAATATATTCACTAAATTCATAATAAAGGAATAAAAATATTCTTTCAAAATTGTGATCAACCCCAACAAGATGGCCTGGGCACCTTTTATCCCAAGAGGGACGGGAAGGCTGCACAAGCACAGGCAAAGCATAGACTTTCTCTGGACATGGAAAAATTAAAACCTAGCTATACCTGGCTATGATTAGAATATGTTTGTCACCTAACAGTCACAGTAAGATGGAAAAGAATCCAGTTACGGATGAGTTATTTGAAAAGCGAAATTTCTAAATAATCCCGCATAAAAAGGGCAATGGTTTATCGAATTGAAGTTCAACTTGAATTTGGTTCAATTTTACGATTATATTGTCCAGACAAGATTATGCGAAATAGAGAATCATATAATTTATGTGTATTTCATAACCACACTGTTATATGGTACATCAATATGGACGTAAATCCTCCATCTTGCACATTGCTCCAGTTATTGTCAAAACCTATTTCAACCGATGATGAATACCTCATTCGAATATATTAATTAACTATATATGGAGATGCCATGGGGATTTTGTCCCTAGCATTCATTTGAAGCAACGCTGTCTTTACATACGCCCAATTTTTTTTTTTTTTTTTTTTTTTTTGACTCTAAACTAAGCAAAACAAGGATGGACGATACAAGACAAATTAAATTTCTGACTCGAATAGGTCTGGGATAGTAGTCTTGGCAAGACAGCATTATAAGATATCCATGTTCCCTTACCCTAGGAAATCAACTAAACCGGCCTCTAGAAATGACGAAGAACATGCAAACGAGCGATAAATTAGGTCGAAACGGGCCACAACAGGGAGCTTATCCTCGAAACGTGGATGGTCCGTAGTTCTTCCGACTCAAAAGTAGTGCCGGACGATGAAACGAAGGAAGACCAGATTCCCGTTATGGGCCAGCCCATTAGGGCTCCTCGCTGATTTCATCCAATCAAAAGCTACGGACATTTAGAAAGCCATGGAACGCGAATTCCTGCCGTGGGATGTGCCTATTTGGCGTTCACCATAGTCGAGAAACTCGCCAGCATGCGCTTGCACGTCATTCTAATTCATAGATCGGCTAATCCCTGGAGGTTAATCTACTTTCTCTACATTAGTCTGGCTAACTTGAGTTCCCAGTTGAGAATATCGGATCATTAAGTCAATCAATCTCTCTCCAGTAGTCGAGTAGTCACAACTAGTGATAGCATAGTGAAAGTAAGGCTGATTTAGCCTTTTGCAAATCCGATGATATCATACTATAGAGAAATGACTGCGTTTAGCTTGCCCAGTGCATCGGTTGCGCAACAGTTCTAAGCCCAGGTGATCCATTAGCAATATCTTAACTTGTCTCATGTTGTCAATTAAACCGCTTTGAATTCGTCAATTTTCCCGCTTTTTCCGACCCTTTTGCTAGATTAATTGACAGCGATCTTAAAATGATAATCACCTCTTAGCATGCGTGCCTAGTTGCTATTTTATATTATATGTCCTATCATTAGTCACTTATGAAGAGATTATTCATAATCAATACTTGTGCTTGTTTGAGATTGCATTTTTTTCTCAAAGAAAAATATATAAAACGACTATATGTCAATGCTTGTACCATTTTCTTGAGATTCGTTTACAGAGACATTCTTGACAAACAAAAGTCCACTCTAACTTTTCTCCTTAAATGAAAGGAGATTACATATGCTAGTTCATAATATTTGTTAATATGCCACATAAAGACGTTGTAACACGCAAGATATCATTAGACAAAGTATATTAACTGAAATAACATAAACTGAAAATTGAGCAGAGTCAAAATGAAATCTAGGTAGGTCAAGGATGGTCCCCAAACCACGCTTGAGGGATGTGATGCTGGTGGGTGTCAATCTTGAATATTCTCTCTCTCTCTGTAACTGGTGCCGACCCAAACGAGTGACCGAAGTGAGTGACAGGTACTGGTTATCGCAATCGACGAATTGACAGGATCCTCATTTCATGGTTTACATGAAAGTGCCTGACTAGCCCTTCTTTTCAGAACCGAAAGTACACTCCACATGGTACAATAGAAAATCTACTCTTTCTGGCCTCACCGATCTCGGACCGAGAGAGTGCGTGTCGTTCGTTCAAGTCTCCATTCAAAATAGTCTTCATCTTCTTCTTTTTTTCCTCTTCGTGGTTAAATGATGTTCAGCATCAGAAAAGGCGACAGATATTTTCGTCCTTTCCAATATGATTCTGATATTCAAGAGGAAAAAAGTGGTCTTATTACCAAATTTATGTTGGGTAAGACTTTGACGGACCAATGCTTCTGAATCCTTCTTTATAGATTTCGGCCAATGGGGTCTTGCACTATGTGCATGCATAGTCATTGGCACATATTGAGGAAGTGGGATTTGCTCTAGTAAACCATGCACGGTGATCCATTGAATGAGAGCTTTCTGGGTGGACCAAAAAGAGTGCACCAACGCATCGTGTCCCTTTGAGTTAGGCTTTACGTGAGATCCATACTTCTTAAGGGTTTAGTATGCATTCGCTGAAAATCCATTGGTAAGTTTGACACATGGACATTTAGGCAGTGTATGGTAACATTTCTATTTCTTAGAATTTCTGTTCTTTTGTTCCTCGGAATAAAAAAAAAAAAAAAAAACCCGTTTGGTAACGCTAAGTTGTTTTTCTATTCCAGGGAATAGAAAGTTATTTTATGAATATATTTGGAGAAAAACGAGAAACAAAAAAAAAATTGCTTCGTTTCCGGGAACAATTTCTAGAAATAAGTCAATTTTTTTTCTTTTTTATTCTTCTCTCTTCTGCGGCCACCTTCAACCGCCCGGAGCCATTGCCGATCGCCGGCCGCCGCGCGCGCGCGCCACCGCCGCCGTCGTCGGTCGCCGGTGATCCGTGAGTAAGAATAAAAAACGAATAAATACAAAAAAGAAATTGTTGCGTTACCAAACGCATTTCTATTCTTTTTCTATTCCAAGAGTAAAAATTTTGTGTAGTTATCAAACGCGTTCTTTTAATCAGAAATTGTTCCCCGGAATAGAAATAGAAAAAAAAAACTATTTCTGAAAAAAAAACTCTTCTCCAGCCAAGAAGCGTTGTCATGCGCACCCTTACTAATCATCGGCTCTTTTGTTTTTACATAGAACCCTAATCATACATTCATCGAGATTCATCATGGACACTTAACTAACCACATATTAAACATTGCTTTTCAACACTGAAATTACGAACTAAATAGAGAAGTCACTAATTAGAAATGGGTTAATAAAAAAGGTGCTAAAACTTATGAAAAATTACTCATCGTGGATAAGTAGGGAGAAGTGCCAAAAAAGTCTTAAACCTTTTGTGTTTGTGTCGGTTTAGTCCTAAACCTTTTTTTGGTGTCAATTTAGTCCTAAACCTTTTTAGTTAGTGTTGATTTAGTCATTTTGGCCGGATTTTCTTGATTGGACTTTGGTCGGGTGATGTGGCTTGTCGGTCTTGACATAGACACTTTTTAATAATATTTTAATATTTTTGAATATTTTTTTCTCTTTTCTCTTTATTCTTTATTCTTTTTTCTCTTTTCTCTTTTTTCTTTTTTTCTTCTCTCCTCCTCCTTCGCCGGCCGCGGCCGGACTCCACCACGGCCGACCGGCCGAGGAGGCGACGGCCGGCCAGCGAGGCTCGCCGGCCACCTCGCCAGTGGCCGCGAGGGCGGCCTCGCGCTGGGTGGCGAGGCTCGCCCTCGCCGGATCTGGCGAGGGTCGAGCCTCGCCCATGGCCGGCGAGGCTCGACCTCGCTAGATCCGGCGAGGGCGAGCCTCATCGGCATCGCCCAAGCTGCAATTCGGCGAGGTTGAGCCTCACCAGCCATGGGCGAGGCTCGACCCTCGCTAGATTCGGTGTGATGCGGCCTCCATTGGCCGGGCGAGGGTCGAGCCTCGCCGGGCCGCCCGGCCGCGAGGCCGCCCTCGCGGCCATTGGCGAGGTGGCCGGTGAGCCTCACCGGCCGGCCGTCGCCGGCCGGCCGGTCGGTCCGTAGCGGCCGAAGGGAGGAGGAGAGAAGAAAAAGAAAAAAGAAAAAAGAAAAAAGAAAAAGAATAAAAAAATTCAAAAAATAAAATATTATTAAAAATTATCCACGTTAGCACCGATCAAGCCACGTCAGCCGGCCGGCATCCAGTCAGCAAAATCCAGCAAAATTGGCCGGAAAAGACTGAATCGACACTAAATAAAAATGTTTAGGACTAAATTGGCACCAAAAAAAGGTTTAGAACTAAACTGGCACAAACACAAAAGGTTTATGACTTTTTTGGCACTTTTCCCTGGATAAGTACATACATGCTTTTTCATGAAGAAATAGTATCTGACAACAATGTTAATCGAGGTAATTGATTACTTACACGTTTAAATAAAGAAATTATTAATGCTTATTGATAGGCTGAAAATTATATTATCCTTCGATGATGATTAATTACATCAAAACATTATTACTACGGGAAAATATCACAAAAAATCCCAAACTATATCCACTGTGTCATAAATAGCTTATATTACACTAAGCTTGTTAACGTGGTATAAACACCCATAACTTTTTTTGTGTTATGAAAAAACCCAAATTTATATATATATATATATATATATATATTTCAATTCCATTAAGGGCATATTTGTTATACTAATATAAGTTTATGGTATTTTATGGCACAAAAAAGTTTAGAGTATGTGTATTACAGTGGACATAATTTAAAATTGTTTGTGGTATTAACCGTATTACAAATTACTTATTCATGCATACTTCCTTTAGTAACATGAAAGATACTAGCCACGGTGACGAACTTAGCTAATCTAATAACTTAATATATGGATTGTTCCCATGTGGACGGGTATCTTAAAATTAAATAATTTATTATCGGCAATCGTTAATAATTCTTCTATTTGTTGAGTAGCTTTTCTTATAAAACCCTAAGTTTCGCCATTTTAGCGTACGAAACGAATAAGCAAGAGCCACTTTTTGTGGCACAAAAATAGTGGGAGTCAGCATATGTCAGAGCAGAATTTGGAAATGAACCCTTTTTGCCTCCTTCAAAAATAAAAAGAAGAAGAGTAAATTAGATCCCACGAGGTCGGATCTTCCCACGAGGTCGGATCTTCCACCAATTGCAAGAAGGCCGGTCGATTTTTGAGGAATTGTTTGGCACCGACCCTGTTATGTATACATATACCCCCCAAAAAAGACAGAAGAATATAACTTATTCATGCTAAGATTTTCTTTGCATCTTTGTGTTTGGTTATTTTGTGAAGTAAATGCAATACACACACACACACACACACACATATATATATATATATATATATATATATTCTGTTATTACAAAGCAAATCCAACCCCACTTTCAATCTCGAATTTTGCCCAAAATAACTTTTTTGGTGGATATCCAAAGAATATTACTCATATTCCTTTAATAATTAATGAAACCGTAACTCAAAACATCCATGCGAAAAATCATGTAATCGAATAAATTCCCTCATTAATTTTCAATCTAAACTATTTCGGCCTTGTTCACAATAATTTAAGTTAATTTCCTACAATTGTCAAATCACATTTTTCTTCCTTTCTCAACCGTGTATGTCCCTTTTCCTAGATTTCGTAGTGTTATTCGTATTCATAATTTGTCTTTAATTCCTAAAATTCTTGTTAGTTGTGCAATTTGATCCATAAAATACAACACCAAAAATTATTTTCCAAATGATAGAGAGCTCCCCCCCCCCCCCCCCCCCCCCCCCCAAAAAAAAAAAAAAAAGAAAGAAGAAGAAACAATTACGACACGAACTAGACCCTTCCAATCTGAAATTTAAATAAATTCTTATGATATGTACACCTTTGAACTAGATCTGTCAAAATGGGTTACAAACCCATCTCTTAACCCATATGTGATGATCTGAGTTGTTATATAGATTGGTTATATATAATAAATGAGTCCTAATGAGTTTGAATATAATATGGATGCTAATATGGGTCATAAATGAGTTTACAATTTATTTAAACTCAATCCACATTTACAACTCTCTTTTCATTCTCTATCGGCCCTTATTTACTCACTCTACACTATCACTTAGTTTGGTTATGGGTGTTCCTAGATTTGGTTAAATATGGAAGTATTTTAATAACATATGTTGAGTCGGATATGAGTCGCTATGTTATATTGCATGAAAATTGATCAAAAATGGTTAAATGAATCTATTTGGATCAGACCGTTCTGAATATGATCCACATGTTTGACCATTCTATTTTGCACAACCCAAAATTGACCGACTGAAATAAATTCCCAAATTGGACCCTAAAAAAAATAAATTAAATACCCATAGGAAAGTATAGTGAATGAGACAAATCCTCATTACAAAGTCACAACCCCAACCCCAACCCCGAGAGAGAGAGAGAGAGAGAGAGAGAGAGAGAGAGAGAGAGGTGATAAGAAAAGGGTGGTGTGTGGATCACAAAGATTTAAACAGCGTGCAGGCATTTTTGGGGAATCAAAAGAAGGAGAGTGCGCCACTACCGACCAATGGCCGGTGAGTCATGACTCCATAAAATCGATACATCTATATGGGTACACATAGACGACCACATCATTATCAACTTCATTATTAATCGCTACATTTGTTGTCCAAATCACTTTAGCATGGTCCCATCCCCCATTCCTTTCCCCTCCTATTGCCCCTTTGAAAATCTAACCAAATCTTGGCTCGACAGAGATTGAAAGCATTGACCCATCTCCTCCCTCCACTTGCTGCTTTCTTTCCTCTCTTTAAATTATGGAAAACTGAGACAAATACAAAGGTCTATGTCAAGAGAATTCAAAAGGGAAAAAGCAAGGTCATGCTAATTCAAAAGATTTTTAACTTTAGTACGCTCGTATCCGGGCTGCCTGCCTGCCTACCCGCCTGCCCCGTTGATTCTTCGTCTTTCCAAATCATTTCGCTCGTCTACCTGCCATGCCAGCAAAAAACCGGTTGCAATTGCATCATCTTTAGATCTTTACGTGTGTACTATTCCTTAATTTTATAGAGATATGACACTATTTGTGAGGTGGATTTGGTCGACTAGCCTCAAATTTCTGGAAGGGACAGCTTGATCACTTTGCTAGGTCGGTTTTGCTGTCAGTCATATCAAGAGTTTAATATGTGATGGATATGGATGACTATATCAAGATAAGGGAGTCTTAATTTCTAGGATTAATTTATATCTCTTTAACCTAAGTTTTCGTTTCACAAGTTAAATTATCAAACATTTATATCCCCAAGAACTGGAATGTTGAAGACGAAAAGTATATATCAAACAATTAAGAATAAATAACCCAATAGCACATATCTATGCACAAAACACTTCATCACCCTATGTTTCTCTCTAATGTTCTTTACACCTTCATGTCATCACACGGTTCTTGAATTCCATTGCAAAATTTATGCCTGAGTGTTCGCAATAAAGACTATGATTAAATAAAATGGTAGAACATCATCTTGGCAAAATATTTCTAGCAAGAGAATACACTCCAAGGAACATTATTTATATATAATTTGTTCGACGACTTTATCGGCGAGGTTTGATTGATTAAAACCGAACCCCTCCATTAGTAAAAAGATAAGGTCATTGAGTAACTACGTCACGCAAAGGATTTCTTTAGGATTCGGTGCTGGTAAACATCTGTAAATTGAGGAATAGTATGGTGAATAACATCCTCTAGTAAGATCAAAAGCATAGTTTGCTATCTAAAGATCCAAATCTAACGAATACGTTCAAAGAAGAACTTATGCGAAACCCCCCCAATTTGATTAGCTCTCTTCTTCTTTTTGGTATAATAGGAAGATGTGTCCATCACTTCCATTAATAAATACCAAGATAAGTAATTGATTGGGAATTAATCATGTACGTGCATTGAATGCAGGTTGATGAATTAAAGTAAAGACGATTATCATAATATAAAATTGAAAAGTAAAAGCGACTAATGACGTTGGTAAACCCCACACAACATTGCACGAGAGGACACATCCGTACGCATCATCAGCATGACTGGGAAACACCGCACCTTTTGACTGACTCACACTCGCATTTAGGAAAGTCTCTGCACATCTTCGGTGTCGATTACGATCAATCGCCTCGTCTTTTTGGAAAGTCCAGAGGTTGCTGCCGTGCGTCCAACGATGATCTCACTGACATCCATGTCGGATCGTAAGAAGTCCACCATCTTAAAATGCTAATTAATCATTAATCGCTATCACTAATTATAAAGGAGATTCAAAAGAAATTAGTCATGGTGCGTGAGCAGCACCCAATATGCCCAAAAGTTAAAGTTATAACGATGTTATTTCATTATGCAAGTGAAAGTAAAAGGTCAAGACCATGATTGCTTTGGTAGCATTAGCAAGTCATTTTCTTCCTTTTATCTTGTTATTTTATTCCTATAGTTGAGTGTTCCCGTATTTACTCTAGAAAATTTAGACTATCGCAAAAGCAGTGTGATTTATATCTGATATCTCAATATGTATGTATGTTTTGGTCCTAATGTGCTATTGAAGGAATTACTACAGCTTAAGCTTTGGATTCAATAGCGATGTGAACATGATAAAAGTTAAATTGTCAATCTAATTGTAGCTACACATTACCGGTGCTTCTTGTACTAACTAATTGAACCTTTGTTGCGTGGATCGATTATACAATTAGTATGAAATGTATGTATTGTTAGCAAACTCTTTTAAACACACTTTTAGTCGACAACCATTCCACACTAGTCAAATAGTTTCGTCAAGATAATACAGTGCTCAATTTTACTATACTTTAAAAAGATAATTGAATTAGGTGACACAACTTTTAAGATGATTTCAGCTGATGTCATTTACTTTATTTAAGTTGATACTATAGAACTGGTATGACTAAACATATACCACCTATATGGTCGAAGTTCCATATTTTGTGATATGCCAATCTAACTCCGGCTTTCCATCCTATGATATCATGACGGCTTTTGTTTGGACCACGAGGGAAGTGTGACGGAATGAATTCAAATCGAAACCATCATTAAAATATATTTCATCACCTCATGGAAAACAAATATCATTGTGAAACTACACGATGATGATTATCATCTTCACTAATCAATCAGTTCTTCTTACCTTTTACTGCTGTCAAATCAAGGTAGATACACAAAAGTAGGCAATATATCAAGGATTGAAGCCGGCCTGCTCTTAAGAGATAAAAAGTAGGGGGTTGGCCGCTCCAAGGGCGAGGCTCCAAAAGAAAAGGGGACCGCACTAGCGCACATGAAGAATCGAACTCTCTTCTTCTTCCTCATGGCTTTATTGAAACGACTTTAAAAAGAGAATCACCACCACCACCACCACCACCCCCGCAGAATGCTGTTGAGTATGATTCCGTATTATGTACGACCAACACACGTACGCTCAAATATTCTATTCGTCCACAAAAAAAAAAAAAAGCAAAAAAAGAAGAAAAAAACCCTAAATGCCCACCTCTCCTTTTAAAGTTTCCCACTTCCATTTCCTTCCTATATATACTCACCCTTTATTCCTTCGCAACCCCAACTCAAACCCAAACTTCCTCAGATACAACCTACACCAACTTTTACAAGAGCCTCTCTCCTTCTCTTTCTTCCTCTCACAATTTCTTAAGAGTTTAGCTTGTTCACGTCTCTCACTCACAACAAGCCACAATCAAGGAGAAGAAGAAGGAGATACCTGTTGAAGAAGAAGAAGATGCAAGACAAGATGAAGGTGAAGAAGGGGTGGCTCGCGGTTCAAGTCGGGTTGGAGGAAGAAGATGGCGGGGTCGAGAGATTTGTGATCCCTATCTCATACCTCTACCATCCCCTCTTCAAGAGACTCCTGGACAAGGCTCACGAGGCTTATGGTTACCATGCGAATGGCCCGCTCCGGCTTCCTTGCTCCGTGGACGATTTCCTTCATCTTCGGTGGAGGATCGAGAGAGAATCTTCTGGCAGCCACCACCACCACAACCACCACCAAAACCACAACCACCACTTCCATGGTGCTTTGTCCTTCCACTCTTGTTAATCAAATTGATACAAGGGCTGCGATGTTCTAGTTAGCCATAAATAGGGCTGGATATGTATATTCAATTTTACTTTGTCTGAGAGAGAGCTAGCCTTTTTCTTTCGGTTCTCCATCTCTTTTTGATGATGACGATTCTCTCTTTAAGGAAGTTTTTAATGTAAGAGCTTAGAGGAGATCAAGTTGGAGAAGCAGATGTCGTTGATCCATTCCCAAATTGCCATCCCTCTTCATATCATTTTTATATGCATGGTAAATTAAACTCATAAGTATAGATATGGTGAATATATACAAGTATAACCGTCTTCCCAAATTGCCATCACTCTTCCGTCCAAGAAAAAAAGAAAAGAAAATTGCCATCACTCTTCATTTGAACTTCTATGTGTAGTTGTTTAAAAATGTAAAGGTATGCCATATGTTCAAATCACGTTGCTGCTTGAATATGGATGTTGTCCACCATGGAGAAATTACCTAAACCTATAACATATGTGCTCGTCCTAAACATATCAAGTGTGTTAATTTAGTCTTAAACATTTTCACGTTTTACTAATTGAGTTCATTCAGCTAATTTTCCTATAAATTGCTAACATAGATGCTAGCCATCTCCGTGGCATGGTTGATATTGACATGAACATTTTTTTTTTCCGTAATTTTTAATAATTTTTGAATTTTTTGTGATTTTTTCTTTACTTTTTATTTTTGGACTGAGGACCGACAAGGGTTGTCGACCGCAAGTGGGGACATCTCAACCTTCACTAGATTTGGGTGTTGTAGCCCTTGTCAGATCTAGGCGAGGGGATGCATGCCCTCAGTGGCCATAGAAAGGGCTCGCGAGCCTTAGCCTAATGGCCGGCAAAGGCATTGTGGCCCTCACCCAAAACCGGTGAGGGCTAGGGCACCCTCACCCAAAGATGGTGAGGGTGTGGCCGATAATCCTGAAAAAAAAAGGCAAATAAATGAAAAGAAAAAAACCAAAAAAATTATTAAAAGAAGTCTACATTAATATTGGTTATGCCATGTAGGACGGACGGCATTCACATCAACAATTATTAGTTATAATTGGCTAGATGGACTCAATTGGTAAAATGCGAAAATGTTTAAGATTAAAGTATAATTGAAAAGTTTAGAATTGAATTGGCACAAGTGTAATAGATTTAAAACTTTTTTGGTAATTGTTTTCGTCCACCAGCTAATCACTCGAGAAAATCAAGAACCTCGAGTTATGTCGAGTATGTATTAAAGATAATGAACAAAAACTATTAATCCAACGAAATGCTCCCTAATTGCAAGAAAAGTAGTTGATTAACTAAATTGCCTTCTACGAATTAGTATTTAGTGCAAAATAAAAGCCACAATCAATTTGCTAAAGTGAAGCACTTATTTAAGTATCTACCAGGTTTTAACCTAAGCTTACATAATTGTACTGTCAACCGCCAAGCTAGCATCAAGTTTGGATCTCATTTATCATTTAGCTACATCAAAAGTCAGTATGTCTCTTGTTTTGATTCCTCATTTCCCGATAGTGTTTTTTTATTCATTAATCTTTGTGGGTTATATACAAGGAGCGGAATGATCAAATCTTTGATTCACACGTATCGGTTTTGCAAGCTTTCATGATTGTACAAACCCTAGCTTTTTCGCGAGAAAATCCTGTTGCACGCGTATTATACATGTCGTGCTATTCTCCAGCAGAGCAAATCGTAGGATTCGAAGATGATGTACTTAACCATAACGAATTCATCACGAAAACGAAGAACGTGTATAAATAAATCGAGGGACGATTAATTTGATCTTTTAGTACAGGCATAAAGGGTGTTGGGTGTCGGCGCTGGTGGTCGTGGGTGCTCCAGTTACCTGGCAAGAGAACGCAATGCTGGAATCGATTGAATAAGACTTGGAAGGCCAGAGTGTAAGCCAGCACACGCACATGTAGCATTCCAAAAAGCTATGTGATGTGTGCATAGAAGATGCCAATTTCAGGCCTTCCATTACCTTCTGTTTTATTGCTTTAGTCAACGCGCAAAATCTACTTTCCCCCGACATTTAGCACCATGTAATATATAGTATACATCTCTATAATTCCAAAAATTTTCAAACTCTCATTATTATTTTGAGATGATAATACTTAGAGGTGTTAAATGGGTTGTGCAACCCATTTATGGACTCATTTATGGTTAAATGGGTCATTAAATGAGTCATTAATGGGTCAAGCTTTATTTCCTAAAACACCCATAATGAGTTTTAATGAGTCAAGATTAAGATATATGGGTCTTAAATGGGTCAGCTCTCGACCCATTTAAGACCCATTAATCAACCTATTAAAAATGAACCCATTTATTTTAACTCAAAATCTCACCATCTCTCTCTTCTCCTTTTAACTTTACAATTATTATTTTTTTTATAAAAACCCAAAATACAATTATTTTTTCTTTTAATTTTTTTTCTTCTTCCTTTGGTCGTCGGCATGGCGATGGCCGGCGACCGGTCGGGCGAGCCTCGAGCTCGCCGGATCGGGCGAGGCCCGCCTCGCCGATCCGGGCGAGGCTTGAACTCGCCGGCGTCGGCCGAGGCTCGAGCCTCGCCAGATCGGTGAGGGGCGAGCTTGAGCTCGCTCGACGCCGCCGAGCCTCGAGCTCACCGGATCCGGGCGAGGTGGAGGCCTCGCCAAAGTTCGGCGAGGCTCGAGCCTCGCCGATCCGGGCAAGTCGCGAGCTTCGCTGACGTCGCGGCGAGCTCGAGGCTCGCCGTGGCCGGGCCGGCCGGCGTCATTGTGGCCGGAGGCCAGCCAAAGAAGAAGAACAACAACAAAAAAAGAAAAATAAAAAGAAAATTAAAAATAAAAAATTATATTTAAACAATAAAAAAATAAAAAATAAAAAATTTAATTTTTTAAATAAAAATAATTAAAAAAAATTATTTTTAAAAAAAAAATAATTAAAATTCGATTTTTAAAATAATTATTTTAAAATTATAAAAATTTTCCATTAAATTTGTGTCGTATAAAATTATTTTAGTTTTTTTTAAATATATATATATACATATATATATGTATGTATACACATATATTTGTATTTATACATATATGTGTATACATACATATATATATGTATATATACATATATATAAGAAATAATTTTTTTGAAAAATTATAAAAAATTGAAAAATTATTGATTGGATTTGTATTGCTTGGAAGTTTTTTAGTAATATAATCTTTAGAAAAAACATAAGAATAAGTTTTCCTAAATTTGGTTAAATATGAAAATATTTTATTAATATAGGTCGGGTTCGGGTATGGGTCAAAAAATTTGCATTTGACATAAATGGGTCATAAATGGGTTAATGGGTAAATTTGGGTCGACCCATTAATGACCCGACCCAAACCCGACCCGACCCACCCGTTTAACAGCTCTAATAATACTGTACTTCGCGACAATTATTGTTGATGAAGTCCATGACCTTCGGACATTTCAGGATATGTGGCTAGCATGACAATTTACTGATTGCCACACGACCAATGAAATTGGACTAAAACTTGATTTTTAGAATGCTGTGAAAAAGCCCGACCAATTCATGTTTGATTATCTTTGGCATCTGAAGTCAATTGCTAACTCTCTCGCTCCATCATCGACAAAGGCTTTGTGATTCAAGCTTTCAATGGGCTCCTGTTTGTGTACAATCCCTTCGTCACCATGGCTACTAATGGCCTGTAATTCTTTCCTTTGGTGATATGTGATCATGCATCCTCATACAGAAAGAACGATTTTTTTGAAGATCAAATGCCTCATCTTCATCCAATATTTATCATGGTTTGATTAGTCATGCCACTTCATCATTCCAATGCTTCAAGGGTCTTGTGGGGGTCGTATTTCTAGGAGCCGAAGATCCGATTAGGGGCAAGGTGGATAGTTCTTGCATGATCAACCGGGTTTGCAATCCTCCTATGATGTGTTCAGTTCGCAGTCATTATCAACCCCTATGCTAATTGCTCCTCCAACTCCTCTGGTTCTGACCAAAAAAAAAAAGACCTCCTTTGGTTGGCCTTGTGGTGGTTTGAGGCCCTATTTTCCCTATTTACTCAGGGATGCACTCTTGGATCGAGGGCTCATCTTTTTTTGTCAGGTCTATAATGGAGCTGAGAAGACCACTCTACAATGTTGACAGTGATTCAGACATGCCTTCATTGCTAATGATTTCTCAAACTCCTTCTCGGCTCTCTTGGTTAGTGAGACTTTTGATCTAATGTGTTATCTTGACAGTGGAGCATCGGCACACGACTGGTGACATTGATAAAATTCTAAATCCTATACCCTTTTACAATTTCACAAAAGTCTAGGTTGATGACGGTGGTTTATTGTCTCTTAAACAAGTAGGTAAAACATTAATACACACTGGTTCTCGATCTTTATTATTATTTCTTGTCTATCATGTTCTTAATCTTTCTCGCAATCTCCTCTTAGTCACCCGACTTTGTTGTAAAAGTTATTGTGCTATTGATTTTAATGGTTTATCCTTTTCTTTGAAGGACCAAAAAAATAGGGAAAGTCTTCCTCCAAGCTAACTTCTATCTTGGTATTTATCCAATTTCCAACTCATTGTTGTCATCTCACTCGCGTCGTATTGTGGCTTCCTCCGCTTCATTCACTTGCTGACATGATCATCTTGGGCCATCATCATAAACAAGTTTTGAGTCGTGATTTCAATCTTAGTTTTAAGTTAGTATCTTGTAAGTTCTATCTTGTAGGCAAATCTCATCGATTGCCTTTTGAGTTCGTTAGTCATTGTGCATCTTTTCCTTTGGTTGTATTTTATTCTGATGTATGGACAGATCCAATTGTATCTAGTTTTGGTTTAAAAAAATTTGTGTTATTCACTAATGACTATTTTCAGTTCACTTGGGTCTTTCCCATGAAAAATAAATTCGAAATGCCTACACACTTCCATCTCTTTCGTTGTTTTATTGAAAATCTACGCAATGCCAAAATTAAAAATTTACAAACTGATGGTGAAGGTGAATATATCAATAATTCGTTTCAAACATGTTTACGTGAAAATGGTATCATTTGACATCTTTCTTATCAAGACACTCCCATCTCAAAATGGCTATGGCTAGTCAAAATAAAAAATCAGACATTTAGTCAAAATGTCTAGAACCCTATAAATCTATGCCCATATATATCCTTCATATTAGGTTGATACTCTTTTTGCTGCTGTTTACACTATTACTCGGCTTTCCACTCTTGTCCTCTCCAATAATTCTCCTTTCCATTGCTTATTTGGGTTCCAATTTGATTACTCATCCCTTTGAATTTTTGGGTGTGCTTGTTATCCTTTTCTTCCACCTCATGTCTCCCATAAATTGGCATATGATTACCTACCATATGTATTTCCTCGTTACTCATCAAATCATAAATTGTTTTGATTGATTAAGTGATTGAGTTTTTATTAGTCGTCATGTTCGGTTAAATGAGGAGAATTTTCCCTTTTCACAAAATCCTCCGACTGTTAGTCCCATAATTCACGGTTTCGAATTAGCCCCTTCCCCTTCCGTTTTCTCCAATCACTCCACTTTTCCTTCCACCTACTTTGTCCCTCTCTCCTCTTATCCGACTCAACCTCCTAACTTGCCTTTCTCATCCTCTCGGTCCACCTAGCCTACTTTCATTCCTTCTTCCCTTCACCGCCCCTCCCTCCGACCTTAGTCACCGTATCGTAACTTGACTCATCTTCTAACTAAATTTCTTCCACAACAAATCCGCAAATCCTCTCTATATCTTTGTCTAGGTCCTCCACTTCTATTTCTTCTTTACCTACTCATCCTGTGCATTAATTGCATCAAATATGGAATTTCTAAACTCAGAAAAAAAATCTAATCTTTAATTTCTTCTTTACCTACTCATCCGCAAGTTGATGTCTCTTCTCATGAAAAAAACATTGACTTGCTACTTTAAGGCCATTCTTGATCCTTGTTGGAAAGTGGTTGTGGCGAATGAATTTAATACCTCAGTCACTAATCACAAATGAGATTTTGTACCACTTGATCATTTTAAGAATTCACTTGGTTGTAATTGGGTTTTTAAGGTCAAGGAAAAATCTGATGGAACTATTGAACACTTCAAAGCTTGACTTGGGATTTAAGTAGCTGGCTAAATTGGACTATGACAAGACCTTTAACCTAGTTGTTAAGCCCACTATATTTAGGTTGTTCTCTCTATTGTGATTTCTTCGGAATGGGTCATACATCAACTTATTATTAAGAATGCCTTCTTGCATGGTATCCTTCATGAGGAAGTTTACATAAGTCAAATTCTTGATTTCTCTCATCCGGAGTTCGCATATCACATGTGCTATCTTTGAAAAGCCATTTGTAGTTTAAAACAAGATCTACGTGCATCTTGGATCACTTTTCCTTGGTATTGAGGCTCGTCACCACTCTAACGATTTACTTTTATCTCAAGCCAAATATGTTTATTAGTTTTTTACGCAAGTTTGACCTCATTAAAGTTAAGCTTGTGTCTACTCCAATGCTATAACGATAAATGGTTGGTGCACTACTATATGTGTCCAAAACTAAACCTGATATTTATTTGCTGTGAACTTGGTCAGTCATTTCATGTATCAACCGAGATAAACACATCTCTAGGCTATCAACTGTATGTACAGATTTTTTGGTTGGCATAGCCACCCACAGATTGCTCACTGAGCAATGTTCCCTACATCATTGACTGCTTATGGGGATGTAGACTAGACTGGGTGGTTTGATACTCGATGGTCCACCTCAAATTTTTGTGTTCAAGAAGCAGCCCATTGTAGCTTGCTCTAGTATAGAGACCTGATTATCGTGCTACCGCTCACTGTGTTGCTAAGACTATTTGGATTCGTCATTTTCTTCGAGAGTTCGGTTCCCCATTTTTTATCCTTTCACCATTTATTGTGACATTTATGTTACCTATCTAGCTCTCAACCCCGTGTTTTATGCTTGCACCAAATACATCAAGTTTCACTTTGCTTGACAGAGGATAGCTTCTGGCAATTTATGTGTTCGCCATGCACCTATGACGGATCAGTTGTTAGACATCTTCATCAAGCGACTACCTAGTCACAAAACGCACTAAGAGATCCAATCTTTCAGTCGTTACACCTACTTTGGATTGAGAAGTATGTTCAATATGTAATTTATGTGTATTATGGGATCTTTTGACAATTATGCTTCTATATGTATCCTCATTGTAATTAATCAATCCTATTAATATGTCATACAATCTTAATTAGGGTTAAGCCATCATAAACACTTGGGTTGCCATTCTTTCTACCTCTATCGCTACTCTCGATGTCCCTTTTGCTATTCTCTCCGTGACTCTAAACTTCAACAGTTATTACTCTGTGTCGTGCATTAAATTCCTCTCGGCATAAGATATTCAATTCATTTTTCTTTTTTGAATTTTTCTACTTACTAAATTAGAGTCTGCAAATAATAATTAAACAAGAGATAATGTCATCAATAGTTGTTATATTCTTACTCGAAATTCAAAATCATCACTTTATTTCTTTCTTCTTCTTGTTCTTGTTTCATTTGAAAATGATCAATACGCTTGAAAACAGAGGGCTTAATTTGATCATCATATCTGTGGTTGCGTCCTTGCGGTCTCGGGTGACGGCCACTACTTCGTGATTGTTGTAGGTCACCCGTCTCTCTCTCGATTTGAGATATGAACATCACTGCCTTGGTGATTGCGGAAGAATGCAAATCATTCTTTTTTTATAAATATAAATAAATAAAGTGTAACAATTTTAATACAAATTTAGATAAAAAAATTCATGCAAAAAACGCGTTCAATCCGTGATTTAATCACCTTAAAAGAAGCGAGTTATTGTGCTTCTCGGTCATTACTTACCCGCCTATCGAATATTTCACCATATTAAAAAAAGAAGAAGAGAAATGATTGATTGATAGCTTTTAATCTACTGTGAAAATAACAAATTATACTAAACTACAAAAAATCAAATAAAAAAATTATAAATTATTATGGGATCCACTCCTTTAAGAATTGTGACTCGCAATAAGTTGTTATTCTTACAGTAATCCAAAAAACTGTTATGCTAACAAAACTCTTAAAAAAAACACAGTTAATTTTTTCGTTGTAGAGAGTAATAGCTTTTGGCAAACAATTTCCATGTCCCCACCGCGAATATGGATAACTAGTTAATTGCTAAAAGCAAAACTACTATCCATATTAAGGATGATAGATGCGCGTGATGTGTAAAACTCACATTCAATATTTATTTAAGAATAGTTATTAATGGCTTCTATCGATAACTTTGTCTATTAACTCTAACCAATTACATGTCACCTCATTTGACTTGAATGCACCACGATCCTTGATAGCTGACCAATCATGTTCGATAGATTGGCTTGGACAAACACCTTACATTTAGCGGTCCGGTCTGCACCCCCGCTTTTTTAATGTGCATTTTGACTGAACAAAAATCCACTTCCTTCTCTCATGGTTTGCACCTGCTAGGTTGTGTGCTTCATTCGAAAAAAAAAAAAAAAAAAAAGGTAGTGTGTTTCATCGAACCGGGTCCATTTAACGCCGGTTCAGTAGAACCGCTCCAGCGATAAAACGGCGGGCACGTGCTTCCCCCCCTCCTCCTTCCTCTTCCTCCTAGATTCCATTTCCAGAATTCACAAACATCATCGTCCAGCTAAAACACGAAAAAAGCCCTAATTTTCCCTAATTTTCCTGCGCTTTGTCCATTCTCTTGCGCGATTTGGTTCTTGGCTTTAGCTTTTTCTTTCGATTGATGAGCTTTTAGGTCCCGGTGGCCGGCGCTTTCGCCGGATTGAGCTCTCAAACGCCGGAATCCGTGCTCAGGCATGTCCGGTGGTGGTGGTGAGCTGGGCGGAGTGTTTGAGGTTCGGGTTTTACTTCCGGAGATTCTCACGACGCTGCATGAAGAATGCCCGCCTTGAGACGCTTGTTTCAA
The DNA here is from genome assembly GCA_017140595.1 of Eucalyptus curtisii. Classification (NCBI taxonomy): domain Eukaryota; kingdom Viridiplantae; phylum Streptophyta; class Magnoliopsida; order Myrtales; family Myrtaceae; genus Eucalyptus; species Eucalyptus curtisii. The sequence goes on along the minus strand of CM029501.1, from coordinate 45,270,687 downwards.
ATGGAAAGTTTTAATTTTTTTGTTGCTTTTGTCAGGATTGAGGTGTGGGGTGGTGGATGAAGCTGACGCTGGAGCTTATATGGCGTTGCCCAGGAAAGGTAAATTACATCTTTTTGACTTTAGCCCAATTGGGTTGTGGAACGATGATGAATTTGCAGTGGTGAAGCGATGGGCTGGCGTGTTTAGTTTTCAGTGAATGTTGGTTGACCTCACTTTGCAGTGAATGTTGATCTCTTGATTCTATTGCTGATATGTGTTGTAACTTCAGTCTGCTTTCGTATTTCTTGACTTTCTTCTTTTGGGCCCTTTATCTCAGTTTTGTTGAAGAAGGTGAGCAAGCTTGAGTCCAAGGAGCTGCAGAAGTACAAAATTGATCTGTCGTGTCTTCCAGATTTCGATAAGCTCCTCGATGATGTTTATGTTGCGCGGCGTCCTACGGAGACTGAGTGTTTCAATAGAAGAGATTTGATTCGCATCTTCAATGCTATAGCGAAGGAGATATATGGTAGATTCTCTCCCAATTAAATGTGAATATGCATGAATTTAAAATTTAGATTTCTTGTTATTGAATTGTCGAAGATCTTGTGAACCATACCTGCTATTCTTATTCTTCTGTGCAACTACAGACCACGTGGTTTGTTGAATTATTTGCTTATTCAAGGATGAAGGATGAATTGACTCTTGTTGCTGCATTGTTGTTTATACATGAAATTGATGAATTTTATTTCAATGCAAGAGAATGCTCTAATTTGTGCACTTGTGCAATAGAGATAATCTGTTTTACGATTCATAATTGTTTCAGGTGACTCAAGTGAATGCCCCACTGTGGTGGGATTTGGCTCATTTGTGATGGATATGTACAACACAGGAAGCGATCTTGACTTGTCCATCAACTTTGGAAATCCTTCTGTTCAGTTTCCTCGAGAAAAGAAGATACAAACTCTCAGAAAGTTTGCAAAAAAGTTTTATTCTCTTCAAAGTATTCTCGCCAGCCTCCCTACTTGTTCATTTTAAAGTTGTTACTATAGTTGTAATTTTAATCTTTAAGGTATTTTTGCTGTAAGTTTCTACCTTAGATCAGATGGAATTCACAGTGCGATCCTCAAAATAAAAGATGCCATTATTTATACTTAAGGTTCAAATAAAAAGTACTAGTGTTCTGAAAGCATATTATTATCATTAAAAAATGCTGAACAGCATCACCTTTCTAACAAGAGAAAACGCTGCTCGTCATCGTCATTATTTGTACGAGATGAGATACTATGTGTGTTTTGAATGCTTGAAATCTTTGCCATTTTATCTTTATTTTACTAGGGAGTAGTAGATACTCTTTGTCGTAATAAAATTTGATGTTGTTGTCTAATGCAATCATATTTGGGGAATTTGTTGATATTGTTGTGGATGGTACCTTACATGGTACTTAAATGTTGCAGGGAAGGGGCATGTTACTAGCATCCAGACTATCATGAGTGCGAGGGTGCCAATTGTGAAAGTTATTGATTATGGGACAAGAATAGAATGTGATCTTTCAGTTGAGAATTGGGATGGTATTCTGAAGTCGCAGCTTGTCCATGTCATTTCTGCGATTGATGACAGGTTTCAGAAGCTAAGTTTTCTGGTAATAAGTTAAACTTGTCATTTTAGATTTTTGGTTTGATTTTTCAGTGAAACCAGCCTGTAAGATTTTCTAATTTCTCCGTAGTGTCCTTTCTGGTAATCAAGTGTATCTGTGCTCTGTTTGTGTTCCTTACCATTGTTTTGTGTAGAAAAATCGAACCACTTGCTTTCCACTTTCTTTTCCAATTTCTCTTTAAATTTTCAAGTCTTACCTTCACAATCACTGACCTCGATTATGGTAGTAAAGAATGGAAACTGATTGTGATTTCCCAGAAATTTGAACATTAGACTATCTTACACCCTGATTTTGCTGGATGGTAGCCTTTTGTGCTCTGCTTCTACTTTTCGCTTCTGTCTTTTCCTTCGGCGTTCTTTGTAGCATATAAAGCTAGCCAAAAGCCAGAGGCAGAGAAGATGCTTCCCTTGAGCATTTCATTCTCGTGGCTTTTGTGGGAAAATAAGCTAGTCATGCCGTTTCTTTATTAATGATTGATTTACTGTTTGGCGGATTTCATTCATACTTTTCTGAATGTTTACTCATGCATTTAATGGCAAAAATTAGTGATGAATTAGATCTCTTTCTTATAATGCAGATGAAATCTTGGGCTAAAGCAAATGGTATTAACAGTTCCAAGGATCGAACTCTAAATTCTCTGTCCATAATATCATTAGTTGCCTTCCACTTGCAGGTAAAACTTGGTTTGTCTCCTGAAACAAGTTTCTATATGTAGACTACTCTTAATTCCACTGTTACATTTCAGCTACTGTTAGTCCATAAGTGAATTGAAACCTATGCAAAGAATGTATTTCAAAAAATTTTATGATGGTGTTTGGATGTTGAACTTTAGATTTTTTTTTTTTTTTCAGCCAAATATTTATGTAATCTTTTTGTCATGCAGACTCGCCAACCTCCTATATTGCCTCCATTTTCTGTGCTCTTTAAAGGTAGTAACTTCTTACAGGTCATTAAAAAGCAGTAGTGTGTATGATACTTGAACCTCAATGTCATGTAATATTAAACAAACATGCTGCTTATTTTGCGATGGACTTCTCTGTTTAACACCAGCAAAAGCCCTTTATCTTGAGGAACTTTAATGCACCTTGTATGCATTACATAGTTCCTTACTGCCAGATGTCTTCAATTGTAAAACCTTTAATTACACTGTGCAAAATTTGAAATCCCACCCACGTGCTTAATTAATCGGACCTAAACAGTGTAGTTATTAAATGTTTAAGTATCCAGTGTCAATGTCTGTATCGCATTGAAGTCTCTTTGGGTTCTTGCAGACGGAACTGATCCTGCAAATGTAAGGAAGAATGTTGATTCTTTTTTGAACTATGGAAAAGCGAATGAAGAATCATTGGCTCTACTCTTTGTGACGCTCCTGATAAAGGTAATTTGATCTCTTACCTACCAGCAGCCGGTTTAAAGCCCCGAAAAACTTGACTTTTAAGTGCATTGGCACCCATTTTCATTTGATGACAATTGTAGTAGCTTGTGGTATTCTTTTTTTTTTTTTTTTTTTTTTTTTGGGAGTAAGCCCACATTTGATTCTCTAACTTGTTCCATTTCTTTAGTTTGGTTGCTCGACTTATGATGATGAAGAAATTAATGATACTGGGTTAAAATGATGAAGTGACATCACCAATTTGGCAAATGTTGACACATGGCATTGATGTGGTGTCCACTTGGCACTCATCAGCGAACCGCAAGAAAATAATGTGAGAGAGAGAGAGAGACTGGGAGAGGTCACAGGGGACCCTTGCCGAGACCATCTCTCTCTCTCTCTCTCTCTGTGCTTATTTCTCGTGGTTTGTTGAACTGGCAGCACTTGTCAAAATTTGCGACATTCGTAATGTCACCTCAGTATTTTGAGGTGTTAGTAAAGGCACATGGTGAAATGACTCAGTTCCACAGAAAGTACACAACAAGTTGAAAAAATATATAAGTTGGGGGAACAAATCTGGACTTCTACCCTATTTTTTCGTTGCAGCTAGCATCAGTGGAGAAACTTTGGCAGAAAGGCCTTTGTGCCAGCGTGTATGAAGGATCGTGGACCTCAAAAACTTGGGATTCTTGTTGTGGCTCGATAAGTGTATTCCAACTTTCTTGAACTTGTTAAATTGACATTTCTAGGTGCACCTATCTATAGATGTTTCTTAATGGTTCTTTTATAGGTTGAGGATTTCACGGAAAGGTCTGAAAATGTTTCAAGGGCAGTAGGAGTGGAAGAAGTCAAGAAAATTTATGACTGCATCCATCGTTCAATTATTGGCCTCCTTTTCTTTTTGGATAGGAAGATGCCAGCGCCGGAGCTAAAAGAATTATTATTTGGTTCAGTTGATGCACCCACTCTAAAGGGTACAGATAAAAATGAAGCCACAACATCGAATTCTCCAATCGTCCATCACTCTGATCAAAATAAGAAGATGCGACTGAGTCATAATTCTGAGGAAACACATGTCAAGAATCAACAAGGACAACAAACGACCCGAGAATGGGCCCCTTGGTGTTGTATAAACAACCAAAGAGCACAAATTAGTGGTTGGAGTGGACCGGTGAATGGCCAGAATTGGCAACATGTGGCACCTCAGTCAGTTTCTGATCAACATCCAGTTGATTCAAATTGGGATGGTAAGATCACTCATCTCATTTCTCCTCCAGTGCTGGACCCTGCAGCTGTTGCAGAGTGGTGTAATCAAGCACTATCACAACCTGTTGTTTCTCCTTATAACTCCCTCAGCTATGAAGCATCTCGAGCTCGACCACCCTCATCCAATGTCTTGCCCTGGCCGAGCACAGATACTCCATACTCGGGCCAGCGACAATCTATACACAGGTAGCATCATACGCTGCTTCACACCCATTTCAGGTGAATGTAACGCTAGTTTGCTGAAATAGCTGCCATTCATTGATGGTTTCGGAAGAATGCTTTGTAAAGGCATCCTGTACAGTCACAGTGACACAATCCTGGCTAGACTTCTTTTCCCAGCTTAACTGCTGGCTAATTAAGTGGGAGAATTTCATGTTACCGGTTTGTTTATATATTCTTCAAGAGCATGACATCACATCTGTTGGTAGTCCACCTCTCTCAATTGCCAACTCACAAGTAATGTGAATCAGATTATCCATCACTTGATAATTGGGGTAGGCGGACCACTAAGGGCTGTGACCTGCTTCTGCTGTATATCGAATAATGGTTCATAGGTAGATTTTCTTGCCTTGTATAAATTGGAAGAAACGTTGTTACAAAAGCATTTGGTTCATCAGAAAGAAAGAATTATTGTATTTGCTCTTACTCTTGTGATATTCCATGTATCTTTTGCGGTTATTGCTCAAGCGCAGCAAGGTATTTTGGTTGCCATTTCTTTTCAGTCCCGGTTGTTGGTCAGGTTGTCTGCTTAAGTAAGAATTTTCGTGGATGGTAAAATCAATCAAGGTTAGTAGCATTATTCAGTGTAATATGACTTTCTGTCTGTTGAATTGAATGTGTTGCGACATCCTTACTTTTTATTGTAGAACTGAATGTACTTCATAACTTTTCATCCGTTGCAATCTGCTTCATTCTGCAGAGAGATGTGCGTACAGTAAGTTTGTAATTACTACTAGCCAGCTGGTGAAATATAGACAGATTTCAAACACGCTTGAAGTTCCACCAAAATATGCAAAGTTGGTTCTTTGTTATCACTGGAGTTTGCATTTGAATGTTTCATGGTAATGTTAGACTGTAGTTTACTTCGATCCAATCAAATTCTGACGATCATTTCTTGCTAAACCTTAGCTGAGGGAGATCTTCAATGTTTATCTTTTAACGGATTACTTTTCATGACGACCATTTCTTTCTTCATTTCTTGAACGGGGGGTCTGGCGTTACGCTTGTACGCAATCGGTTCCTTCATTTAGGCCTTGGGACTTCACGACTTTCTGCGGATTTGTGTGGGGTGGTTGGTAACGGGCCGAGCACTGCCATCCCCATTTTATTGCCCATTGAAACTCTCTCGTGCCTGGACCACCGTGAGAGAACAGGAGATAAGTATAACAATTCAAAATTGGCAATGGCATGTACTTGTACCTACTTGAAATACGTATTCTGTCAACTTGGACAAACTTCTGGACAGTAGAAGACAAGCGATATGTCCTGGAAAGGAGAAATAGCTAAGGCAAGATGTCTGGACTCGCTCTTTTTCATTCTTGGGTTCTAAGAACTTCGTAAGAACGACATACAAAATGCCACATCCAGTAATTTTGACTCTGCTCCTTAAGCATAACCTCGTGAACAAGACGAGTAGGTAGAGAATGTTGTGAAAATGGTGGGGCCAATGTCTTGAACTACGAACCAATCAAGAAAGAGAGAGAAAGAACGAACGAGCAAGGTTTGACCCATTCCTGACCTCTGCCGATCTCAAGAAGGTAAGCATTGGATCTGAAACGTGGCTGGATGGCTTGGACCTTGAGCTGTGAATAGCACCGGCTTTCAATCAATTCCCTCTGGCCCCGACCCATGCATGCATTGGTCAGCCTCAACAACAGTGAGCATCGTTTCAGTACCGTGTGGTGGGCCTGGGAATGAGAGGACATTTAATTCCATGGAGTGGATGATGCCTTTTAGTGCTATGGACGTTTGGATTGTTCAAGCGTGCATCTTCTGCCAATATGTCCTATTGCATTTTGAATTTGTATCTGTTAAGTCGACTGCTGATGCTCAAGGACGGACATCTTTGGCTGCACCTTGGAAAATCGCTATTTTTTGTTTTGTTTTTCCAGTTATTCGACTTGTTTGTGGATACCTGTTGCGCGCGTTGTGAAGTCGACTAGAGATAAATTGAGTCTCCAAAACCCGAGCAGTTGTCTAATATGTTACCGGTGTACAGATCAAGACTGCTCTCCATAATGGGTATTCCGTATATTTTCGTCATATGTGCCTCGAGTTATCTATTCGGTGCGATTAGGTCAACCAGACATATTTCACATTTAATGCCACGATCTACATAGATTGAGAGCAGTAAGTAATATACTCGATATACATGAGAACCGGCGAGATTACTTCTTAAAGTAATTGTCTAGAAGAACTTAATGAAATCTAGATTGGGATAGGACTTAAATTTCTAGAGTTTGAGTTGGGTTAATATGACAAGACAAAAACGATTTAAGTCATGCGAGCGAATTAACTTGTTTCGCTTAGTATATATTGCAGAAGGAAGTGGGAAACATAATTAATCAATAGTTTTTTAATTAACTTGAATCATATGGTAATGAGTTTAGATACCTTTGATATCTAAACAAGACTTGGTTCTTGAAGATTGCATAAGATGGATGTCTCCCTTATTGAAGAAGTTAGGACAATACCAATGAGAGAATGAATGCTCACAAAATGTCATGGATTCCTACTCTTATTAGAAACCTCATAATAGCAACATTGAAAGTCGCATTTTGAAAGCAACTCCATTGATCACATTTTGAATTGACCCGCCTTTCTAGAGTTCTACCATAAAAGAAAAATCAAATAATCGCATATCAATACAGATTTTCACAAGCATAATTGCATATTGTATTGTCATGCGACAACCAACAGAGTAACTATAGCAATATTATCTCCTCTTCGACTATCATACTACTTATGGTGTAGGTCAATTTACCAGACGCATTGAAATCATATGACATAATATTTGCAAAGTTTCACTTTCACCCACCGTAAAACAAGGAAAGAAGGAAAGAAAGACAAATGGAAACAGGCCCCGAGAAATGCGCAATTTATCGCGCTGTCGTCCTTTTTTTCCACCAAACCAAAAACTCCTCACTCATGCAATCCAATCAAATCCAATCCATCATTACGGGATAATTGCCACAATCCCTCACCCCCAAACGGGGGCCCCACCTGAGCTCCCCAGCTCAGCAACGCACGTGCGCCTGTCCCCCCCCCCGGGGCCTCGCTCGTACGCCCCAAATTTAATGTGATCACGTGGCGGGGGGAGGCGTACGAGCCCCGGAGCCCCGCGGGAATCCGAGCCGTCCGTTCGCCTTTTGACCCTCCTCGACATGTCCACGTCATCCGCTGCCTGGCTGGGCTGGCCGGCCGGGCTGGCTGGCCATCCTCGTTAATCGTGGCGCCGGGGGGTGGTCTCTGCTGCTGCTTCTGCTGCTGCTGCTGGTGGGCCTGGCCTGGCCTGGCCCTGCCCCTCTGCAGGGAGGTCTCGGTTCCCGGTCCTACGCTCCCGCTGACACCGACACGTCCTGTTCCGAGAGGAGGGGGCGCGCTCCGCCCGTCGGATCGGCGGGGCGGACGGCGGAGATGCGGGGGTTGCCTTAAACGCCGTCTTTGCCATGACGTGTTTCGCGGAACCCACTGTTCCGGATCGCAGGAAAATGCTATAAATAAACGGTGGAGGTGGGAGGGGGTCTTCTTGTGCAGACAAGTTTCGCTCCATCGCGTCCCTTTATTTCTGTTTTATCTAAATTGCATATACATTATTTTGTGTGTATAAATATATATATCTTTTCTGTATATTAATGTCGCTACTCAGGCCTGCATGCAACTGTGTATGTTAATCTTAGCTTACGTATGATGTGGAGCTATGCTTGGAAGAATCAGCAATTTAAGTATCTTCTGGACTCTTACTCTATCGATTGATCTTCTTGAATTAATTCCTCAATATCATTTAGAAAAGGAAAAAGAAAAAGAAAAAGAAAAAAAGAGAGAAAAAGAAGTTGGTGGTTGAAGAGGATGGACCGTGCTACTAGACCAATACAATCTTAGTAACAATTATACAAGGTCATGAAATATGCTAGATTAGCTCGCGCGCGATTATGTCGGTCATCAACAACTTATGGCACTACGTCTTTTGCCCATTGAATTGCAAGCTAACATAAGTAATGATTTATTGTAAATCTCACAATATCTCACTTTGACGTGTTTTTTAGTAAGCTTGGGTACTTTTTTATTTGCTCTTATTAACGTTGTTGGTGTTTTCTTTCCTCATATACATCTATCTATACATGTAGGTACTAGGTAGTGTCAAATAATATATGCATTTTTGTTCATGTATAGTTCTTTATTCCGAGTTTCCCATTTGCCTATCCTGGAATGTATTCTCTTTCACTTTCCTTTTCTTATATTTCCAACAATGAAGCCTTCAATATGGCCGATCAGTACTTTTCTTCTTTTTCCAATTTCTGATAAATAGGATCGACTATAGGTAGGTCAATCTTGGAAAATAATTACTGTTCTCTTTTGGAGAAAAGGGTAACATTAGATTGGTCTCTAAACTCGTAGGCCATCTAATCTATCATCTTCACTGGACACAAAAATTCATGGCTAGTCTTAGTGATGATAATCAACCAAAAGCCTCTGCTCCCTATCTACTCTAAGAAAGAGCAACAGGAATTCTCTATTAAAAAAGCAAAAAATGTACCTGCATTTTGTCATCGGAATGTCTGTCAAGAAATTAACTCGGCTAAGAGGCGGTGACAATAATAAACGAGCAGCTAGAGAAAGAACATGTCGTCATTTTCATGGCGATTATTCGATCAGAATATCTATTCGGTCTAGCAATTTCGAGCCAAAGGAAGAAAAAAATGCAACGTCTATAAATATGTTGGAAATTAAAGCTCAGTGGGGGACCGTGGGTGGGTATGGGACCGTACAGGGGAGTTAGAAAGTAGGGCCTGGCAAAGGCTAAAAATAATAAGGTAATGATGAAAGAATCGCATTGAAGAAGGTCTTGTCTTGTGTCAAGTGCAAAAACCAGAAGAGTTTTCAAAAGAAGAATGCTGAATTTGTCTTGTCATGCGTGGCGGGGGAGGGGTTTTGACCGGGTGAGTGTAATGAAAGCATACAATATACGCAACCACGACTGGTGGTAGCAGGTAAGAAGTTGGGTGGTTGACCGGCAGCAATGGGTATTTCATGGGCCAAAGAAGACAGTGAAGAGGAGGAAATCAGTAAAATTGAATAATAATGGGTGTGACTGACTGACCGACCGCATCACCTAGGAAATGAAAGACGAGAAGGTGAAGGCTTTCAGGTTTACGGTGGGGTTGGGTTAGGGTTTTAGGGTTTATCTTAGCCTTTAACAAATTGCCTTTTCTCATAAGCTAATTCAGCAACTTCTCTTTATAAAGAACACCCCCCCGCACACCCAGCTGTGTCTCATGGGCACTGTGTGTTCTCTCTCTCTCTCTCTCTCTCTCTCTCTCTCATGAACATAAGAGCTGTGGCTTTTTAGGGTTTCACAGCGAAGAATTAAATTGGCTTTTGTGGGGAATGTTGGCTGGCTCGAGGCTTTCATACATAATGACCAAAGGGAAAAGGGAAAACAACGAGTATGTAAGGCTTCGGACCAGGCTTCATTCCCCTCAAAAACACATGGAGAACCAGGTGGTGTTGATGATGATGGTGGTGAGTTCTCTTTTGTGAGGTTTGGTTTGTATTGTTAATTTTGCTTGTGAGGTCTCATGGAGAGAGGTCGAAACAACCCTAACTCTCTCTCTCTCAAAAGATGAGGGGGCTGGATCTGCATGGTGAGAGATTTCAAGTGGGTATAGTTTAGTTATGTTAATTTTCTTATGTGTAAGTTATTCGTTGACTATCAACTAAAAAAGTGTGGACTAGTTCCACTACAAGTTCAAGATGCATATAGTTTAAGTTAATTAAGGTTGATTATTCGTTTTCTGGCCTACATCTTAAGGTTCATATTCATTAGTTGGTTTCTTTTCATGTTCGGCTAAATGAAATAATTTCTCATCTCCCTTTGTTCGAAAGGCTCCATCTTATCTTCTGGATGTATGGGTGCAACCTCCCAACGTTTGAACTAAATAATTTTGCTTTAGTGAGGGCTTGTATTATCTAAATTTTTTTTCCTTGCACTCACATGTTCTGAGAAAATGTATTGATACGGAACCAAACGTATCACAGGCTTAAAAGATTTATTTCTCTTGCAGGTTTCTATACATTTTGATAGAGTTAAACAAAATTACGAAAATCGGTGGGCCCTAAAGTAGCTCATAATCCTCACGTGCTAAAATCTTCAATTAGCAAGAATTAAGCACGTTGGTGCATGAAGTACATGAGATAACATTTGAGCTCTCTTTAGATTTGGGGGTAATAACCTTCTTAATAGATGCCTCTTTCAGCAAGAAACATGCAGGCCACACTGCGAAACAGCTTCCCCTTGGTTTTTCTAATTTTTCTATTGGAGTATATATGTGAATTGCACCTATAAACACACCATAATTATGCTCCTGAAATATGATCGCTTTTGGTTTGACCCACGTTGTTCGTAGCTAGGAGTTTGATTAGTTGACGAATGATACAGACATAAGACAATCCAGCTTGCGAAGCTCAAAATGAATGATGTTATCTTCCGTCTTTCGAAATGTAACTTCCAGACCGAGTCCATGCCAGCTACTCTACAGAACCTAGTGAGAAGTAAAAGAGTAAAAATATCCTAGCTATCTTAACCTATATAAGCCTTGTATGGCCCATATATTCTGCTATTTCTATTTTGGGATCAATGTCAATCTAAGTTAATTTGGTTTTAAATTCTGAAGTTTTTGAAATAGGATTAAGTGATTAATCCTCCAGCTTTTAGCACCCCCTTTTTCTCTCCTAATTAAAACAGAACCACGCGCTGTGCCCTCTGGCCATTTTTAGCATGCTTCGAGCTTTTCTTAAATCAATTTGATATGTTTAACCTAAATGAAAAAGTGAAAATACTCCCCCCCCTCCCTCCCTCTCTCTCTCTCTCTCTCTCTCTCAAAATCAGCAGGATGAATGAAGATCTGTGAGCGACCTCTTGATGACATACATGACATTCTCTTGAAGGGGTAATATGGCCATTCTCGATATTGTTCTTGGTTTCATAATTTCATTCAATGAATATTTTTCCATTTATTGACAATTTCTTGCTTTTTTATATAATTAAAAAGAAAGACAAAAGAAAGACACGATGGGAGTTTGCCCTCTCGCGCAAGGGCTAAATATAAATCATCCTCATTCATGCATGCACATGAATGACTCATCAAACCAGAGTCTCACATGTACACACACGGAGACACCTGCACCTTATTAGATTAGCAATGTAATTATGGAACCTTTGAAAGCCTTTGAAAAACCAGTAACTGTTCTTGGAAAAGCTCCATCATTTATGCTATTGATGGGTACCCCTCTCTCTCTCTCTCTCTCTCTCTCTCTCTCTCTAGTCACACTGTGTGTACTGTGATTTAGTACAGAGATTGGCCTTTGAAAAGCCAACATCAACAGTTGAGAGAGAGTGAGGAGTGAATTAAATGACGACTATCTGACATTTTATTGGGAAACGAAACGGTTTCCATTGACAACTTCATGTCTTGAAGATGGAAACCACCAACCTTTTCTGTGTTGACAGGCTTCAACTATTTTTTTACGGTAGTGAAGCCTTCATTTCTATTGTTTTTTCTGACCTTCTCGTACTATAGAGACAAAGAGATTCAAGACTTATCGTTAACTACAAGCTAATCATCTTTTGTTTTTTCTTGGCCTAGTAAGAAAAGTAGGGGGGGGGGGGTTAAAAGGGTAACTTGAGATGCACGTAGATGTGGTCTTTCTGTCTTATTTGCTACAAACATAGGCACAGAAGAGGGCCCCCATTTTCCAAAAAGGAAAAACCAAAAAATACCGTCGATCAGAGATCAAATCCAATACCTATTTTACTCTATTGATACACTGTTTATCTGTTCGAAGTCGCTTGCTTTTGTCTAACGTTCAACATACTGTGCTCCCCATTCTCTTCATGGACCCGTCTCTATCACTGATTTATAACCCATCCAATACAATACAGCAGTACAAACAGGCAATAAAAATAAAGAGTACATAGAGCATCTGCACTGCATTATAACAGTTTACGAACACATATAATATTATAAAGTCGTTTATAGTTAAATATGTGATAATCAGGTACAGTTCAGGGGTCAACCGGGTGTACCATGCTGTTCGCTCTCTCCTCTCTAGTCTCATCTGCACCATAGCCTAAAACCTGGAGGTCTTGTACTTGCACAGATTGTCGTGTTATATAGGGGTAGAAACATATAGAATTATAGTACTGGGAATACCAGAATATATAATATTTTATATTATATCGTAGGATGTGAGAAAAACCCTACCTTCATTTCCTCTTTTGGGTTTTACTTGCTAAGCTGTTTTAGTTTTTCAAACCCACAGCACACATCGACTTTTGGCAAATGAAATGAAGTTTGCTTGCCGGGATATGGTTTTGTGGACGCTCGATCTTTGACTGATAGGCACGTGACCCTACTTTCATGCCCGGAACCAATCTCTCGTTCCATCACTAATCCGACAAACAAAGTACTAGCTCTCATTCACACTCTCTCTTCCAAGCTCCGTCATTCCCTAATCTAAAAATAGTGATTAATAGAAGATGGTCATTTTGCATGTACAAATGCAGTCACGAAATTAGATCACCTCGACTTTGGTCATCCATAATCAAAAGGGGAAAAATATCAGTCTTCATCTATATTAGAACATGAGGTATATATAATAATTAGCGATCACACGTGAGATTCACATGATATTAGTTATCTAGGGATGATGTTAGCCACTTTGCCATGTAGTTCATTTTCGATCCAATTATCCACTGCATCAGTTCTGAATAAGCTCTATTTTAAAAGAAATCAATTGTTTGAGAAAGATACAAGACAACCTACAGGATATGGCAAATTGGTTTTGTCAAAGTCAAAGGAAAAATTGCTCAAAATAAAGCGGATTCCTAACATAGAGCCACCCAAAATAGCAAAGCTCTAAATTTCACCGGGATTTAAGGGAGGTGTGAGAAGCACATTTGCCAAGGGCAAGGTTTAGCTACTAGCGTGCAGCGATGTTAATGCTGTTGCCCGACAAATGGCAGCCTGTCACAATGCAGTAGCGCAAAAAAGCTGACCAGTCTTATGGATTAGAAGGCTTGCCTCTATAACGAGTCCTAGACACGCATCAACATTTCACGCAAGCAAACACATCAACTTGAGGTGATAAGTGGCTGTGAAGTGTGCTTGTACTTTGGTTGCATGTGGGGCTTTGCGTCTTTAGTTTGCTGTAATTGGGAATCACTCGGTAAGGGAGAGTCTGCACACCAACCCCCATTGGCACGTTGAAAAATCTGTTTTCGGCGTTAACGATCGAATGTGATAAACCAAGGCAAAAATGAAGGGCAAGTCTCTAGCTTATGTTAGTTCTGCTCGTTCAACTCGCCACCAATCCTTTTGCAAGTGAAAACTGGGGATGCTCCAGCACGTACGTGAATCGCTTTTGAAATTGCAGAGCAATCTAGTTCCTTCAGTGAGCTTTTTGCTGAAGAAAATGTGAGCTATTGCGACCGGAGGGTGATAAGGAAGGTTCTCCAAGAACGCCACTTAATCTAGTTTCTCACTAGGGTGATACGGATAGGGTGAAAGGGCTTCTTAGACAAGGCTTTGAAGAGCTACAGGCCATTGCTTTCCTCATACTTTACCTATGGAAAGCAGTGTGAAGTTTATGGTTTCGCTTTTACATAAGTGTACACCTCTTGTCTCAAGGATATCCTCAAAAAAAAAAAAAAGAACAATTTACCACATGACTGCAAGACCCTTGGGTCTGCTACTTAGCTGCATATGAAACTGGGTAGACCGAGGAGAGGCAATCTTTGCATTTTATCGGATGTAAAATATCTCAAATCATCACCTTTTATATATATATATATATATTTTTATATATATATATATATATAATCTATAATGACTTTATACTCACGTATAATATTCCTCATGCCCAAAGTATGTTGTCGAGTGAATGAGAAGAAGACAATGCTCCTGAATTTAATGTACATACGTTAAACATGACCATCGTTTAAATTTTAAGGGAAATCGCTATACTGATAAAGAGAATAATAAGCTTATTGAATATTTTGAGGCATCGTTTGGTATTATTAGAATGGAGCAATTGAAATAAAATATAATTGAATTGAAATGAATTATAACGATTTAGAATGGGAATTAGTTTAAAAATTATTGCATTCGGCAGCAAGTCCACATTATGCGTGAGGAGGAGTTAACCATGCTTTCTGTTAGAGATAATTATGATATTTTCCTACATTAAAAAAAATTAAAATAATTCTATTGATTTTTAGTATTTCTCAAGATTGCACAAATATCTCATTTGATTGTGCATATCTTGATTGATATATGCTAATTTATATAGTCATATTATAAAGCCTATAAATAGGCTCTTTGTGTACTCTTTTCTATATATCAAATTATACAGAAAACCATTAGAATCGTTCTAAGTATCTCTAACACTTTTATTTAATAGCTTAAACTTTTAGAACAATTAGCTGCGGTCTCATAAAGTTTCCCATATGGTATCATAGTCAAGTTTGAAGTTTTGGATTAATTGCATTTTTATAAAGCTGCGTTGAGTGTTTATAATGGTCTGATAGTCATATGGCATCTCTCTTCACATAACGGTTTAAATTATTTGTTTGCACTTTTTAACATAAGCTTACAAGTACAGCCGTCAAGTGAAACAAGTCATGCCCAAATTATGTTGTCGAGGGAATGTGAAGAAGACCATATTAATGTAAGTAGGTTAATCATGATCATCATTCCACAAATTATATGGGGCATTGCTGAATAGATAAAGAAAGGAATAAGTTAAGTCAAAATCTTTAGGCCTCGTTTGGTATATGTTGGAAAAATATTAGATAATATGAAAAATGAGAATTGTTGGAAACCTATTGAAAAGGATGAAAAAATATGATCAATTGTCTAAGGGAAAAAATATGATAAATTGTCTAAGGTGTGTAAGTATTATTCTAAAAGGTAATTTCGACTCTCGTAGTGCGAAACTCCTAGTGGCTATCGTCCAAGAATACAACAGACCTTTTTTTATACTTCACTCTAAATATTAGAAGGAAGAGGAACATCATTATGTGCATAACCAGCAAAAAAGTAAACATATGTATGTATATATAGAAAGCAAGAAAATTCATGTTTTGGAATATATAAATATAAATTTATATTGCATTTCATTTATGTTTGAAATAACAATTTGTAGGTAAACAAAAGAGAGACGTTTTTCTATCATCAATTCTCGCATTTAATTGAAAAATGTTACAAGTCGGTTGCAAATTAATAGTAATTAAAACCGTTACAAGACCATTATAAAGCTTACAAAACTGTTTTATATTAATGGCAGACAAAAACCATTACAAGTTGTATGAAGGTAAAAAAACAGTTACAAAATTAAGAACCTTCAATATTACTAAGAACTTATTGAAATAAACAACAATACATAGGAAAGGAGCAATCGTAGTGAAAAAATTATGAGGATTCAGAATGGCAGTTCATTTAAAAATGATTGAATTTGGTGACATACTGGAATTGGATTTACGTCTTTTTGTGGTTTGAATTTTGTTAATTCAGACTTTAATAGATATTAGCAAATCAGGTACGTCTACTTACCATATCAGTTTTTTTTTTTTTGGAATCTAGAGAAGTATTTACACCACCATATCTGTGGAGATTTATATTTAAAAAAAAGGAATTGAAGGTTGGTATGGCCATTGGTCATTTGCCCTATGAATAAGAGCGCATGGTTACACACGATGGCCTGAGAATAAGAGGAGCTAATCAATATACTTGAGAGGCATCTGAGATACTTGGAGACATGAACACGAAGAAACCCTGCGTGGCCACAGTGCTTCTAGTTTTTCTCCTCTTCACCATGTGTAATCTTCTCTCTTTCCCCTTCATTTTCGCCATCTTCGATTTTCCCTTTCAAAGAAGGATGGTACCTGATGATTAATGAATTTATAATAGGATTATGTTTTTCTTCACGGGTTCAAACATTTGAAGTTTGGTGTCTTGATTGAAAGGGCTAGTGCAAACATCTAGAGGGGAGGTGAATAGGTGTAAATGAAAATTTTCGCAAAACTTAGAAAAAATAATAAGCTTTTAGAAGATGATCGACTAAGAACGTAATGAATATGCAGATATACGAATAAAAGTAAAGAGTTCAGGGAAAGAAAATTAGAATACAAGATTTATAGTGGTTCAGCTTAGATTAAGCCTACGTCCACTATTCTGCGTTGACAGCCCTAAGGCTGGATTCTACTATGAATTAAAAGAGATTTTACAACTTATGATCTTCGACTTTCTTAGTGATGAGTCTCTACTAGTCTCTCACAAAGTCTCACTAAGTATTTCCCTCTTTTGTATACGATTGTGAACTCAACGAATGAAACAGTAAGTAACTGGAAATCTTCAGACTTTGGAATTCTTCTTTCACGCACACACTCGAACAACTTAAGTGTCACGCCCCGATCCTCGAACGCGTGCCCATCCCTCACCTGGTTGATTAATAGCGACGTCCCAGGACGCATTGCCGACCCATTCGTTTCATATGGGCATGCGGAAGCACATAAATTATCTCCAGAGTACAAAACATTGGGATAGAATAGTAGGACTAAATTTCAAACCTTTAAAAACATTCACACTTATATACATTGCAAACCAGTGCACATATATATACAAGGTGAACTATTAAGTCAAATTCAACTTAAGCTAGTTTAAAAACAAGGTCTACAAGTAGGAGTGGGGTTCTACAAACTACGGATCCTCGACCTTCTCTTCATCATCCTCCACACTCCAACTGGAGCCTTCAACAGACTGCACCGGACTTTCGAGACCTTCAAAATCCAAGTCTGCTGCATCTAGGGACCTGAATGGTTATTCAATAACCAATGAGACTATGTCTCAGCAAGTTCTGCTCCCTAAGACTCGATTAGTAAACCAATACACTATGGGCTGCCTATGCACTCACGGGTTAGAGGACTTACCTTGACCTTAGATTCCACCTGCATATTAGCACAATTCAAATGGGCACCCAATCATATTATCACGGATCGATATCTCGATCAATCGACCTAGTTGGTTACATGTCAATCGAACCACTCACCGGTCATTTCAATTCAATCAATCAATTCACAACCTCATATCAAAGCAATGATCAATCGACCTAGTCGATTACATGTTAGCCGGACCATCTCTTAGTCATTTCCATTCTTATTATTCAATTTCCATATAATATATATGACTAGTCACCGAGCCACGTGCATTTTCTAAGGTGACCTATTCACCAAGGCGACGTACTTAGTCACCGAGCCACGTGCATTCTCTAAGGCGCCATTTTCGCCAAGGTGACATACCGATCATTGACCCCGTGCATTCTCTAAGGCACCATATTTGCCAAGACGATGTATTGATCACCGAGCCACGTGCATTCTCTAAGGCGATATACCAAATCACCAAGCCACGTGCATTCTCTAAGGCGCCGTTTTCGCCAAGGTGACATACTAATCGCCGAGCCACGTGTCTTTCCCAGGTGATGTATATAATAAACAATTTATGTGCATTCTCTAAGGCAACCTATTTGCCAAGGTAATGTATTTAATCACCGAGCTACGTAAGTCCATAAGTCACGTGCATTCTCAAGGACGACCTTCTTGGTCTCCGAGCCACGTCATATTACTTCCTGTCTCACCACTCTATACAGCCTATTAAAATAAATAATGCCGTTGTAGATCCATGCTCGGTCATTTCCAATAAATTACTGAAATCGAACTCCTTAGAAATAAAATCCTAGAAACACAATTAATTCAATTCAGCCCAAACCAATGCTCAAATAAATAAACGGACTGCACCAAAATAATCAGCATAAAATTTCGATTGTCGATTATCCCTGCCTAATTTTCGAAAAATAAATAAATAATTAAATTAATTTCGAAAATTAATAAATAATTACTAAAAATCCAATTTAGGCCTGTAATGCCTAATTTCGGACCCAGAAAAATTCCGAAACCCATTCAATAATTAATATAGCGTGTCTACTCATTAATGACTAAGTCTAACCACCTAACATGCATTGAAATTAACTAATATTCACTAATCTAGTCTAATCTAACCACCTAATCATACTTAACTTAAACTAATCAACCCTTAAGCATTATTAGCAAACTAAGCGAGGATTAGTGAGCTAAACTCACCCGTTTAACGATCCGCTCGGATCAAAACATCTTGGAACGTCGCGGGGGACTTTTTTCTCCAAAGCGGGCCTAGGGTCCGAGGCCTACAAGCACCTCAAAACGAGCCTACAAGTGGCTGGAATACCCACTTTCTGACTTGCTGTTCGCTGCTGGGAATGGAGAGAAAACAGCTCGGTTTAGCGCGGTGAGGCTCGGGAAAGATAGAATAGGCCAAACCGGACCTAGGCGGGGCTTTACCGGTGAAGAAATGGCAAAACACAGCTCTGGTTGAGCTTCCACAGCACCGGAACAACAGCTTGGTTGAGTGAGGAGAGGGAGAGACGACGGGGTTGGGCGGTGCTCGTGTGGGTGGAGGCGCGAACGGCGACAGCGAGGCGGCGTGAGGCGTGCGACTGGCTGCTTCGGCTCCTCTTCTTCTTTACTGGTTTTGCACAAGATGGAGGGAGAGAGAGAGTCTTGGATGGTGGAAATGAGAGAGAGATGGAGAGGATAGAGATGAGAGAGAGATGGAGGGCCCCCTTGGCTTGATATTTCCACAAATTTCTCCAAGAATCATCCTAGGCCAAGTATTTGGTCCTTGGTTCACATTGAGCCACCAACACACACCCCACAACCTCTCAATTGGTCCAAAAGTGCTAGGGTATGGGGGAGTTACGAATTTGAAGTGAAATGGCTTCAATTGGTTGCTTGTTCCACTTCAATTCCATCTCAATTGGCCTCCATAAAATCAATTAACATCTCAATGCTTCCATTGGCATTTTTCCTCATCCAAGAATCCATCATGCTTCTCAATTTTGCAACCAAAATAATCCTCGGCCTTGTTTGAACAAGAACGGTCCTAAACCAACTTTTTCCCAAAAAGTCTCGGTTGTCAGAAAAATCTTCTGAGACTGAGTCGACGCTCCTAGAATTTATTGTGACACAACAGAACCTTTAATTTCTGAAATCGTACTCAAATCAGCGTTAATTTCACTTCGACGCGTTTTTTTAGCGTGACCTATGCTACCGGGTAGTTTTTAGAACTTTTTAGGGCAAATGACCCGTGGTTGATTTTCTTTGAGCCAAATGAGCCCACTCGACACATTGGCGACTCTCGGTTGTCGTGAAAATCTCGAGGGTTTAAATACGGACACATGGTATCAAAACAACAGTAAAATCAAATTAGTGCCGGCCGACAAGAATTTTCCAATTTAGTAGAGTCACCCACGATCGGCCACACATCTCAGTCAAATCGACCTATCTGTGATCTTAATTCGATTTTTAACTGTGCCGTAATGACCTCTAAAGATGAACACGATCGAGAAGTCGATTCCTGATCGAATTCTCAAGTCTATCTGCCTTAAGGTCCTTAATAGCTTACCCAGCTAGTCTAGTTATCCCGTGAGTAGCCATCTTAGAGAAAAGCACTGTAGTCGCGTCAATGAAATGCCCAACTTATCCAATCGAAATTAGAATATGAAAATCAGGATGTCACATTAAGAGTCTGCCATAAATACTCCTTCATGCCTTCATGACCGTTGACACTTACCAAAGGATTTCTTCCAATCTACCCGTTGGACAAAATCAATCAAGGGGATCTTCGAGTCGTTAGATGATTGTGATGAAAGCATGTCAATCCTGTTTGCATACAATCAGGATATTTGGTTTCTATAATTTGAACCTTCCAAGTTTACTTGCCTTTCACATGATCTTCATATCAGAGTAAGTTCCAATAATCAATTTAGTAAATGCTAAATCCAGCCATAAAGTCTTCTAAAAACCATACGAAACGAATCCTTGAAGATAATCCCACATATCGATAAGTCTTCATTTTTGGGTCTGGAACACTGTCGGTGAGGGCAGACTTTTTAGACTAAAGTCTCGCGGTCTTCAGATTTTAACAAAAGATTCTGGAGTCCTTCAGATCATAACTTTAGAGATTGCAAGTCTTCAGACTTGACTTTTGGAAATGTTTTGTCAACTTCAAAATATTAATGGAGTTTTCTCTAACAACCTCCCACTTTTTTATGGTGACAAAACTTTCCTGCAGATTTGAAAAATTTTGACCTACAAAACAACACTTAAGTAATACGTGATAAAAATTGATTAGGATCTGGATAGCATCGATTTTGCAACCATAGAAAACATGTTAGTCCTGCAAGACAAACTGATTATCCAGTCGCAATCAGTATCGCAAACTAAGTTATCGCAAGCGTCAAAAGTTCAAATCCAAACAATTCAAAGTTAGTCCAAAACCAAACAGTCAAATCTGCACAAACTCTCCTCCTTTTTGCCATAGCAAAAAGTGAGGGATAACTATAAAAAGAGTTGGGTAAAAATCAGGGCTGCTTGGGGATACGAACGATATGGAAATCCCCATTTCACCGAAAAAGAAAAACGATATGGAAATCCCCCATAGACTTGACAGTCTCCTCCAGAGTCTTCAGAGTCTCCTTTAGCTGTTGAATATCCTCACCCTTTGCAGATTCTTGCATTTAAAGCTCAGGGCTTGTATCTATTCTTGTAGAGAGTTTGAAGTCTTCTTGAAGGCTGTCATCATGTTCTTCATCTCAAACTCTAATCCATATTGCTAACCCTTCAATTCCAAAAGGATATTCAACAATCTTTGAAAGTTTGCTGTAGGTTCTGTTGTGGTGCTGGATCCAACCAAATCAGTTCCAAGAGTCTTGAGATGTGATGGAACATCAGGAGTTCAATCACCAAGACTAGGAGTGGATGCCTCAACTTCTGCTTCAAGGTATTTAGAGGCATAGATATCCTCTGAATCTGATGGAGACCTACTTACATCACTAGTAAAGACAGATGAAGAAGTACCTCTTTTGTGGGCAGCTCCCCCTGTTTCTGTGCCTTCAGGTGGAGAAAAGGATTCTTCTTCTTGCCATTGCTCTTCTTTAGCCTCTGAGTGATGTTGTTCATCTCTTGCAGTTCCACTCCGAGTCTTTTCTGAATCCTCGGACAAGGATACCGCATAAGTTTGTTCAAAAGAGTTATCTTGACCCTCTTATTCCTCCTCTTCTTCTTCTTCTGTTCTTTCTTCACCCCTCTTCTTTGTTTCCGCTCTTCCTCTGTTCTCTATGTCCTTTGGCTCTTTGAAGCTAACAAAACTCCGTAAATTTTGCAAGGCGGAGAGAGTGATATCATCCTCATCTTCTTCATCCTGCAAGATGAGGGCTCTTCTCTTATCAGTTGGTGCAATCATGAGCTCCTTGCCTTTTCGCTTAGTTGCTGTAGAGTCTTGTTTTGCCTTGACTGGGGTTTTCTCCTTCAGGTGCTCCAGTTCCTTATTCAGCTCCTTCAAATGCATATTCGAAACCATTTTTAGCCCAATCACCATTGGAGCAATGGTTTTAACACATAGAAAAGTAGGAATCTGAATGTGGAAATGTTTGAAGAGTCGAGTGACAAGCGCAGAGTAAGGAAGTTGACCCTTGTCCTTCACAATTGTCCTATACATGTGTATCAGGATAGTGTGAGGCAGCAAGAACTTATAGCCAATGTTGATTGCATACATCAACTTCGCTTCAGAGAGGGAGACATTAGTCTTTGACATGGATTTGGGTCTGATGCAATTGATCACGATCTTATGGAGTAAAATATTGCAGGCATTCATTCTAGTGTAAGAAATCTTGCCCTCAGCCATTTTGTCCCGAACAAGAGTTAAAGTCGCATGACCAACAGACACATTGATTGGTTGGAAACTCTCTCTTTCCACACCAATCACATCAGCCAATTGTTGACACCTAATTTTTAGTCAATACATCATTAAAAATAAAAAAAAAAGAGAAAAAAAGAAAACCCCAATTAGTTCTCGATTAATCATCGCCGTTCATCAATAATACATCATGACCGTTGAAATAGGCATGTGCTCAATTAGGAGAACTCTTAACTAGGAAGATCAAATCCTAGCCCTTAGTTCAATCCAAGGGCTAAGATTTGATCTTGCCTGAAAATATATAAAGAAAAAAAAAAGAAAAGAAAGGGGGGGCATTTTTTCACGATCGACTCTCTCTTTCCCGCGGTACGATCTCTCAAATTCTCTCTTTTTCGCTCTTGCACGCTCTCTCTGGGAGACTCCCTCTCTCTCTCGGCTCTTCCTCCACCAGACCCTTCTGATCTCTTTCGGTTCTCTCTTGGTTCTGGTGAAGGGAGGAATGGACGAAATCCTAAATCTCTCCGGATCTCTCCCTCTTCTCGGCGGTAACAACCTCTTCCTCCGCTGAAATCCCCGTCTCCGGCGAGTGGAGTAGTAGTTCGTTCTAGATTTCACCGCTGGTGTTCGTCCGCACGAGGCGGCTTTCGCTCGGTCTCTCTCTCAGCCAAGGGGTTCCCTGACAACGATGGTCGGGGCTCGAATTGATCGGAAGATCGATCCCCGACGGGACTCCTTCTCCTTCATCTTCTTTGGCTCGGCGGATCTCCGTCTCTCGGCTTTCTGCTCACCGGATTTGGCTTAGATATGAAACTGACCGGTAGTATCACCAGTGGTGATGGCGACATCGACGGAGACGGTGGCGGCTCCTCCTCTGTTACTTCACTCCAGTAGATGAAGAAGCTGTATTCGATAGATCCATCCATCGCCGGAGCTTAACTTCTCCAGATCTGGTCATCCTCGATGCTCAGAAGGTGCTATGGTGGTCGTGACTCCGTCGAAAAACCATTCGGAGCTTCTCTGGTGACCAATCCTCCATTAGCAGTTCAAATCGGGTTCGATCGGACCCGATCTTGTAAACCGACAGTGTTCCAGCACTGTCCAGCCCTTCTCCAGCGAACGTTGATGCCCTAGAAGCTTCCTCGACATCCTCAAGGTCTTGTAGGAGCTTGATTGTTGATCGATTAAGCCTAAATCGATCGGATTGTGGAAAAGGTAAACGTCTCTTCCCGAGCTCGATGAAGCGAGGTTGTTTTAGACAACCGGGGCTAGAGCTCACCCTAGGGTTCTAGATCTGCAATCTCAATATGTTTAAGATGTTATAGTGTCCTTAGGATAGCTTAGGATGAGCTTGATTGGCTAAAGCATGCTTGATTGTTGAATATGTTTTTTTCTGAAAAAAATCGTGTCTCTGTGACAGATCTGAGAAATGCTGTGTTATAAGCTCATTACCATTGTTTTCTCTGTTCGATGTCTTCATGAGAGTTGAAGATGACTTGAAGACCTTTCCAACGACCTATAGAACATTCCAATCTGGTGTCGTTCACTACTTGAAAATAGCTTGGCATTTAGTACCAGTTTCTGGAAAATTGTTCTGACTTGTGTTCTATTTCGGATGACTTTATGTGCAAATGACTTGATACAATCTGGTTTCTATGGTTTTCTGTGTTTGAAGTCTTCATGAAAATCAAAGGTGGTTCGAATATCTTTCCAATGAGCTATAGAATGCATTGATTGGACCTCATTTGATATGGTTTTTGTTTGTCCAGAGTCTACTCCAGAATCTGGAAAATTGTTCTGGTCTGTGCTGTTGTTTCTGTTACCGATCTGACCTCTTTGCTAAATGTCTTCGTTTGAGCTAAACAATGATTTAAATTGTGTTCATGATCTTCTAAGGATTCATAGGAGACTTCTCAAGCTTTCTAATGACATATTATATGCATGATTTGGTTGTCATTTGCCTAGTCAAATGAATGTTACTGCATCAATGTTTGATTCTGGAAATTTATAGATCCTCAAGACTTAGTTTCTGCTATGGAAAATTTGAGATCATAAACTTTGAAATATTGAGTTGATGTGTTCTGGACAATCAATCTACATTCGATAAGCTTCGATTATATATATTGAAAGGCTTAAACGAAAGTAATTTGCTAGCTCAAATCCATCTAGAAAGTTTGTGCACTGTGCTGGAAATCTGATTTGAGATACTGCTGTCATGATTGTTGGACATGCTTGCTGTTTGACAATTTTATGTTGAATTTTGTGCTTGGATTCAAAGGTCCTAAGCTACAACATATGATTCTTTTAGATCTTTTAGACTTGATTTGATTAGGGAAATGCTGTCTTTTCTGTGGCTAGTTGTTGTTAGTCTTGAAGTGAGATAGTAGATGTATCCAATTGCCTTCAATATGTTGTATAATGCCTGCATTACATATTGCTATGTTCTATTCCGGATTGACTTGTTCATGTTCTTAGATTTTTAGAAATTCATGTGTTAAGAATCTTGAAATGCTTCCTCATGAAATTTGTTCCTCATATGCTGATTCATCTACCATAAAAACTCTAGGATGAGATAAGCATTGAATGTGCGTTTATTGCGCCTATATTGAATGCCCAGTTTTTGTGATGGATGATTTTGTCGATGTATGTACATGCTTTCTTGAATCTTTTAGAATACGATGCATACTAAATTTGATGATGTGTAGCATGTCTCATTTGAAGATCATTTACTATGTAAAAGCCATGCATCAAGACGATATACCACAACCGAAATTGTCATGCATTTTGCTTCTAATGACAAGTCACATATCAATGTTAATGGATTTGTGTGACCTTTTGCACATAAATCTAGGGTTGAATGTCTAAATCAAACTTTTTCTTCACATTTAACCCTACGTCATGTTCAAATTTCATATTTTCACGCATTGATTAGGTGACTTGGTAAGTCTGTTATTATGCATCATTTTCTGGTTTGCTTGTGATTGATTTGCATGCTTTAGCGATTGTTGCTTTTCGACCATGAATTTGATCTTATTTGAACTTGATACATCTTAGGAAATTTCATTCATGAAAGTTGTTCTGCATGAAATGCTTGATGTTCTGTCCTTTTCTTAGAGCCAATCATACACGGGTTTTACCCTAATTGCTTTGATCTTATTTGTGATGTTTGTTTCCTTCCACTGTATATACCTAGTTATAGGTTTCTTAGATTATGTTTAGATTAAGACCCCTAAGATGGAGAAGGCGTGAAGATGGTGGAGGTCGATGTCCATTCCGACCATTTTCATGTAATATTCATTTTCCCGACATATGTCTCGGGTTCCATTTGCTGTATAAAACCTGACAAGTTGCGGGTTTTCTTTCTTTTCTTTTTAATTGTGTTCTCTTTTATACTCTTTAGGATTAGGGGTGTGCAACGGAAACCGCCCGAACTGGGAACCGGCCGGACCGAACCGGACCGGTCGGTTTCGGGCGGTTCTAGAGGGTCTCGGTCCGGTCTCAGGTTCTAATTTTTGGAACCGATGACCGGTTGGTCCGGTTCCCGGTTTTAGGGTCGGAACCGGACGGATCGGACCGACGGGACCGGACCGACCATTCAGATATTAGTTTCTAAACTAATTTACAATACCCATTACCAGATTCATTTTTCCTCAAAGCTAATCCCTTTTTGGCGTTTCTCTGCACTCTACAGTAAGCATCACACCAACTTTTCTTTTCTAAATTTTGCAATTCTTATTTTCCTTTTCCCTCTTGAAACCAAAACGGCTAAACCCCTCTTTTTTTTTTTTTTAGTTTCTGCTCTAACCTACAGTAACCATCACATCAACTTCCATTTTCCCAAATTTTACAACCCAATTCAGCGGTAATTCTCACTGACTTTCCCTCTCAAAACCGAAACCCCTCCCCCTTGCTCGCTCGACGCCTTGCCCGACGCCCCTAACGCCTCACCTCACGCCCCACTCACACCGACGCTCGTCTCTCTTCCTCCGAGTGCCTCGTCGCAACGTCCCACATCACACCTCGCTCCCTCGGATGCTCAGCTCTCTTCCTCCTCGGAGTGCCTTGCTGCAACATCTCGCCTCACACCGTCTGATTCCAGTCGGAGCAGGAGGAAGGAGTCGATCGAGTTGTGGAAGCTGTTGAAGGCCTCGACGTCGACCAGGACGCTGCCGTTCTAGTACATGGCTATGAACCCGCCCGGGTCAACCCAGGCGTAGACCGCGCCAGGCCCGTTGACCACCTGCGCCTTCGCCTCCAGCGTCTTGTGCTCCCAATACATTTGGTCCGAATCACCGCCGAACTTCGTGTAGGGGGCGAAGAAGTCGCTCCCCATGCGCATCGAGTAGAGCCCGTTCGATGACGTCAGCGACATGGAGGCCGTGAAGTTCTGGTTCTCCACGAGGGTGTCCGCCGGAAAGTTGAAGCTCTGCCACACAACGATAGGGGTCCCACCACCGTCGTCACTCTGCTTCTAGACCTGAAGTCGCTCCCCCGTAGTCATAGTCTCGCCTCATGCCTAGCTTCGA
This sequence comes from Eucalyptus curtisii, assembly GCA_017140595.1. NCBI lineage: Eukaryota > Viridiplantae > Streptophyta > Magnoliopsida > Myrtales > Myrtaceae > Eucalyptus > Eucalyptus curtisii. Next base: position 45,243,828 of record CM029501.1, on the reverse strand, counting down.
TCGAGTTGCTTAAGCCTCGACGTCGACCCCTTCCCCTCTCACGACCTTGCCTTCGGCCTTGCTCGACGCTCAAACGCCTTTCCATCGTCAAAATTGGTACATTTTCTCTTCTCCACAGGTTGTGAAAATTTTAATTGCCAATTGATTGATTGATTCAAGGGCAATTCTATGATGGTTAGCAATGAGTTTGGTTCAAGGGAACAGAATGAGCAAGAAACTTTTGAATCTTCCTTTCTTTCAATGTATTCGCAGTACGAAATCATTCATCTCAGAGCATCAATGAATACTTGCTCTGTTTTTCTGTATATTCTCATAAGCTCGACAGAGACAAGTTTTTAAGAACTATCGAATACAATGAACCAAAAAAAAACAGAATGAAGAGAGTTGTTTTCGATCTGTTTCACACACAAAAGAAACTGAATAACAATTTCTTCATCACATGGTCTTCTCTCTCTGAGTTGAGCACGTGTTATTCGAAATCTTCATCACTGATGAGTCATTATGCGAGATACACGTGGCTATGGCTGACATTGTCACTGAGTAGTTTGCGCGCTTCACTTCCACTGATCTTTTTCCCAATAGCAACAACCCTTTCATTTGAGGTTTATGTTGTCATGTCTGATCTCTCTGGTTTGTTGATGCGAATTGCGGATGGTATTTTGATTCAAGGATTTTGATTGGAATCGCTTGTATGCTTTGACCAGTTATGAATTGGTGGAAGTCTTCAATTTTCCTTTTTCGAGTGAGTTTGTGTTGGAGGAGTTGTAGTTTTGGAGTGTTCATTCAGCACTTTTTCATTAGCATTCTTTATTAGACCGGTTTAAGTACATCAAATTCTGTTTTTGGTTTGTCTATGGTCCATTTTGGAGGAAAAAGTATCACTTTAGCTGCTGGAAATATGCTCTTGCTCGAGTTGCAACTTAATATTTGCTTTATTTTTTAGTATCTATTTTGGTAGGTATAGTTATATGATAAATATGGACATGATATTAGTAAGTAAGGCTGCAATCATATATTTAGTATCCCTATTGCTGTAAATGAATATGATGGTTTGATGGCTCATTATAATGTTTTGTTTGATTCAGGCGATCTATTTATATGTCAATGGAAGTGGATCAATCAAATGATGATATGAATCCTATGATGGATTCACTAGAACATAAAGGTGAAGAAATTGAAAACCTCGAAGTGGCATCCAACACAAACAAGGTATCTAATGCTTGTCTTCCTAGTTCTGGTAAACGAACATCAACAGTCTGGCTTCATTTTCGTAAGGACAAAATCGAGAAGGAGAAAACTATGGTGATTTGCAATTATTGTGGGGCCAAGTATACGTATTCTGTTGATAATGGTAATTCCGCTATGTTGAAGCACTTGAAAAAGTGCAATAAGTATCCTCGCAACTTAGATAAGAAGCAAAAATTTTTCACCCCACGTAGAGCACAAGGGATAACAATGGGGCATACTAGTACTGATGGTAGTGCAACTGTCTTATCAGCATGGGAATTTGATCAAAATCGTTGTAGACAAATGCTTGTTCGAATGATCATAACGGATGAACTACCTTTTTTGATGGTTGAGTGTGTTGGATTCCGAGATTTTATTGATCAGTTACAACCTCTCTTTCATCACATCTCACGATTTACAGTGGCTAGAGATTGCATGAAGTTATATCTTTGTGAGAAAAAAAGTTTGAAGACTTACTTTGGCAAGCTTAAGTCTAGGATTGCACTCACGACTGATACATGGACTTCCATCTAGAATTTGAATTATTTATGTCTCACCGCACATTTTATTGATGACGACTGGAAATTGCACAAAAGAATAATCAATTTTGTGGTGATGCCTAGTCATAAGGGCAAGGATATCGGAAAAATAATTGAGAAATGCATCTATGAGTGGGGAATAGAGAAAAAAGTATCCACAATCACTGTGGATAATGCTAGTTCTAATGACGTTGCCATTGGTTTTTTAAAAGAAAAATTATCAAGAGATAGGCTATTGATATTGGAAGGTGATGTTTTACACATGAGGTGCACGGCTCATATTTTAAACTTGATTGTGAAGGATGGATTGACCGAGGTATGTGATTCTATTATACGTATTCGAAACGTGGTTAAATATGTGAGAAGTTCTCCCATGAGAGCTAAAACATTTCAAGGTTGCATTGAAAGTGCGAGGATCACTTATAAGGGTTCGGTTTGTCTTGAAGTCACAACTAGGTGGAACTCTACTTATTTCATGTTGGATACTACTTTAAAATTTAGAAAAGCTTTTGAAATGATGGAAGAAGATGATCCTTCTTTCTTAAGTGAGCTTGACTATGACACTCCTACACATGAAGATTGGGAATATGTCAGAATTCTTTCAGTATTTTTAAAGAAGTTTTATGATGCCACCAACAAGATGTCTGGGACTCTATATATTACTGCGAGTGATTATTTCAATGAGATAGCAATTTTATATAAAACTTTGAAACAAGTGGAGAAGGCTTCGGATCTTAGTTTAAAAGTTATGGGTGCAAAGATAAAGGAGAAGTTTGACAAATACTATGGGAGTTTTGAAAAAGTGCATATGATGGTATTGATTGTGGTGATATTGGATCCAAGAAGAAAGATGAGCTATGTGCGGTATTGTTATAGATTAATCTAGGATGATAGTGTGAAAGTTGATGAAATGTATGAGAAGGTGAGAATTGCCCTGGAAAGATTGTTTCATTTTTATGAAAAATCTTATCTTAATTCTTGTGATAGAAATTTGGGTATTAATATTGATAGTAGTTGGGATCCTAATAACCATGAGGAGGGTAAGAAGGATGATCTTGATTTGGTTGAGGATTTCAATTCAGACAAAGCATTTGATATCTTTCTTCGCGAGGAGAAAAAAGTGTCGGCAGGTAAGCTATCTGAGCTCGATAAGTATCTTACAGCCGAACGTGAAGAAAGTCGTGATCTCGACCTATTGATGTGGTGGAAAACTACTGGCCAAAAGTTTGAAATCCTTTCTTTAATGGCTCGAGATATTTTATCTATTCCTGTAACAACTGTTGCTTCGAAGTCGACTTTCAGTACATCCGGTCGTGTGCTTGATGGCTTTCGAAGTTCTTTAACTCCTACAGTGGTGGAAGCTTTGATATGCGCTCAAGATTGGTTAAGAGAGGCTACCATGCCAATTAATGTTGAAGAGTGCATTGAGAATGCGGAAATATTTGAGTGGGGTAAGTCATCAATGTATTTGTAATTCTTTTGTATATCTAATCGGTGAATGCTCTATTTAATATTTTGTTTTGTTAGATATGAATGATGTTCATTCGGAGCTTAGCGGTAAATAGAGTTTGCAAGTTCAAGTGGAAGAAATATATGTGGTGAGATTTTTCATTAATTATTTGAGTTCAATTTAAAGTAATTCTATTTTAAAACTAATGTTGAGTTATCATATATACTTATTGCAGGACTACTAGCAAGTTCTGGGCTCTCGGATTTGATCATATTTTGCTTGCTTGAACAAAGAATCTATTCCTCTCGGGCCATGCAACATTGAGTGATTTGGCGAGATATATGGAGTTTGGTAGTTTAATGTTGAATGTTTTTCTCTTGTGCTAATTTTGGAATTTGATTTTGTTTTTTATTCCATGGAGGGTTTGTTCTAGATTAGTTATGACCACTAATGGATGGTATTGAACAATGGCCAAACTATGTGTTGAATTTTTGTTGAGTTCGGATTATGTTTTTCTTTTGTTTTTTGCCTCTCTAATAACATTTATGTTCATGAGAATGAATGTGAGTGTGTGAAATATGTTTGGAAAGAAAAACTTCTATGATATTTCAAATTTGTGTGGATCTTTAACTTATTTTTTTGTTTCATAACAGTGCAAGGACATAGGGGTATGATGCAGGATTTTAATTTTTGTTTCCACAAAGTGGACGTTTATAATTTAATAGGGCGTCACTTTGTTGGTCACAAAGTGAATAAGAAAACTTGACCGGATCATAATCTCGTGCGTTACTTTACTAGTAATTACTATTTTTTTTTTTGTTAAATGAAATGAAAACAAGTGATAGTTCATTAGAACTGGACCGGACCGGACCGGTTGGTCCGGTCCGGTTCTCGGTTCCAAGACAACCGGTCCTGTCCACGGTCCCAAAAAATGGGAACTGGTCCTCCCGGTCCGGTTCCCGGTTCTTGGGTGGAATCGGACCGAACCGGGAACTGATCACCCCTATTTAGGATTGCATGATAGATTTACTGCTTTCCTTGATTGCTTACTTAATGTCTTGCAATTTCAATTTCATTGATTGTTTTCCTTTCTATTTTTTTTTTTTAGAAATAGAATAGCATGAAAATGATCAACCTCGCATGATCACTTAGTCTGGGAATAATGATCCTGAAAATGTAAAAAGAAACGCATGGACATGTTAGGAAACACAACATATTGTTTAGGTACCTAAAGGGCGTTAAGAGCAATATTAGCGTAACCCAAGTCCCCGACCCTAGATATTTGGTTGCGTAGGAATCGAGAGAACACTCCCGACCCTCGATTGGGCTTTCTAGCCGACCCTAAAAAACGAGGCTAGTGGCGACTCCCGTCTATTTTTAGGTTGTCATAAATGATTAGATCGTATAAAATTGGCTGTCACACGGGTATGAGCTTGGGAGAGCTCGTGATCTTGTGATCAAGTACCCCTAAACCCGACCTTCCCTCCTTTGACATTCGAGGGATGGCGAGATCGGGCCGCGACACCAATGTGTCCACATCAATCACAAATTCTTTGTCCCTAACAGTAAAGCAAAGTCTATTCGCATCTAGAAAAGACAGATTCGAATTGAAGTAAGCAGTCAGTTCAGGATAGGCTTCAGTAGTTTTAGAGCAAAAACGTTCAAGTTGAAGAAGTGCAAACTTTTCCCTCAGTTGCACTTTCAAAGAGTCGAGAAAATCAAAATCCACACTTCTAGGGTTCATAACCCCTCTCTTCAGTAGATTCAAATAAGTCCTCTTGTGATCCTTGGAGCGGAATAAACTCGTCCCCTCTCCACGAATAGTTGCAGCAAACACCCATTCTAGGCTGAAAATGGGTATACATCCATTCATCGTTGACCTTCCTTTCAGGTTGATTAAAGCCACCAACGCATGGATCACTTGGAAAGTTTGCAAAAGTCATTGCAGCAAAACCTTTAGGCACAATGCCTAGCTTTTCCATGGTCTTCAAGAAGAAAGTTTTGTTCTTGTAACCATTTGATCGCAAAAACTCATCGATCAAAGTCATTACTGAACCACCAATCTTTAAGTTCGAGTAGAGTTTAAACAAAAATTGGGGTTTTTGAGTCCTTACAGGTTCAACGTATTTAATGATCTCTTCTTCTGTTTGAGGAGGATCTTGTGTCGCCTTGTGAAGAGTGACGCTGTTGAGAATGTTGTTGCGGTTGTTGCTCAGTAGAGTCTTCTTCTTCAGTTAAATCGAAGTGGGTTGGACCCTCAAGCATGTGCCGTGGTCCCTTGTTCGCGATTCTCGAAGATTTCCTTTGGGAAGACATTATTAAAGTCTTGAAGGATTTCTTGATCTCATTTGTGGGAAATTGTGAAAGCTTTTTAGATCAAACACAAGAAAAATGAGAGAAAATAGGATCTTTGTATTCTAGGGTTTGAATGTGCGTAAATGGAGAAGAAGAATATCGATTGTATATAAAGCAAGTGAAACAGTGTATACGAAATGTCACAAATGAAAATAAAAACTGTCTTTTTCAAAAATGAAAAACTTCCATTTTTCAAGAAAAACTGCCTTTTTTGAAAATGAAAAATCACCATAAATTCAAGGATTTTTCTAAAAATGAAATAAACAAGTAGCGATTAAAAAATGAACGTACCTTTTCGAAGCTTTATCCAAAAATAAACTCGTATTCATTTAGAAAGTATTAACTTATAGTCGTAAATTCTAGAAACTCTGAGTCTGAACATTTTCAGACTTTACCTGGTAAAAGATATGATGTTCAGTCTTGTACGAATATACTCAAATAATTTTTTTTTCCAATGGCTTTATGAATATGTCCGCCAACTGATTTTTTGAGTTTATAAACTGAATCATAACTTCTCCGTTCTAAACAAGATCATGAATGAAGTGGTGTCGGATCTCTATATGCTTTGCTCTTGAATGAAGAATCGGATTCTTTGTGAAATTGATGGCACTAATGTTATCACATTTTATCTCTGTGCACGATTCTTCAACACCAAAGTCTTTTAACTGTTGCCTTCTCCATAAGATTTGAGAACAACAACTTCCAAGAGCCACATATTCTGCTTCAGCTGTTGAAAAAGCTACGGTACTTTGTTTTCTTAAAAACCATAATACCAACTTGGTGCCCAGCAGTTGACATGTGCCTGAAGTACTTTTTCTATCTATTTTGCATCCGACTAAATCTGCGTCTGAATACCCAAGGAGAGTAAAGTCTCATGCTTTGGAATACCACAGACCTAGCTTTGGGGTTGTTGCAACGTACTTGATGATGCGCTTTGCCGCACTTAAGTGAGATTATTTGGGATTTGATTAAAATCCGGCACAAACACATACACTAAATAAAATGTCAGGTCTAGATGCAGTAAGATAAAGAAGCGAACCAATAATGCTCCTATATAGCTTCTGGTCTACATTCTTTCCTCCTTCATCTTTATCCAGTTTTGAAGAGCTTAACATTGGTGTCTCTGTTTTTGCAATTCACCAATCCAAATTTCTTGATGAGATCTTTCACATACTTTTCTTGGTGAATGAAAATACCTTCCTTTGATTGTTTAACTTGTAATCCCAAAAAGAAAGTTAACTCACCTATCATACTCATCTCGAATTCATCTTGCACACATATAGAAAACTTCTTGCATAGATTTTCATTAGGTGATCCAAAAATGATATCATCAACATAAATTTGAATAAGTATAAAATATTTTCTTTCTCTTTTAATAAACAAAGTAGTATCTACTTTACCTTTAACAAAATCATTTTGAATCAGGAATTTACTTAACATTTCATACTAGGCTCGAGTTGCTTGCTTCAATCCATACAGGGCATTTTTCAGTCTGTAGACTGAGTCTGGCTTTCTTGGATATTCAAAATCAGGTGGTTGTTCCACATAGACCTTTTCTTGGATGAATCCATTTAGGAATGCACATTTTACAATCATTTGGAATAACCTGAAATTTTTATAGCAAGCAAAAGCAAGTAATAATAATTGCTTCTAACATTGCTACTGGTGCATAGATCTCGTCATAGTCTATTCATTCTTCTTGCGTATATCCTTTGGCTACGAGTCTTACTTTGTTTCTAACCACTTTTCCTTTCTCGTCCACTTTGTTCCTAAAAACCCATTTAGTTCCAATAATGGACTTACCTTTAGGTTTAGGAATTAGTTCCCAAACATCGTTGATGCTGAACTGTCTGAGCTCTTCTTGCTTGGCTTCAGTCCAACTTTCATTAGCCAATACTTCTTCTATACTTTTAGGTTTAATTTCATAAATAAGTGCCAAAGCACTAGACTTTCATCGCCGTTTGGATCTGGTGCGAATTTCTTCATCAATGTTGCCAATGATGAGTTTTTCGGGATGACTTGATTTATTCTTCCAGTTGTTGGTAGGTTTGAAAGTTTGCTGATCTTCTGCTTCAGTTGACTCTTTTGGTTCTTCCTATTGTTGAACTTCAAAAGTTTGAATCACTTCGGGGGAAGTATACTTTATGATGTCTAGAGCAGGTTCAGACTCTTCAAGTTGAGTCTGGTCCTCTTGAGTTTGCATAGAGTCTTGAAACTTGACATTCATAGATTCTTCGACAGACTGAGTCTTTTTCTTGAATACTCTGTAGGCTTTGCTTGAAGTTGAGTAGCCAAGAAAAATTCCTTCATCTGATTTTTCTTCAAACTTACCAGTTCAATCATTTGCATTTTTCAAAACAAAACATTTACAACCAAACACATGAAAATAAGAAACATTTGGCTTCTTCCCTTTAAATACTTCATAAGGAGTTTTCTCTAGAATAGGCTTCAAGAATACTCTGTTAATGATATAGCAAGCTGTAAAACTGCTTCAGCCCAAAAACGAGAGGAAATGTTGCTCTCAATTAAGAGGGTTCTTGCCATTTCCTGCAAAGATCTATTCTTTCTTTCCACAACCCCATTTTGATCTGGAGTGTATGGTGAAGAGAAAACATGTTGTAAACCAAATTCATCAAAAAAATTTGCAGAGTCTTGATTTTCAAACTCACCTCCATGGTCTGTACGAATGCTTGAAATAACATATCCTCTTTCATTCTGAACTTTTTTGGCAAATTTTGAAATATAAGAGAATGCTTTAGACTTATTTGCCAGGAAGAATACCCAGGTAAAGCGAGAGTAATCATCCACGATTACTAGGTAGTATTTATTTACACCAATGCTTTGAGTTCTAGTTGGTCCAAGAAGGTCCATATGCAGAAGTTGCAAAACACGATTAGTAGTAACTTGATTTATAGGTTTAAAAGAACTTTTAACATTTTTTCCCAAAATATATGGTGTGCATAATTCAGACTTTTGATAAGTCAAGTTGGGTAGTTCACGAACAAGTTTCTTTGAAGGAATCTTGGCAATCTGCTTCATGTTTACATGACCAAGCTTTCTATGCCAGAGATTTACTTCATCTTGAATGGAAATTAGACATTGAGAGCTTTCTGGTTTTATATCCAAAAGATAAATATTTCCATGTCTTCGTCCAGTAAAAAATTGAGATAAATCTTTACTAGTTCCCGAAACAAACGCCTTCTAGGAAATTGATTTTGAATCTAGTATCGCATAGTAAACTTATGTTGAGTAAATTGTAATTCAAACCTTCCACCAAGGAGAAATTGTTGATCGTGAGACTTCCAATCTTTACAGTTCCACATCCAACAATTCTTCATTTACTGTTTCCACCAAAAGAAACTTTTCCACTATTCATTTGCATAAGCTTTATAAAACAACTTGAATCTCCTGTCATGTGTCTTAAACAGCTACTATCCAAATACCATTTGATATTTTTCTTAATAGTGACCTGCAATCATGAAAGAACTCAAGTTTTCTTTGGTACCCATTTTTTCTTGGGTCCAGGGGAATTAGTACCAAAAACAGTCTTTGCCCGATTCCTCTTAACAAGTCTCCAAATCATGGGACATTCCTTCTCGAAATGTTCAAAGTGTAACTTCGGCCAACAGGTGTTACAAAAACTTTTTTAAAATGGTTTTTATAAAATGTTTTTGTAGGTGTTTGTTTGATTCTTTCCTTTATTTTGGGAAAATCAATTAAAGGAATAGTTTCTAGTGTCATACCCAAACCAAATTTGTTAAAATAGGGTTTTTGCACAGAAAGAATCTTTTCTAACTTCTCAAATCCTTTTGAAAACCTCTTTGTTATATTTGAAATGTTTTCTTTCAAGAAAATATTCTCATTCAAAAGAAAATTTGCATTTTTCTTTAAATCATCAAAACTTTTGTCTAGATTTTCAAACTTTTCTTTCTAAGAAATTTCTTGTTGCTTCAGTTTAGAATTCTCCATTTTTAGCTCGGAAATCATTTTAAGAGATATTTTTAGACTAAGACAGAGTTCATCTATATACTTTGAGACTTTAGTAGGGATTTTTAAATTACTAACCTCGACTTCCTGATCTAAGTCTGAGTCTGAATCTGTTTCAAAGTCTGAGTCTAATTTTGAATTTGCCATTAGACACATGTTGACATATTCATCATCACTTTCTTCGCATTCAGTATCACTCGACGTCTCTGCTTTGAGAGCCTTTTTGAATTTCTCTGTATTTCCATTCTTTTTCTTCAACAGAGGGCAGTTGGGTCTGATATGCCTTTTTTTTTTTTTTTTTTTTTTTTTTTTTTTTTTTTTTTTTGCATTTGAAGCAAATCATATCTTTGTTTATCTCATTATCTTCATTTGATTTCTTCTGAAATTTTTGAGTGCTCTGCTTCTTCCAGTTAAACCTTCTTCCTTTGTTGTTCAACTTCCTGAACTTCCTTATCATGAGTGCAAGTTCTTCATTGTCCAAGTCATCTTCTGAATTTGTATCATCAGAATCATCGTTAGATTTTAAAGCAATTGACTTCTTACCTTTGGGATCTTCTTCTTCATCGATTTGCTCCACTTCATATAATTGAAGTGTGCAAACTAATTCTTCTACTGACAAAGGCATGATCATCTGTGTTTCTCTTATTGAAATCTTAATGTGATTCCAGTCTTTGGAGAGTCCATGCAGCAATTTATTGACTTTCATTTACCCTGAGATTAGTTGTCCATGATATGCTAGATCATTTACAATCTCTGTGAAACGACTGAACATATCAGTGATGGATTCTCCTAACTTCATCTTGAAGGCTTTATACTGTCCGAGTAGTATATTGATTTTTGTTTCTTTAACTCGATCAGTTCCTTTATATGTAACATGCAACTTGTCCCAGACTTCTTTTGTTGTTTCACAAGATGAAATTTTGTTATACTCAGTAGGAGATAAAGCACAATATAAGGAGTAGATAGCTTTAGCATCAAGAGCTTGTCTCTTGGTTATGTCTACTTGTGTCATTTCGCCAGCATCTGCAACTTCCTTTCCTCTTTCTGAGGTTGATGTAGCTTTGGGAATGATCCATTTTTCTACCACATTCCATTCCAGGGGATCTTTCAATCTCATGAATGCTTTCATCTTGTTTTTTCAAACGTTGTATTCCTTCCCATTGAAGTAAGGAGATCTGGTGTTACTTTGGCCTTCAACCAATCCTGGAGCCAAAATACTAGCCATAGATCTTTAGCTTAAGAAGTAAGAACACTTCAGTAAATAAGCACACAAGCTCTGATACCAATTGAAAGGGCTAGTGCAAACACCTAGGGGGTGAATAGGTGAATGAAAATTTTCGCAAAACTTAGAAGAAATAGTTAGCTTTTAGAAGATGATTGACTAAGAACGTAATGAATATGCAGATATACGAATAAAAGTAAAGAGTTTAGGGAAAGAAAATTAGAACACAAGATTTATAGTGATTCAGCTTAGATTAAGCCTACGTCCACTCTCCCGTGCTGATAGCCCTAAGGCTGGATTCCACTATGAATCAAAAGAGATTTTACAACTTGTGATCTTCAACTTTCTCAGTGATAAGTTTCTACTGGTCTCTCACAAAGTCTCACTAAGTATTTCTCTCTTTTTGTATACAGTTGTGAACTTAACAAATGAAACAGTAAGTAACTGGAGATCTTCAGACTTTGGAATTCTTCTTTCGTGCACACACTCGAACAACTTAAGAGTCCGCCTTAAATACTCCTTCATGCCTTCATAATCGTTGGCACTTACCAAATGAATTCTTCCAATCTACCCGTTGGACAGAATCAATCAAGGGAATCTTCAAGTCGTTAGATGATTGTGATGAAAGCCCGTCAATCTTGTTCGGCCATACAATCAGGATCTTTGGTTTCCATAAGTAGAACCTTCCAAGTTTACTCGCCTTTCACATGATCTTCATATCGGAGTAAGTTCCAATAATCAATTTAGTAAATGCTAAATCCAGCCATAAGGTCTTCTAAAAACCATACGGAACGAATCCTTGAAGATAATCCCACATATGGATAAGTCTTTATTCTTCGGTTTGGAAAACTGTCGGTGAGGGCAGACTTTTTAGACTAAAGTCTCGCGGTCTTCAGATTTTGACAAAAGAGTCTGGAGTCCTTCAGATCATAACTTTTGAGTCTGCAAATCTTTAGACTAGACTTTTGGAAATGTTTTGTCAACTTCAAAACAGTAATTGAGTTTTCTCTAACATTGATGACAGGCAACTATGAAGTGGAGGCTGATCCCGGTCGTACATGCGTGCTCTATGGGACAGCGCCCGGTGGGTGCAAGGGCGGTCCGTGCCAAGCCTTTTGTAACAAATACTATGGCAATAAACATCCCACGGAGTTTTGCAGCGGGAATAATTGCTTATGTTTCTATCGTTGTTAAATCCCTAGAAGCCTTTGACCCTTTGCTAGAGAATTAAAGCCTCCTTTTCCAAATCCAGTAAACTCTTCCTTAAAATCAAAAGGGACATATCTCTCTCTCTCTGGGTTTGCTTTGAAATTAAAAATAGCATCGAGTTATTATAGATATTAAGAAAATTAGTAGTTGGTACGAGATACTATCAATTGTTTTTTAAACACGAGAGTGGATTTTATCTCTGTGTGTTGGTATGTGCGTCTGTAATATCATATTGAAACGTCAAATGGGCATAGCTCATGCTTAAAAAAATAAGCAAATAAACTTAGATATGAAATTAAAACATCCACCATTGACTGCAGAGGAAAAGACAGCCAATTGGTAGGGAATTCTTTTTTTCGTTGTGCCTTAGCCACGCAATCCACTAGCTTGTTCTTTTTTCAAATATTGACGAACTTGTTTTAAGTTAATGAAGATTCCAGTTTTTTCGACCCAAAAAAAGAAAAAAATGACTGACAAAATTTGTATAAAGTAAGTTACTCAAGCAAGGAGAAAATGGCTAAGAAATCACACGTTCGAGTCGATAGATCTATCATGCTCGATAATGAATAAGATCATCACGGGATTGGTCCATTTAATCAGCTCTTAAAGCCATAGCAACTCCCATCTTCTTGCTTAAAGGAAGCGAGTAAGACCACCCAGTACTAACTTTATAGAAAGATTCGGTCTTGCCTTAGATGATCCTTTGCCCCCCTTTTTTTTTTTGCTTTCCTAGATATTGAATAGGCTTATCCCCCAGAAAAATATTGAGTAGAAATAAGAACGAGAAAATGAAAAAAAGAGATGGAAGTTGTTAAGAGAATTTTAGAATATATACTAAAGAAATTTAGGTTATTTTTCCTTAATTTTCAATAACTCTTGTGATGGTGCAAATTCTCCTCATCTCTCTTTGATTGTGCATATCCTTAATTGATATGTTACTTAGATGTTATCTAATAGAAGTCTATAAAAAGGTTCATGTACTCTTTATAACAATAATAAAGAAAACTAAAGAAATTTCACTTTTTTCTATTCCACATGTTTTTATTGATTTATTTTAATCTTGTTAATAGGATTAGTGCTATCCTCTTTGCGCACGTGGTTCTTTTTCATTAGTCAAATTCCATGTGCCGCTCCTAATCCAACTTGCACATGAGAGGGGCTGAGATATTATCCTACATCAATTGATAATAGGTATATACAATAGGTCCTATATGCTCTTTCTATTAATCCAGTCTTCCTTTACTTTATAATTTTAGCTTTTGTGTTGGATTTTCTAAGGAAGTGATAAAACTGGGGTTATTTATATTACAAAATCTCTAGTTGAACCATAAAACTTTAGATCGAATGCTGAAATTTTTGAAGAATTTGATGAGAAAGTAGTTTCCAATCACTACATTCAAGCCTTCCAGGAATTGAAGGAAGACCAAGTACGGAATTGAGATTACAAGGTTTAAAGTGGCTTCCTGGAACTTGACTTGACTCAAACCAGCTGAAAAAAGCTCAATTCTTGTAGGATTTAATCTCAAGCCAATGAGTGCATCAAACTTATTAAACAACGCTAACACAGCAGCGAAATAATTGTTATCACCATTGGAAAGATCATAACATTATCAGCAAAACAAAGGCAAGTAAGCTTGATTCTTCTGCATATAGAGTGAAACTTACCAAAAACCACCATCGTCATCACAAACAAGTATGCAGATATAGAATCACCTCGTCTTGAACTTATCTTCCCCTGGAAATATCCAACAAGCTCCCCATTGACATTACTAGAAAGCCTAAGAGTAGTAACGCACTCGTCTACCCTGTTAAGGATCTGAGGAGGAATACCAATAGCTGGAAGCATGAACTCTGTAAGAATCTCCAATCAACAGTCAAAGTCTTTCGCAATGTCAGCCTTCATAGTGCATCCATCGGTCACATTCTTCAAGTGTGATCCCTTGAAAATCCCATGAGCAAAGAGAATATTGTCTCCAATCTGCCTTCCGTCAATGAAGGCAGACTGACTAGGACGAATAAAATCTTTCACGAAAGTCTGAACCATGTTTACAGCATGATATTGTACTGGAAATCGTTTTTTCTTTTATCGGAGGATTGGAAATCGTTTTTACCAACTTTTAATTGTGCAGAGAAATACATGTCCTGGCTGTGATTCCAGAACCTGGATCAAAGAGGATAGTCAACTATTGTTGCATCCGGGTTTATGCTGTCCTTGATGGAAATTGTAATGTCACTCGTGTGCCCACCATTAGATGAGGGCGGAGGGACAATTTGTGTGACAATACAAATGACAAGAACTTAGAATAATGAGATGTGGAGTGGAATTGTTCACTTCTTATGCCGCCCCTGCTCTTCTTGATTTTCACTAATCAGGATATCCTCGATATCCATTCAGTATTTGAGTATTTCACGAAGAAAATAGCCTTTGGTGAAGGTCGAGTATGATTCCCCTCAGATAAAGCGTGTTATGCATTATTTAAAGGACATCTTATGCGATCATCTGGCATAAAATTAGGGGAGTTGTCTACACATATACAGGAAGACATCTTTCCAAAGGAAACCTCTCTCTCTAAATTTAAATGCACTTTGAACCTCAAATTTTGCATCAAAAAAATTTATTAAAACCTGGTTCATCTCTAAGAAGCCATCAGGGTGGTATTTTCTCGTAGAATGGACCTTTACATATACGTGTCATGCATTGTCAATTTAAATCTAGATCTCCATCTCTTCGCAGAATTTGAAATTTCAAGCAAATTTCTCGACCCTTCATGTATAAGCCTCGAGATTAGTCAGACTAAATAATCTCCTAAAAGCTTCACACTGGGATTGTCACCGAGGACGGCAAACATAGTCAGCACTTGGGTAATCCACCTCCACTATAATGCTGTTGTTGAGACGCATGAAATTTCGCCAATTTGAGGACTAAGTGAACTAATCTACCAAACCAAATTTCCTTAAGCGATCTCTACCCTTGAAGTTTATCCAGAAATATGAGAACTTCGATTAAACTCTAAGTATACATCTATCGTTTTCTTCAACAGAAAAGGAAAGTACTTGAATACTAACATATGTCAAGAGAAACAGTAGCCATAGGAAGTATGAAAAGGAATTGAATAATTTGCTTGAGGCATAGGAAATATTTGATCAATATTTGTGATATTCAAGACAAAAAGCTAATGGATCCCAAAGATAGTTAGACCCACGACTTTATTTCCAGTCTTCGATCATTTCCAAAGCAAGGATTGAAAAGCTATGTGCACAAAGAAAAGAACCCCCCAACCACCCATTTCCAAAATGTGAATGTAACAAAATCATAGGATTGTGAAGTGGTTTTTTTTTTTTGGAATTCGGAGATTTGATTCCTCCATTATTTGTGCCACCATGTCTCTAGAGATTTAAATTATTCTCCTTCACAAGGAAATGAAGGTTGGTATGGCCAGTCGCCCTATAAATAGGAGCACATGGATACACACAATGACCTCCAAGGAAAATATATAGAATCAGAGGAACTGATCAATATACTTGAGGAGGCTTCTGCAATATTTGGAGACATGAAGATGAAGAGTCTCTGCGTGCCCACGATGCTTCTACTTTTTGTCCTCTTCATTATGTGTAATCTTCTTCCTTTCCCCCCATTTTCACCATCCCTACTTTCCTTCTCAAAGGAGGATGAACGCGGTTAAAGAAATTGCGACAAGATTATGTTTTCTTCACGGGTTCAATCGTTTGAAATTTTGTGTCTTGATGACAGGCAATTATGAAGTGGAGGCTGGTCAGGAATGTATGAAGTATGGGACAGCACCGGGTGGTTGCAAGGATGGTCCGTGTCAATCCTTTTGTGACAAATACTATGGTGATAAGCATCCTACGGGGTTTTGTAATGGGAACTATTGCTTATGTTTCTATCGTTGTTAATGGAGCTATCATTCTCGATGATGAATAAGTTTATCATGGAATTCAAGAGAGGCCAAAGTAAAGGAGACTAATTCACCGGCTCTTCTTAATTAGCATACTAGATTGAACGAGATCTGTTCAATCAGCTCTCAGTGCCATCGCATCTCCTATCTTCTTGCTTAAAGGGAGTGAGAGAGACAACCTAGAATTAGCTTTTCTCAAAAGATAAGGTTTTGCCTTATGTAAATTCTTGCCGTCTCTTTGCTTCCCTGGATATTGAGCAGGCTTTTATCCACGGGAATTATATTGAGAAGAAATGAAAATGAGCAAAATTGAGAAAAGAGATGGAAGTAGTAAAACCAGGGATACTTACATCCAGAACTATATAGTGAACGAATTGACAGAGAAGAAAAAAGTTAAGGATTTGGACTGTAGGAAGAGAATTATTAAATATCAGACCCAGTTTAGGAATCAATCTAAAACTGGTGGGATAAGGGAGATTCAAATTTAAACAAAGAATGAGGGCAAGTTCAAAGGCAAATATGCGATAAGGGCATCATACCGATTATTTGTCATTCTGTTCAAATTCCGTGTTATTCTTGAACGGTTAATCTCTAGATCGAATGCAGTTTAATGCTGAAATTGCTGAAGGATTCGATGAGAAAGCCCTGTGTAATCACTATTTTTGAGCCTTCCAGGAATCAAACGAAGACCCAAGTACCTAACCGGTAGAGCACCTTGTTTAAGGTGGGTATAATCCAAAAGTTCCTGTAACTTCACTTGGCTCAAAGCAGCTGAAGAAAGCTCAATTTCTATGGCCTTCAACCTCAAGCCAGTAAGTGCATAAAAAAAAAGCTAAGACAGCAGCAAAATAATCCTTTATCACCATCAAGAAAGATCTTGAGGTTATCAGCAAAACAAAGGTGAGTAAGCTTGATTCTTCTGCACACGGTGAAACTTAAATGAACCTCAAGCAGCAAGAACATCCAACAGCCTACTGAAAACCTCCATTATCATCACAAACATGTACGCAGATATAGGATCACCTCGTCTTAAACCTTTCTTCCCTGGGAAATATTCAACAAGCTTCCCATTAACATTAATAGAAAACCTGAGAGTAGTAATGCACTTCTCAACCTAGAGGAGGAATACCAAAAGCTGCAAGCAGGCATTGTGTTAATTTTTTCCTTTTTTTCGACAAAATATTGAAGTTTAAATAATGTCAGAGTAAGGAAATGATCATTTCTGACAAGGCATAACCGTAAATTTATTCCTCTTTCCTGAGAAGTGTTCGCATTAAACATGTCAGTAGAATAACATTATTTGTCGTATGATGAGTACCTATGTCCATAAATTCCGTGAATGCCTCATGCTTGAAGTACGCGAGCTTCAAAAATTGTCCGTGTTTTACAAACTACATCTAATCATATGCGTACACATGCAGATGCAATATCGGTGGCTGACGAGAGATTTTTTCTTTTTGGCGCGTAGTTGAAGAAAGTGCGAAAGTACGAGGACCAAAAGTACAATTTTTCGACAGCGAGGTCAATTTTTGCGATGTGGGGTGGAAATATTCACTCCTTATGCTGCCCGTGCCCTTTCTGATCTTCACTAATTAGGACATTAATGATATTCATTCGCATTTTGCACATCATATATGAATTCGAGAATGATTAATTGGATTGATCTACAACCCAAAAGAAGAAGAAGAAGAAGAACTAAACATGTTTTTTTAGTAGGTAGTCCACCTATAATAGACCTGTAATTTAATTGACATCATGGTAATCCAACGTTCGGTTCAGTTTTTGAGTATTGTACAAAGAAGAGTGAGCCTTTTGATTAAGGTGAAGTAGGATTCCACTAAGATAAAGTGTGTTATGCATTAGTCCTTAGGCGTTTATCTTGCATAATATTAGTGAATTGCTTTAACTTATATAGTAAGAGATCGTCCCAAAAGAAAATCTCTCTCCCACAACGCTAAATTCAAATGCCGTTTCGAACCCTCAAATTCTTTATCAAAAGAAGCCATCAAAAGGGTAATTTTCTTTTGGCATGGACCTGGATATAAATGAGTCATTTGTCCATTTAAATCTGGATCTCCATCTTTTCACAGAATTTAAAGATTCCAAGCAAATTTCTCTACCTTTATGGATAAGCTTCAATGTGTGGAGCCCCTTATTCCATTCTTTTTTTTGTCGGTCCTTATTCCATTTAAGATTTGGTGATTTTAGCCGTTCACCTGTACACCTGTCTAACAAAAAGATATTACAAAGACACTTTCCACTTAATTTGATGAATGTAGCTCGTAAAACGAAAGTAAAAAAAACAAGCGACTTCACAATGTTAGGATGTGACAAAGTGAAAACATCATACAATATGTTTTCCTTTAGTTTTATGATATTTTATAGAGAGTTATAGTGTTTGATCGTAATTAAATACACATGATATTATCAAACGCATTATGTTTTAGATTTTGGTATGTTGCCCCACCGTTGATGATGTTCATCGTAAGTATGTACAACATACTGTAAATTATTAGAAAATGTAATTTTTTTTTTATATATTACAATTACGATAGCTTATAAAGGATATGCAACATCGCGTCATGAGTGCAAAACTTTATAAAATGTCGATTTTTTATCGGTGATCATTGCTGCACTTTATCATAGCCAAGTGAATGATATGATTTTTTTTTTTTTAACAAGGTGTAGAAATTTTAGCATGTATCGAAGGTAAAATGTAGTAGAATGTGAATATGTTTATTGTGCAAGATTGTTCATAAAGGAAGAATGGGATGAAAATTGAGATTCAAGAGACGCAGTCAGCAAGAACAAAGAATGTTTTTTAGTTTTCATTTTCTTCTCAGAGAGCTGCCTTATTTTCTTTACGGAAAGCAATTGAACGGCCTGTAAACATTCGGTGGCCAGATTTTCTTGAAATTGTAGTAGTGACTTAGAATACACCCTGATTTTGATTATGATGACAACTTTCTTGATCATGTAAGGGACGATTTAGCAATTCCACAACACTCTTTCGATACCCCATTTTTGCACTAATTCCTTGAAATGCAAACTTTGTTTTGTTTTTTTTTTTTTGTTTTACAATATTTGTCGTTATTCACTAAGTGGGTAATTAATTATAATGTCACATTACGTCATGTTATAAGAGTGCCCAATGAATTAATTTATACTTCCATGCCTACCTAAGAGAAAAGAGCTCAATTTGTAAAATTCAACACGACTTGATAAATTAAACTTGGGTCGCCTTTTTCCTATATGCACTTGTTATCATCTATCCCTGATTAAGAGAAACTTTCTCGCATCAGTCTTCTGTTTCGTGACTTATGAACATGGATATTATGCAGGTTTGAATTTAGCTAAATCTATGTCTTCGTGATATGTAACCTATGAATCACAGCTTGAGCCATGGATGGAAGAAAATATGTCTCTTTCCTAAGAAAAATTCATACTAATCCTCCCACTTTAAGCCTTTGAAGATCCGATTAATTTATCTTTATTTAGTGGAGAGAGACTCTTATTTGCATATTAATGGAAGAAAATATGACTCTATCCCAAGATAAATCATAATACTCCACCTATGTTTAGTGTTTGATGATCCGACTCTTTTATCTATCTTTAGATGCAGGTCAAAATAGTTAGAGCTGAGTACGTATATAAAGATTGTTACGCATTGACACGGAAAGTTAGTCTTTTGATGAAGGTAAAGTATGATTCCACTAAGATTAGTGTGTTATGTATTGATTAAAGTTCTCCTTAGGCGGTCATGCGGCATAAAATTAGGGGAATTGTCTAAACATATATAGGAACAGGTCTTCCCAATAGAAAAGCTCTATCTCCCTCTCCATCTCTCGAAATTGAAATGCAGTTTTGAACCTCAATTTTTTATCAAAAGAAATGATTAAATTCTGGTTCATCGCTAAAAAGCAACCCGGAAGGTATTTTCTTGTGGAATGGACCTGTATATAAATGTGTCATGCATTGTCAATTGAAATCTAGATCTCCATCTTTTTACAGAATAAAACATAATACGACACGCCTAACTTTATATATTGACACGATCAACACTTAGTACTCCACCTTGACTATAATGCTACAGTTGTTACGCGTGAAATTTCACCATTTTAAGGCCTAAGTCAACTAATCTACCTAACCAAATATCCATTAGCAATCTCTATACTTGAAGCTTACTCACCATTTACCCATATTCTCCATGTTGAATTATACTCGTTCCTCTATAAATAAGATTGATGCACTATACTTGTTATTCATTCTTGAAAAGAAGACAAAACGTTTGAAATTTGAGAATGCGGATTACACTCTTTGTGGTGTTCCTGCTCGTTCTAAGTATTTCTCTATATAACAGAGTTCATGTCCAAATCATTAACAATTTGGCAGGAGAAGTAATGCTCACTGTTCATTGCGAATCCAAGGATGGCGACCTCGGCATTCATGTGATCGCTTCGAATGGCACTTGGGAATTCACGTCCCGGGCCAGCTTTATATTCGAGACGCTGTACTTTTGCAGGTTTGAGGGGCCAGGTCATTGTCACTATTTCGATATATACAGTGAGGAAAGAGATCTACTTCGATGCCGGAAATACTGTCCATGGAATATCTACCTGGACGGCCCATGTCTGAATAACAAAGACTGTGAGAGTTGGAATCATCCAGATCCTTCGTGTCAATGTTGACGTTCGTGCTGTGTCATGCCAAGGGAAAAAAAAGAAGAGGAATAAGCAAAGGAGGTGTTAATTCGCCATGGTTAAGAGAATCTTATATCCTTCCCCTATGGATGAAATAATGACAGGTTGCCTCAATTTGTCAATGGTGATAATCCCCTCGTGAGTAACTTTTCTTTTCGTATATTCTCTTTGCTTAGTACTCATACGTAAATAAAAGAAAAAAAAAATCAATGAAAGAGCTCTTTTCTATTCCGTTGCTCGGTGAATTTAGCGAAGAGTTAATTTTAGTATACACTGATGGCATAAAAAATGAATTATATAGCAGTGTTACTAAACCTTAATTTGAAGACTATGACCATTTACATTCTCACCATCCCTCAAATTAAGAGGATGATCGCATATGTATATGGTATGTTCTGTTCATATTCGAGAATCGGGCTGAATAGAAAAAGTTCTCTTTTTCTGTCCTCGCTGAGTCGATTTAAGAGAATGCTCTTAATCTTGGGTGGGATCACTGGCATCATTCGAGAATTTACTTGACAGTTTTTTAAATTAGCTAACTCTATGATTTTACCTTAGCATTTTATGGTAAACACCGTCGGTTTCATATCCCATGGTATATTCTTCGGGATCAAGCAATGGTTGCTTTCGCAACATGTCGCAACGTGACCATATCGACGGGGGTCAAAATCAATGTACTTCTTATACTTTCAAAATGGGTCACTTCTGATGATAAGCAGCATAGGGTCATCCGATTATCTTGACTCCATCACGTTTCCAGCTCTTATACCAAATTAGTATTTAGGAATTTGCTACTACGCTTCTCAGTGTGGATCTAGATCTCCATCTTTTCACATAATTTGAAATTCAAAGCAATGTCTCTACCCTTATGTATAAGCTTCAAAATTAATCAGACCGAATCATGTCCTAAAGATGGAATATGGTCGGTCATGTTAGAGAAATCTTCTTAAGATGTTTTGAAGTCGACAAAACATTTCCATTAGTCTAGTCTGAAGACTTGCAGACTCTATTGACAAAGTCTGAAGACCTCCAGACTCAAGATTCAAAGTCTACATTCATTGACAGTTTTCAGACCGACGAAGTTAAAGTTCTAGATTAAAGCATATCGTTATGGATTTGATTCATTTGGTTAAGGAATATCTCACGACTGGAGTTAAGCACTTCAAGATTTGTTATTTGTATTCGAGTAATCTAGATCCTCTAGATCTGCGAATTATACTTGGAATGTTCTACTTATGGAAACCTAGATACTGATTGTATGGGCGAGCGGGATTGATGGGCTATCGTCATTTTCCTTGAATAGCTCGAGATCTCTCTAATTGATTTTGTCCAATAGGTTGATTGGAAGAACTTCTTTGGAATGTGCCAACGGTATTGAAGGCATAAAGAAGTATATAAGGGAGACGTTCAAGTTGTTTAAGAGTGCCCGATAGAAAAATTTCAAAGTCTGAATCTCTTTGTTCTTTTGCGATCTTATTCGTTGAGCTATACTTGTAATCAAAAGAGAGACTGAATTTGGTGAGACCTTAAGGAAGTGTAGTAGAGTCTTTACACTGTGGAATCAAGGAAGTGAGACTGTAAATTCTCTTTTGATTCTTAGTGAAATCCAGCCGGTGGGCTGTCCGTGCGGGAGAGTGGACGTAGGCTTGGTCTAAGCCGAACTACTATAAACTTGGAGTCTTGATTCTCTATCCCTAATCCTTTTACTTTACATTGCATCTTCATACGTCTATCATTGTTTTCAATCTCTTAGTCTACCAATCGTTTAAAATTAATCCATTCCGTTATGATTTTTAAAAATCACTTTGTTCACCTATTCACCCCCCCTCTAGGTGCTTGTACTAGTCCTGTCAATTGGTATCAGAGCTTGTGTACTCATTCATTTGAAGTGTTTTTACTTCCGAGTTAAAGATCTATGGCTAGTATGTTGCCTACAGGGTTGGTTGAAGGTCAAAGCAACACCAGACCTCCTTACTTTGATGGAAAATACTACAGCATATGGAAAAATAAGATGAAAGCATTTCTAAGATCGAAAGATCCCTTGGAATGGGAAGTGGTAGAAAAATGAATCATTCCTACTGTTGCATCAGCATCAGAAAGAGGAAAAGAAGCTGCTGTTCCTATCGAGATGATTCAAGAAGAAATAACCAAGAGACCAGCTCTTGATGCTAAAGCTATTTACACTTTATATTGTGCTTTATCTCCTACTGAGTATAACATAATATCTTCTTGTGAAACAGCAAAAGAAGTCTGGGATAGGCTGCACATTACCTATGAAGGAACTGATCGAGTGAAAGAGACAAGGATCAATATCCTTTTGGGACAATATGAAGTCTTCAAAATGAGATTAGGAGAATCAATCACTGATATGTTTAGCCGTTTTACTGAAATTGTGAATGGTCTAGAATATTAGGGACACCCAATTTCAGGACAAATGAATGTCAACAAACTACTGCGTGGACTCTCTAAGGACTGGAATTATATAAAGACTTCGATAAGGGAAACACAAAGGATTGCACCACTTTCTGTAGATGAATTGATTGGAACACTTCAGTCTTACAAAGTGGAGCACACCAATGATGAAGAAGACTCCAAAGGTAAGAAGTCTATTGCTTTAAAGTCTAATGATTATTCCGATGCTACAGACTCTGAAGAAGATCTAGATGATGAAGAACTGGCACTTATGATTAAGAGGTTAAAAAAGCTGAACAAAAAGGGAAGAAAATTCAATTGGAAGAAACAAAGCTCTCAAAGATTTCAGAACAAATCAACTGAGGATGATGATTCCAACAAAGAAGTAACTTGCTTCGAATGCAAGAAAAAGGGACACATCAGACCCAACTGTCCTTTATTAAAGAAAAGGAAAGGAAAGGCTGAGAAATATAGAAAGGCTCTCAAAGCAGAAACATGGAGTGATACTGAATGTGAAGAAAGTGATGATGATTATGCCAACATCTGTTTAATGGCAAAATCGGAATCAGACTTAGACCTCGAGATAGATACAGACTCAGACTCAGACAGTGAGATTGAGGTAAGTAATCTAAAAATTCCTGTTAAAGTCTCGAAATATATTGATGAACTATGTCTTAGCCTCAAAATCTCTCTTAAGAGGATCTCCGAATTAAAAAGGGAGAATTCTACATTGAAGCAACAGGAAAAATCTTGGAAAGAAAAATTTGAAAATTTAGATAAATACTTTACCATTTTAAAAGAAAACTCAGACTCTCTTTCAAAAGAAAATACTCATTTAAAAAATGACATTTCAAGCATCTCAAAAAGATTTTCAAATGGATCTGAAAAGTTGGATAAGATTCTTTCGATACAAAGACCCTACTTTAACAAATTAAGTCTTGGTATGACTCCTGAAACTATTCCTCTAATTGATTTTCCAAAGGTAAAGGAAAGAATCAAACAAAGACCTACGAAAGCTGTTTATAAAAATCATTTTCAGAAAGTCTTTGTAAAACCTATTGGTCGAAATGCTCTCAAATGTTCAAAGTGTTAAAGCTCATAATACTTTGAGAAAGAATGCCCTATGGTTTGGAGACCTGTTAAAAGGGATTGGGCAAAGAACGTTTATTGCACTAACTTCACCGGACCCAAGAAGATATGGGTACCAAAGAAAGCTTGAATTTTCTCTTAATTGCAGGTCACTATCAAAAGGAAGATCAAATGGTATTTGGATAGTGGCTACTCAAGACACATGACAGGAGATTCAAGTTGCTTTATAAAACTTGTCCAAATAGATGGAGGGAAAGTTTCTTTTGGTGGTAACAACAAAGGAATGATTATTGGTCATGGAACAATAAAAATTGGAAGTCTAACAATCAATAATGTCTCCTTGGTGGAATGATTGAATTACAATCTACTCAGCATAAGCCAATTGTGCGATACTGGATTCAAGATCAACTTCTAGGAATGAACATGTTCAGGAACTAGTAAAGATTTCTCTCAATCTTTTATTGGACGTAGACATGGGAATATCTATCTTCTGGATGTGAATAAAGAAAGATCACAATGCTTAATATCAGTACAAGATGAAGCTAATCTATGGCACCGAAAGCTTGGCCATATCAACATGAAGCAAATTGCCAAAATCTCTTCCATGAAGCTTGTTCGAGGATTACCTAATCTCAATTACCAAAAGTCTGACTTATGCACACCATGCGTATTGGGAAAACATGTTAGAAATTCCTTCAAACCAATAAATCAAGTTCCACTAATTGTGTACTGCAGCTCCTGCATATGGATCTCTTTGAACCAACTAGAACTCAAAGCATTGGTGGGAAAAGGTTTTGCCTAGTAATAGTGGATGGTTTTTCACGATTTACTTGGGTCTACTTTCTTGCAAGTAAGTCTGAGACTTTCTCTCATTTTTCAGAATTTGCTAAGAAATTGCACAATGAAAAAGGTTATACCATTTCAAGTATTCGTACAGACCATGGAGGTGAGTTTGAAAATCAAGACTTTGCTAAATTTTGTGATAAATCTGATTTTCAGCATAAATTCTCCTCTCCATATACACCATAACAAAATGGGGTTGTGGAAAGGAAGAATAGATCTTTACAAGAAATGGCAAGGGCTCTTTTAATCGAAAGTAATATTTCTTCACGTTTTTGGGCTGAAGCTGTTTCTACAGCTTGTTATATTATTAACAGAGTATTTTTAAGGCCAATTCTTGAGAAAACTCCTTATGAAATTTTTAAAGGAAAGAAACCAATGGTTTCGTATTTTCAAGTATCCCGAAAAATGCAAATGATCGAGTTGGTAAGCTTGAAGAAAAATCGGATGAAGGATTCTTTCTTGGGTACTCAACTTCAAGCAAAGCTTACAGAGTATTCAACAAGAAGACTCAGATTGTGGAAGAATCAATGAACGTTAACTTTCAAGACTCTCCACAAATTCAACCGATTCAGACTGAAGAGTCTGAACCTGCTCCAGACTCCACAAGGTCTACGTCCCCTGAAACAGTTCAGATCCCAGTAGAAGAACAACGAATTGATGTTGAAGGATCAACTCAAGAAAAAGATCAACAACTTGTCAGACTGTCTAGTAACTGGAAGCATAAGTGTAGTCATCCTGAAGAACTCATTATTGGTGACGTTAATGAGGGGATTCGTACAAGGTCCAAAAGGCGAGAAGAGTCTAGTGCTGTGGCACTTATTTCTGAAATAGAACCCAAAAATATAGAAGAAGTCTTAGCTGACGAAAGCTGGATTGAAACAATGCAAGAAGAACTCAGGCAATTCAGCATTAACGATGTTTGGGAATTAACTCATAAGCCAAAAAGGTAAGTCTATTATTGGAGCTAAATAGGTTTTCAGGAACAGAGTTGATGAAAAAGGAAAAGTGACAAGAAATAAGGCAAGACTCGTGGCTAAAGGATATATGCAAGAAGAAGGGATAGACTATGATGAGTCTTACGCTCCTGTAGCAAGGTTAGAAGCAATTAGATTATTATTTGCTTTTGCTTGCTATAAGAATTTTAGGTTATTCCAAATGGACATCAAAAGTGCATTCCTAAATGGATTTATTCAAGAAGAAGTCTATGTGGAACAACCTCCTGGATTTGAAGATCCAAAGAAACCATACTATGTGTTCAGACTTAAAAATGCTCTATATAGATTAAAACAAGCTCCTCGAGCTTGGTACGAAAGGTTAAGTAACTTTTTAATTCAAAATGGTTTCATTAAAGGAAAAGTAGACACTACCTTGTTTATCAAAAGGGAAGGTAAAAGCTTTTTACTCGTCCAAATTTATGTTGATGACATTATATTCGGATCATCTAATGAGACTTTATGCAAGAAATTTTCTAAGTCTATGCAGGATGAATTCGAGATAAGCATGATGGGTGAACTATCTTTCTTTCTTGGTCTACAAGTGAAACAACTGAGAGAAGGAATTTTCACTCATCAAGAGAAATATGCAAAAGAACTTGTTAAAAAGTTCGGACTAGAAAATTGCAAAAAGACCGACATACCAATGTCAAATTCTTCGAAGCTAGACAAAGATGAAGGAGGAAAGAAAGTCGACCAAGAATTATACAGGAGTATCATTGGTTCAATTCTTTATCTTACTGCGTTTAGACCTGACATTTTGTTTAGTGTTTGCATTTGTGCTAGATTTCAATCAGATCCTAAAGAATCTCATCTAAGTGCTGCGAAACGCATCATCAAATATGTTGCAACGACTGCTAAGCTTGGTCTATGGTATCCCAAGGAAAGTGACTTTACTCTTCTTGGATATTCAGATGCAGATCTTGCAGGATGTAGAGTTGATAGAAAGAGCACATCCGACACTTGTCAATTGCTTGGTAACATGGCAGTATCTTGGTTTTAAAGGAAGCAAAGTACCGTAGCACTTTCAACAACAGAAGCAGAGTATGTAGCTCTTGGAAGCTGTTGTTCTCAAATACTATGGATAAAACAACAACTACGAGACTTTGGCATCGAAGACTCTTGCATCGAAATCAAATGCGACAACACCAGTGCAATTAATCTCACAAAGAATCAAATTCTTCATTCAAGAGCAAAGTATATAGAGATTAGACATCATTTTATTAGAGATCATGTTCAAAATGGAGAAGTCTTGATACAGTTTATCGACTCAAAGAATCAACTGGCATACATATTCACAAAGCCGCTTGAGAAAAGCTCATTTGTGTCTATTCGTTCAAGACTCAACATCTTATCTCTTAAAGACTGATGAAGCTCAAACTCAGGAACAAAATCTGAAAAGGATTAGACTAAAAAAGGTTCAGACTCAGAGGACCAAAGGTTACTACTGTAAGTTATTTTGGTTATAGTGCTTTTAATCTTTTAAACTGAAATCTCGAAAAGGTAAGACCGTATGTTAATCTCTAATTGATATTAAAAAGGCAGTTATCTTTTTGAAAAAGATGGTTATCAATTTTCAAAATGGCTGTTATTTTTAATAAGGCATTTTTTTTCCTTTTTCGTGACGTTTCAAATACCCTGTTTCGATTGTTTTATATACTGTTCTTCTTCCTCTTTATTTTCACTCAAAAACCCTAGAGCACAGATCTTCACTCTCTGTAATTCTTCTCTCGTGTTTAACCCTTAAGTACTCATCTTTCTTGCAAATCGAGTGTGAAAATCCTCTCAAAGACTTTGACAATGTCGCATCAAAGAAAGTCATCGAGAATAGCAAGTAGGGGACCACAAGTTATGGGTGAGGGGCCTACGCATTTCGATCTAACTGAAGAAGGAGACTCTCCAAGACAACAGGAGCATCAACATTCTCAACCGCGCAATTCCTCACCCGCTAGATCACCTGATCGTCTCCATCAACAAGTAGAGGAAGAGATCATTGAGGATGTAGAACCCGTAAGATCTCTTAAGCCCGCATTCACTTACAAGCTTTACTCCGTTTTGAAAGAAGGGGGTTCTGCAATGTCATTTATTGATGAGTTTCTAAAAGAAAAAGGGTATCGCAATGAGGCCCATTTCTTAAAAGTGATGGAACGTTCGGGAGTTGTTCCTGTTGGAACAGCGGAAAGGGCTTTCGCTAATTTTCCTAGTGATCCGCGTTTTGGAAGTGCGAATCAGCTTGAAGGAAAAGACGACGATGAAAAAATGTTTGTGCACTTTAAGCCAAGACTGGGTGTGGCTACAAAAATTCGAGGAAAGAGGGAAGAATTGTTTCGTTCTAAGGAACACAGAAAGGTTTACTCAAAGTTGCTAAAGCGTGGGGTCATGAACCCAAGAACTATGGACTTCGATTTCCTTGACCTGTTAAACATCAAGCTGAGGGAGAAGTTTGAAAAACTTCAACTTGTTCGTTTTTGCACTGAGATAGACACTGCTCATTCTGAACTGACCGCATATTTCTATTTGAATCTTAGTTTTCTTGATGTGAATAGATTTTCCTTCAGTGTTAGAGATAAGGAGTATGTGGTTGACATGGATATTCTTGATGATGTAATTGGTGTGGAAAGAGGGGCTTTCCAATCTATATCTGTGTCCGTTAGTCATGCGACCATGGAGCTTGCTAAAGATAGAATTGCTGAAGGGTGACTCTCTTATCTGAGGATGAGTGCATCCAACATACTGCTCCATAAGATCGTGATTAACTGTCTCAGACCCAAGTTCTGATGATGTAACTGTCTCAATTTTGATGTACGCCATCAAAATTGATTACAAGTTCTCCTTGCCTCACACTATAATGTTTCACATGTATAGATCCATGGCAAAGGACAAGGGCAAACTTCCTTACTCTGCGCTTATCACTCGTTTATTCAGACACTTTAATATTCAGCCTCCAAAGATTATGTGTGTGAGAACCATTGATCAAATGGTAATAGGGCTGAAAATGATCACAAAGATGCGTCTGAAGGATCTAAGCAAGGCGTTAGAGCGATTTAAAGAGAAAACCCCTATCAAGTCTAGACAAGACTCTGCTGTTGCGAAGAGAAAAGGCAAAGAACCCATGACTGTTCCATCCAAAAGAAGGAGAGCAATCATCTTACAAGATGAAGATGATGAGGAAGACATTGCTATCTCCACCTTTGCCTCACAAAACATTTAGCGTCTTGTTCCAGAGTCGGGAGAAGAGACTGAGAAAAGGAATGAGGAGACGGAATTGATGAGGGAAGAAGAAGACACAGAAAGAGCAGAAGCACATGAGCAGACAGGAGAACAAACTACAGGAGAAGGTCGTGAAGATTCTCCAGCAGAAAAGGAGAATCAAGATCATCATGACACTGAAGAAGCAGCTGAGCAAGAAGAATACTTTTCTCCACCCGAAGGCACTGAAATAGGGGGAGATGCTCCTAGAGAAAGTATTCCTCTACTAACTTTTACAAGTGCTAGTGTTAGTCGTTCTCCTATTGATGCAGAGGATGTATATGCCTCACAATTTTCTGAAGATGACCATGAGGCATCATCTCCAAATGTGGATCCTCGTGCTGATGTTCGATCATCTGGCTTTACTCCACAATCTGACCATGCTGAAGCAAGCACACAAACTAATAAATCTGCAGACTTTCAAAGGTTGCTTGAACTTCTTATGGAGCTTAAAGGCTAGGTCTATGCATTGGGATGCGAATTTCAGACTTTGCAGAATGCGCATCATATTATCTCCGTCACTTTGCAAGATCAAATTCGAGATATTCATCTTCAGATACAGGCAACTGCAAAGGGAACGGCTCTAGCACAACTGCAGGAGGATATGAAGAAGCTGGAAGACTCTATCAAGTCGATGGGAGATTTTCAGCTCTTTCGCATTCCTAGGGCATCTTGATTTTATCTTTCTCACCTTTTTTATGCTGACAAAAAGGGGGAGAAGTTGCAGATTTTAACTATTGGACAAATTTTTCAATGTTTTGCTGTTTTTGTTTGACTTGTTTGACTTTATCTTTTGTTTGGATTTTAGACTGACTTGAACTTTGGATTGCTTATTGCAGTACTTTAATCTATGCAGTTGATTTCGATGAAGATAACTAATAAATGTCTTTACAGGACTAACTCTTTTTCTATGGATGCAGATCTGTCATTATCTTTATCTTAATGAGATATCTTTGTTAGCTTAAATGTTGTATTGCAGGTCGATAGTATCCAAATCTTCAGGAAAGTTTTGTCACCATCAAAAAGGGGGAGATTGTTAGAGAAATCTTCTTAAGATGTTTTGAAGTCAACAAAACGTTTCCATCAATCTAGTTTGAAGACTTACAGACTCTATTGGCAAAGTCTGAAGACCTCCAGAATCAAGATTCAAACTTTACCTTCATTGACAGTTTCCAGACCGACGAAGTTAAAGTTCTAAATTAAAGCATATCGTTATGGATTTGATTCGTTTGGTTAAGGAATATCTCACGGCTGGAGTTAAGCACTTCAAGATCTGTTATTCATATTCGAATAATCTAGATGCTCTAGATCCGCGAATTATACTTGGAATGTTCTACTTATGGAAACCTAGATCCTGATTGTATGGGCGAGCGGGATTGATGGGCTATCGTCATTTTCCTTGAATAGCTCGAGATCTCTCCAATTGATTCTGTCCAACAGGTTGATTGGAAGAACTTCTTTGGAAGGTGCCAACGGTATTGAAGGCATAAAGAAGTATATAAGGGAGACGTTCAAGTTGTTTAAGAGTGCCCGATAGAAAAATTTCAAAGTCTGAATCTTTTTGTTCTTTTGCGATCTTATTCGTTGAGCTATACTTGTAATCAAAAGAGATACTGAATTTGGTGAGACCTTGAAGAAGTGTAGTAGAGTCTCTATACTGTGGAATCAATGAAGTGAGACTGTAAATTCTCTTTTGATTCTTAGTGAAATCCAGCCGGTGGACTGTCCGTGCGGGAGAGTGGACGTAGGCTTGGTCTAAGCCGAACCACTATAAACTTGGAGTCTTGATTCTCTATCCTTAATCCTTTTACTTTACATTGCATCTTCATACGTCTATCATTGTTTTCAATCTCGTAGTCTATCAATCGTTAAAAATGAATCTATTCTGTTACGATTTATAAAAATCACTTTGTTCACCTATTCACCCCCCCTCTAGGTGCTTGTACTAGTCCTGTCAAGTCATTCACTCTCTCACTCTAATAAATGAAGACGATTAGTACAAACTATTGTTCACAAACTATTTATCAAAGATTAATCCAAAGCCTATTATTGTTTTTGAGGTAAATGAGTGAGCCTTTGATGTACTTCTAACTCGTGTTGAACTTGCGTGCGCAACCATTCACTGTAAAAGTTTAAGAGACTAGAAAATGACTAGTATAAAAGATTTACGTACTGCATGTCGTACAAAAATTAAAAAAAGTAATAAATCTGAACCAACAATTTGCTCTTGAGGTAACTTTAATTATGCTATGGTAACACAACATGAGTGAACGAATGCTATAGCAAAAAAGGGGACATATGCTTGTACCCTTGATCCAATGCTCCATTTTTAATCTAGTGAATCACCTCAAATTGAATTAATTGTTAGATGTTATGGGTTTGAGAGAGAAGAAGCGGTTGCTTGAAGTATTACACCAAGAGACGTCAAGTTTGGAACGCTCAACAGTGTTACCTCCAGCGTAGGGAAACCCTAGAATTTTTATATGCAAGTTATTGGGTTCCGACCCATATGGACCCAAATAACCATGCTTTCACCTATTGGGCTTGTATGTGAACATATTATTTTGGATTATATTAACAATATATCCAACAATCTCCTCCTATGTTCACCATACAGCACAATCCAATAAGGCGGTCAATGTAATGTTCAGACAAACATGAATCATCCACATTCAGTCCAAGACAATCAACTCGGATCGATCAAAGAGTATTTTAGCAGTAAAGTATTAAACTAAATCATCATTTACTCATCATTCTTATCATGAATCTGTTCTGAGATTAACAAAATCCAAATCCCAAAAATAAATCTCAGACTCAGTTCACAGCTAATATATGCATAATAGTCAAGTATAAGTAGGCTAGTCAAATTAGTCCAAGGCTTTACAAATATAAGAAACAAGCATAATAATGTTCACAAAATAGAAATAGCAAAATGCAAGTCTCAAGTAAATGAACTTCATCAAAATAGGCAATACAGGTAAATTGTCAAGTCATGTACTTTAAATGATATATATTCATTCATCAAGTAGATCATCCTGGTCAGGATCCCACTCATTAAGCTCTCCTCCATCTCTGCCATCCCCTGTAGAATGTCAAATATGAATTTCATATTATCATGAATTCAATCATTTGAATAAAACTTAGCAACATTCCATTAGGTAGAGAAGAACATATATTGATGTCATAAAGCATCATAATATCATGTTCATAAGCATCAATCAAGTTTCATATATAATGAACAAGACCTAAACAATGTGATTTACAAAGAGTCATCAACTTAAGTTTATTTGTAGGAGAATAACTATTGTCTAGTTTCAAAGAACATGACCAATAGTCAAGTCACCTACAATAACCTAGTCATGTAATATCAAGTTTCAATTAAGAACAAGACCAGCAGGCTTCTTATGTAAATAATTGTTTCTATGTTTCTATTTGGAATGTCACAGTTATTGATTCTTTAGTGTCAAATAATCTAGCATCAAGTTTGGAATGAGATCATTTAACCAAAAAGGATAGTCAAACCTAGTTGAATTGTATCATCAAGTTTGGAATGACACAATTTTCCCCGATAGAACATTTGAATTAGGTTAAAGTCATCTTCATCAAGTTTGGAATGAGATAACTCACCATTTTCAAATTAGTCAGCAACTGTGAACATCGATGAAACATATAAATTGTGCTTATCATTGTAGCCAATAAAGAAAGATTCGATAATTCAAAACACACAATTAGAAGGTAAGTAAATGGTAGTTAAGACTTGCCTATGTAGTCTTTAACCCCAGTTCCCCCACTGTTTTGTATAATCGATCTTTAGGCATACCTTTGGTGAGAGTATCGGCTATGTTATCCTTCGATCTCACATTGATCAAGGTGATAACCCCTTATTCTCTCAAATAATTCAACAATGCATGTCTCAATCTCACATGTCTTCTCTTTGAATTAAAGAGAGCATTCTTGACGACTTGGACAGCTGCTCGATTATCACAGAATAGGCTCAAAGAATTAATCTTTAGTCGAGTCAAATGAATATTCATAATCAGATTATTTATCCACTATGCCTCTTCATTGGCTGAGGCTAAAGCAAAAAGTTCTGATTCCATAGACGACAATACAATACAAGTCTGTCGTTTGGATTTCCAAGTAATAGCAGCTCCACCCAAAGTGAATACATATCCACTAGTAGACTTACTATTTCTAATATCTGAGCACCATGAGGCGTCAGAATATCCATCCATAGTTGGAGGATAACCAGAATAATAATGAGCATAATCTTTAGTACCTTTAAGGTATATCACTAGCCTATCAAGGGCATCCCAATGCTCTTTACTAGGATTACTAGTAAAACGACTCAGCATACCAGCTGTAAAGGCTATGTCGGGTCTAGTGCAACTCATAGCATACATGAGACTACCAAGCAGTTTCGAGTACTTTAACTAATAAATGCTGGTCCCTTCATTAGAACTCAGTCTGTTATTATAATCACATGGTGTTTCACTTGGTTTACACTTATTGTATCTCCAAGTAGAAAGTAGCTGCTCAATATAATGAGTCTGGCTAAGGGAGATGACTTGCCGTTTAAAGCTTACTTTCATACCAAGAATGGTATTAGCAATACCAAGATCTTTCATGTCAAAATGCTTTAGCTAAAGTAGCTTTCACGTCACTCACTAGAGAATGATCGGAACCAAGAATTAACATGTCATCAACATACAAGCAAATGATGACTATCTTATTTGGCATAGAACGATGGTAAATGCATTTATCTGAATAACTAGACTGAAAGCCATAACTCTTTACCACTTTTTCAAATTTAAGATGCCACATCTTAGGTGCTTGTTTAAGACCATACAAGGATTTATTCAATTTACAAACTTTGTCCTCAAGACCTTTCATAACATATCCTTCCGGTTGTTCCATGTAAATTTCCTCATTTAAATCCCCATTTGAGAAAGCTGTTTTTACATTCATTTGATGCACTACAAAGTGTTCAATAGATGTCAAAGCAAGAAGAATTCTTATAGTTGATAGATAACACGCGGGTGAATAGACATCAAAATAGTCTATTACACTTTGTTGTTTATAGCCTTTAGCTACTAAACGTGCTTTGTATCTATCTATTGATCCATCACTATTCAGTTTCTTCTTCAACACCCATTTACAGCCTATAGCTTTAGCCCATTTTGACAAATTTACTAGCTGCCAAGTGTGATTCTGTAGCAGAGAACTCATTTCATCATCTATGGCTTCTGCCCACAGTAGAGATTCCCTAGATCTCATTGTTTCCTGATAGGATAATGGATCATCCTCAAGATGGTAAGCAACAAAGTCATCACCAAAACTTTTGGGAATTCTCTCTCTTGTAGATACTCTAACTGGAATTGGTTCAATAGCCAACTGTGTTGAATTAGTGTCAGAAGGGCTTGCTTCAGATTCTACAGGAGATTCTGAAATCATATCTATAGATCCAGAAACATTCAAGCCTTGATCTCTAAGAAACTTGTTGTCGAAGAACACTGCATCTCTAGATTCTATCACTGTGTTAGTAGATAGATCTAAAAACATATTTGCAGCGCTATCTTCTGCACTACCTAGATATACACAAGTAATGGTTCTAGATCTCACCTTAGGTTTCTTAGGATTTGGTATACTTACATAAGCAATACAGCCCCAAGTCTTAAGAGTATCATATCTACAAGAGTGCTTATGCCATATCTCATAAGGTGTCGTAGACAACTTAGAGTGCGGCAACCTGTTCAAGATGTGATTAGCAGTTAGAACTGCTTCTCCCCAGTAAGAGGAAGGCATGCCAGCTGTAAGTAACATAAGATTTAACATTTCAGTTAACGCTCTATTCTTACTCTCAACAACAACATCTGATTGGGATGAATAAGGAGCAGTGGTTTCAAGTATTATACATTATGAAGCACAAAATTC
The DNA here is from genome assembly GCA_017140595.1 of Eucalyptus curtisii. NCBI lineage: Eukaryota > Viridiplantae > Streptophyta > Magnoliopsida > Myrtales > Myrtaceae > Eucalyptus > Eucalyptus curtisii. The sequence goes on along the minus strand of CM029501.1, from coordinate 45,208,703 downwards.
CTTGAACCTTGACATAGTATATTCTCCTCTTCTATCACTCCTAAATCTCTTAATTTTCAAGTTGAGTTGATTTTCTACTCTAGACTTGAAAATCTTAAACTTTTCAAACGCCTCATCTTTCGATTTCAACAAATAGACATAACAATATCTAAAAAAATCGCCTATGAATGTTATTAGATACTTCCGACCACCTTTAGTAATGTAATTTCTAAAGTCACAAATATCATAATGTATTAACTCAAGAAGTTGTGTGCTTTTAGAAACCAACTTAAAGGGTTTTCTAGTGATTTTAGCATGTGCACACACTTCACACTTGTCAAATCAAATAGAAGTATCTAATGAAATGTTGTAAGTTTTAGCTAGATGTTGCATTTTCCTGTAATTCACATGTCCAAGTCTATTGTGTAACAACTTTGGATCAATCAAAGTAGAATTCACATAGTTTATGCTATCAGTATTTAAACTCAACCTATACATACCATTAACCATGAATGCACAATCGAAATAATATGAGTAAACTCATAGATATCAAATTCTTTTTAAGTAAATGTACTACTTTAACATGTTTCAGAGTTAGCAATTTACCTGAAGAAAGCACCAAATTTGTAGTTCCAGCATGAGTCACATTTGCCTCACCACCATTGCAATTTTCCACAGTGTCTTTCACTTTTGTGACCTCAATGAGTAAGTTCTTGTCATTTATAGCATGACAAGTAGCGCCACTATCCAACCACCACTCAGAAGAGACGCTAGCCTTTCCATTCTCCATCATTCCAATGAAGGCTTGAGGCTCAGATTCTCTAATTAGCATATTAGCCTCATTTTGTGGTGTGTCATTCTTTGGCTTCTTCGACAACTTACACTCTGCTGCCCAGTGACCCAACTTTCCACAGTTATGGCACTTGGTATTCTTCTTATTTTTAAAGATAGTCTTTTTGGCCTCTAACTGTAAAGATGATTCACCTTTTGGTGACTTGGACTTTTTCTGAGGTTTATTGGAATGTGAAACTAAGTTGGCAACTGACTTTTGTTGTCCCACTTGTTCCAAACTCTTCCTAGTAATATTTTGATCCTCAATGTGAATATACCTCTTTAATTCATCTAGTCTCATCTGTACCTTCAGTCTGTGCATTTCAGTCTTGAAAGAACTCCATTCAGTTGGTAATTTGTTCAACACAAGACCGACAAAGAGATTATCGGACATATCAGAATTATCATCTTTCAGCTTGTTCCTCATGTTCTCAAATTCAACTAACTAAGATGTGATGCTTAAATTCATAGTAAATTTAAAGTCAAAGAATTTCTCCGCTAGGAGAGTTTTAGATAGCCCATCTTGTTTTTGGAACTGAGCATTCAAGTGATCCCATATCTCTTTTGCCGTCTTATACTCACTATAAGTCATAGCCAGGTTATGATTTAGAGAGTTCAACAAGTAATCTCTACAAAAATCATCATCTTTGTTCCATTGATATTCATCCACATCTTCAGTGGTAGATGCAAAATCACTCAATACAATATAGAATATGTCACGTTCTTTCATGCCAAATTGAACATGTAATTTCCAGCTATGAAATTCAGTAACATCAAATGATTGTAACTTTATAATATCATAAGAACTACGCTTTGCCATTTTAATCAGAGCAAAGTATTAGAAAGAGTGCACCTTGGAGTCCTCAGAGCCACAAAGTCGAATAACTCCCCTAACCTTGATCAAACAGCTCTGTAGAGATGGAATTTGCCAAAACAAACCCCAAAAACAAATCTGGAGCACCCAAAAACCTTGAGGTGGACTGCCCTTGTCGTCGAAACTCGTTGGAAATTTCCGCCGCTGAAATTCGCTGGAAATTTTGTCCCCGAAATTCGCTAGAAATTCAAATGAAAACTTCAAGGTGCCGTAACTTCTTCGTCCGACCTCCGATTGACGCGAGTGACCACTTAAAACATTTGTATCGACGAGTAGAACAAAGCCCGAGTGGTTTCACCCTCTAAAATTGGCTATAATTTTTGGGTTTTTGAATCAAAGATTTCGGTCACCCGAATCTTCAAACTTAGATCCCGGCCAATATCACCGTCGAAATCAAAAGTAAATTACACCCATGAGTTTGTCTTGACGAAATCTTCAAGAAGACACCTTATTCGCTCAAATCCAACACGAACATAATACTTCAAGATTGTTGGAGGTTATGGGTTTGAGAGAGAAGAAGCGGTTGCTTGAAGTATTACACCAAGATACGTCAAGTTTGGAACGCTCAACAGTGTTACTTCCAGTGTAGGGAAACCCTAGAGTTTTTATATGCAAGTTATTGGGTTCCAGCTCATATGGACCCAAATAACCATGCTTTCACCTATTGGGCTTGTATGTGAACATATTATTTTGGAGTATATTAACAATATATCCAACATTAATATGGTGTGCGCACTAAATATAATGATTTGGAGGGACATAAGGATACCAAAGATTAGTCGAAAGCTTGATGAATCTGGAACACATTATATCATAATAAAGTAATAGCAATAATAACCTATATATCCTTTATTTTTCTTTTTGAGCAGAGAATCATCATAATTCTCCCATAATTATGAGGGTCATTAAAACTGAGATTTTTCTTGCTTTATTTAGATAATGAGGGATTTTTCCTTGGATTTCTCATTAATGGTAAAATAGCTAACAAGCATAATGAATATGGTTATATAAAGGGTGGTGCCAACGACAATATTCCATATAATTTACTTCTTTCTCTATCAAAAAGAAGATCAGAAGAATGTCGAAGGTCATAAAACAACCTTACCCACCTTGTGGCGATGGAATGTGCACTGATCCCAAGGGTACGGTGTTGTTAATGTACATCAGCCCTTTCCCAAATATGAGCCATTAGTCACTTGAATTTTTGGCCATATGAAATTTAGTAGTGTGCATGGATGACAAAGCATTCGATGTAGTTGAGTGTGACGTCATAATATGAGATCGAGGTTGAAAAATGACTGACTGCAGGGAATCGAATAACGTGGCCTAAGTTGGTGGGCCAGAATGGAGAGAAAGCGAAAGCTGTGATCGAAAAGGACAATCCGTACGTGACCGCCGTGCTGATACCGGTGGGAAAAGCAGCTGGGTTTACCGATTATTGCTGCAACCGAGTGTATGTTTGGATTGATGAAAAGGGCAATGTCTTCCAAACACCTATGGTTGGATGAAAGGGAAAAATTTATTTCCGAATAAAATAGCTCATGAAGCTACTTGATATAATAAATTGATACAATTAATCATTTGATGTGGCCCTATTCTATATATTGGCTTTGGATATGAGGCACGAGTGATTTTGACATGCGAGTGTGATCAACGCGTATGATTCTTCTTTGTGAAACTTAGTCTTGTATGAACTGGTTATTGTTACTAGAGACCTTATATCAAATTACTAAAGAGGTAACATTTTAACAAGAAAATTGATCTTCTAGACATGTTCATAAAATTAAAAAAGAAATTCAAAGAAGTTAGAGAGAGAGAGAGAGAGAGAGAGAGAGAGAGAGAGAGAGAGAGAGAGAGAGAGATTATCAAATGGACAATGTATCAAAGGTACAAGTTGTTAATTATGATTAGCCATTTATGCATTTTCAGAATTTTCATCTGTGGCCTTTTACCAGGCAACTTTACCTTAGCCAGTCCTCTATTATGGTCAAAGTACAAACAACATCCTCAAAATTTAATCTATGGGCTAGCAAGATCAAATACTGTCATTGGGTCTCTTCTGTCTATTTATTTTCAAAATAAACTTAATTGGTAATTTCTGACTAGTTAAATGAATTAATGTTACTTAGCTGCTTCACACAACTAGAAACAGAAAAAGGTCCACGAAATTGCACGTCTAAACTATCGAAATTGAGACTAGTAATGCTGTGGTTCACGTTGCAAACATATAGGTTTATGCCCGCGTGAGTCCAGCTTCGGATTATGCAAAAGATGAGTAAAAGAGAAACCGGCTCCAAATTGCTAAAGAGAGCTTCACTCATTTCTCACTTTAATAAATGATTAGAGTATTAACCAATTTTTAAGGTCTCTCTCATTTACATCCAAAGCTACCTATGCACTAAGGACTAATCCAAATTCCATTATTTTTTGAGGAAAATTGCGTGACCTTAAATGAGCTGTAACTCGTGTTGAACTCGAGAGCACAATTACATGCTTTAAAAGCTTAAAATATTAGAAAATTATGGGAATGAAGATTAATATTAATTTACATGTGAAGTTTAGCAAGAAAAACTCAGTTTGTATGAATTGACATCTGCTCTAGTGATAAGCGTGTCCTTTCTTGGCCTAGGACTTCCATTAGAATCAACGGATGTGTGTATTTGCCCCACCTTCAAGAGCATGGAATTTTGTATGCCATGGTAATTTACGCGTGCGAGGGGAGGCGTTATTGCTAAAATTGGGTGCTTGCACCATTGAATCACATGCATCAGTAAAATTGATGAATCCCATCAACTTTAATGATTCAATGGACGAAGGATACATATGGACTATCGTATACTAGAGATTAATGGGAACTTGAAAAATCTCGAGGAAACGCCTTATCATAAGTTATTTAACCTTATTTTGCCTTTTTTGGGAATACAATCGTCAAAATCCTCCCATATTAAGGAGAGTCATTAATGCCAGATTTACTAGAAGGATTACTAGCTTTACTTATATGACTATGAAGGAGTTTGTTTTAGATCTCATAATAGTAGCCGAAGCATTTACTGCCTCTAATATGCGAAATTGTATATGTAATGCGCATGCGACAACATTTATATAATTTGCATCTTACTTTTTATAAGGAAGATCAGAAACACATGGAATAATAAAACAACACCCTTACCTAGCTTGTGAGAGTTATGGATGCTCTTTCCGTGAATGCCTAAAAAAGGCTTATGTCCCTTTTATTTTATTTTATTTTATTTTATTTGTGTTTCTAGCTTTATTGTTAGCTTCCGTAAACCCTTTTTTATTACATGAGGCGTTCATCATTTGAATTTTCGAGCATACGAAATTTAGTAGTGTGCATGGATTATGAGGCATGCAACATTAGTCAAGTGTGATGACATGCCTAAGATTGAGATCAATAAATGACTGATTACAAGGCGTTGAGTTCGGTGGCCTGAGTTGGTAGGAAAGAATGGAGAAAAAGCGAAGGCAGTAATCGAGAAAGACAAGATGCTTGGGACGGTCGTGTTGATACCTTAAAACGTATTTAATTACCATTTTTTACTGTAACCAAGTATATGTTTGGATTAATGGAAAGGGAACGTCGTTTAAACAACTATGGTTGGATGAGTGGAAAAATATGTGATTCTACATAAAATAGCTCCTGAAGTCATATGATATAAAAAATGAAACAAATAACCATTTGACATAGCCTTGTTCTACATGTTAGATTTGGATTTGAGTGGCTTTAACTAGTAGATTTGACAGATGTGTGCGATTCTTCTGTGTGAAATTCTAACCTTTATGAATTAGTTGTTGCTAGAGACCTTAAATCAACTCACTAACTAATAATAGGGGTGACTCCATGGCATTCTAGGATAAGTCCATGCGTGACGTCTAAATTAATTACAGATATTATGCATATGATAGAATTAAACAGTTTAGAAGAAGTGAATAAAAAGGAGAGCTTGTCAAATTACATGGAAAATTTATCAAGGGACGACCTGTTAATTCTAATGAGCGATTAATGCGTCTTGAGAGCTTTCATGCACGGTCTTTTACCATGCAACTTTAGCTTCTCCCGTGCTCTATTTGGCAGCTTCATCCCACCGTGATGCGTTAGCTTTGGCCACCAACGTGATTTCTTATTCTTGCTGACTCTTATATCCTTCCCTATTAATGCCTTGGAATTCTTAGCATGCTGCAGATGCCTCATAAGCCCTTCTACGAAAGCATGAAAATGGCCAACTTGGTAAAGTTTGCCACTTTATTTATCTCTTTTTTCTCCTGTGGAACATGTCCCGCATGTGCTTCAGCATTGAAATAGCGGTGCGTCTCTGCAATTTCTTATTCCAGTCAGCCGAATCTCCTTGATGGTGGGGGTGGTGGAATATGAAGCTCAGTTCGTTTCTTCGTTCTTCTCAAAGCAGACCGGCTTTCTTGTCATGATTAGTTGGACGGCTCGATATGGACCCTCTCCTGTGGTCTAGTTTACGTGGAGCACCCACCTGGTCATTGCACGTTGGGACAGAGTACAAAGAGCTGCTCTCTCCCGATGTCGTTCCGGATCCAGTAGAGAAGTCCGTATCTGCATAGGTCTCACTGTTGCTGCTTCTCGTGCTGGTTCATCGCTGGTCCTGCTGATGTATGAGCTTTGAGAGCTTGAACTGCAATGATCTGATTCTCGCTGATGAGAGACCGTTATGATCTTTGTTCTTCTACTGGTCTTCTTTAGCACCATTTATTGAAAACTTTGCTCTTTTAGATGAAAATTGCCAACCACGACTTAAAATTACTAGCTTTTAAAAGTTTCAAAGCACGAATACGTCAAAAGTTACCAAGGATATGACATAGTTACCAATTTGAAATGGGGAAAGCTTACTTTATAATAAATAAAACTGACTAAACTCTTTATATGCACGAAAGGCTAGACATGTTATCTAAGCTAAGAATCAACCCATCGTTAGTGTTTCAGTTTTATAGCAGAGCGGTGTGACCTTATGCTATTGCTGGCTAGTAAAATTGGAATCCTGAGAGACTGACACCTCTTTTTCATTTTTACAGCTGTTGGCGTAGGCCTCTCCAAGGAATCTCTCTTCCTCGTGCTTCCATCTCCTCTCGTTCATTCCATGAAGCCTGTCCACCAAAAGAAGTTATTACGACATTTTGCGCTTAATTTTGACGAATGTAACTCATACAACGAAAGGAAAAAAAAAAAATGCGAATTTACCATATACCCAGGCGAAAGCATCACATAATATGCTTTCCTTTATTTCGCGATGTTCCTCAAAGAGTTGTAACTCTTTTTTGAATCGTAACTCAGTACAAAAAAAATGTCATAAAACGTATTATGTTTTGAATTGTTGCACCATCGTTGACAACATTTTATCATAAGCGAGTGCGACATAATGTTGACACAACCACCACACACCATCAATTAAATCCCATTATCTCCATCATGATCTAAGTTCATAAAAAAGAGACGCGAGAAAATGGAGGGCATCATTTATGTTATGTAAGATTCTTCTTAAGTCGAGGGAACGTGCATGAGTGAAGACGATACAAAATGCTGACTCGCACGAAGGGGAAAGAATGCAAGAGGTGGTGGGCACATGTACAGAATAAAAAGAGGGTGCAATGAGCAAAAACAAGTAAAATGGAAAAGAAGCGCCGAGTAGAAAATGTGCTTTGAGCAGACATGAATAGTGGGAGATGAATGGGAGAGTCTTCTTTGCGACATTTTCTTATGGCAGCACATCAGTTGGGAGGCTGTTGCCGGCTCCTATTTGATGTGGTGCACCACTCTCACCCAGCAAATTTCTGCATTAAGGGCGAATCTTCATCTAATTAGCCCTTTGGAGGTGTGTCTACAAAGGGGAAAAAGAGTAAATGCAGTGGACGAATATTTCCTCCATTCAATTGTTAATCCCAAATGGTGATGTAATGTATTCTGCCTTTATTAAAGATTACGCTAGTGCCTATAGAATAATCTCTAGCTTATAGAAATATCAGTAGCAGTAGCAAGCAAGCACTATCATATCCTAGACATCAGGACCTTCAACAAGCACTAAAAATTGGAAACTGATAAGATAATGTAGTGTCGCTATAGCAACGGCGAGTATGGCATTTCTTTGCCGATTGCTCCTATCGTCATTCAGAAAGAGGCTTGACCAGGGCCAAAATAGAATGAAGAAAATGTCACAAAGAGGAGATGCAAAAATCTCTTGAGATTTGCTTTACTTTTTAGGAGCAACATAGTCATGAACATAACTTTTTGAGCTCGGTCAGACCCTTCTTTGCCTTCCTTCGGTGACTCATTTCTCCCTCAGGCCTGTGGGTCGTGGCTCGTACATCACCAAGTACGGCTTCGAAATCGTCATCCAAGAGGATAGTGGCAACTATTTGATCGCGAAATGCGAATAAAGCCCCCGTGTTCGTACCCATTTGGCAATCTGCCAAACTTCTTGCAAGTCTGCCTCAAGAGTGATGGGTTTTTATGTTTGATGGGCCTGCTTAGGCCCGTCCGCCCATGTTGGGCCCAAAAACCCGGCCCTTAAATGAAGGGCTCATAGAAGAAGATGCAGTTACCATAGAAAAAAGAATAAAGAGGAAAATCTAAGCAGTTGGTTATTGTGAGAAGTTATGTAATTTGAAATAGAGAAAACACGTCGGTTTTTAATGCTCTCTCAGTTTCTCCCCAAAAATAGTACGCTCTTCGGAAGAATAGTATCAGAATTCCTCATCAAACTACAATAACGATGTTTAATTTGTGAAAGACAAGGTATCTTTGACTCTGGAATTTACCTTATGATCGATGTAACATGTTTTCTGGGCTTGTTTTTCGCGTTCGTTTTTCGGTGTTCGATAGAGTGATGTTGTTCATGTTTCCTGATTATTGTTCATGTTTATGAATTGTTTTTTGGTTGAAATTTCGTGAAACGCCGCCGTTGTTCACTGGGGGACGGAAATCCCGACACCGCGTACTGTTCACCCCCGTTTATGATTTTCTGTAAATCAAATCTCATTTCTGATAATGTAGGGTCGTAACTCTCGTCGATACGAGAAAATCAACTGGTGGCTCACCGCCGGGGGCCACTGGACACCCCACCACACGTGGCCAGAATGTCCGGCGTCGTCGACGGTTCCCAAGCGTGTGCAACGCACACGCCTGTGCATGCGGCAACCGCCGGCGCGTGCGCACACACGCCGGCTAATGTCATTGTGACGTCAGCCGACAGTTGCCCTACGCTGGGCACATGCGGGTGACGTCACGATGACGTCACCTAGTAGGGTCGATCGGTTCGACCCGACCCAACTCGTTTTCGTTGACCCGTTGACTCTTGACCACCGTTGACCGTTGACTTTGACCGTTGTCGTTGACAAAAAAAAAAATTGTTTTATTTTCAATTAAGGCTATGTGGATTATATGTAATCCCTTTTTTGTTTTGCATTTGTTGCAGGAACAATGCCTCCCCGTCAAGCGCGCACACCTATTTGTGCAAATATAGCAGAACAAAAAGAAAGGCTTTTAAAGTTGATAGTTGAGTTGATTGATTATCGATGGGAGAGTGGCGATTTAATTGAACATGTTCTCGAGGTCAACAAGAAGATACAAGAAGTCATTTGGAAGGGTAATCCCATGCTAGATTCTGAGATGGTACGATTCTTCATAAACACTCTTCCACCAGAATGGCAAGGAGTGTTGAATCGCCTATGGGAGGTCAACAGAGTTACTAAGTATAAGAGGGTTGTAATGGCTTTTATAGATGAATATTATCGGAGCCACAAAGACTGCGACCGAAGGAGAAATCCTAAGGGATATCCGTCTATTTTTCCATGGCTGCCGAAAGTGCCTAAAGATTTTACAGAGGATAATTTAGAGAAATTAAAAGATTCTTTCCCTGTTCATAGGTTGACTTGGCATTAGCTCTTTCTAGTGATGTTTATTTTACTATGTTTTATGGATATCTTATGTAAATATTTCCTACCTAGTTGATGTCGTCATAGCAACTAATGTATTAGTTACATTATGTGGAAATATTATTGTTCTATCATTAATGGATGTCCAATATCATTTGCTTATATTATTATTAACTGTTGTGGGTAGTTCATAAAAGTTTTTGTAGCTTCAAAGAACTTGTTTTGCATAGAAGATTATATTAATGATAATTTCAATTTAGGATTTTAGATGATGATTGGAAACATAGTGACATTTTGATTCTGGAACCTTATTTGAAATTATGCATTAATATGATGAGTTTGTGCAAAATGGATGCATAAATGATATGCATTAATAATTTGTGCATATGTGTATGATATGTTCAGATCAATGGCTTCGGCCACTAAGAGTATAGTCGTTGAATTGAACAAAGGTGAGAAGCTGAATGACGATAATTATGAAATATGACATATGAAATCCAATATGTACTGGAAGAGCAAGAGGCACTAGAAGCTCTTAACCTGACTATGGAAGAACCTGAAGATAGGAATATTGCACAACATAATAGAGATAAGAATGCATTTGCTACATGGAAAAGAAAGAACTCACTTGCTCGCATTACGTTGCCGAGTAGCATTGAGAATGATGTCATGCGAGGGTTCAGGCATTTTGAGAATGCCAAGGAAATGTGGGAAGCATTGACAGCAAGATTTGGTCATACATCGGTGACCAAACTGAGGCAGCTCACTATAAGGTTTGACTCTTACAAGAAGCCTCATGGTCAAACCATGAAACAACACCTAAAAAAGATGTCAAACATGATTAATGAGCTGAAGGATGCTGGCCATGTCCTGACCGATGAACAGCAAGTGCAAGCAGTGATTCGTTTCTTGCCTCGGAGTTGGGAGCATATGAAGGTGCACCTGACCCACAATAAGAACATCAAAACCTTTGAGGATGCAGTGCACCATCTTGAGCTAGAAGAGGACCGCCTTTTGGCGGCTAAGCCATAAACTGACATTTATTATGCTGGTTCTAGCTCACATGGAATTTCGAGTTCCAAGCGCAAACGTCTTGATTGGTTCAAAAGGTGGAAAGGTAAGAGAGCAAGTTCTTCAGGGAAGAAACCAAAAGTTGACCAACATAAAAGAGGAAAGTGTCCTTGAATGAAGAACCTTTCAAGGGTGAAGTGTTACAGTTGTGACAAGAAGGGTCACTATGCTCGCGATTGTCGCGAGCCAAAGAAGGTAAACACCCCTTATACTTTTGAAAACTTTGCTTATGTGTCGAGTTCAGTATTCTTAACTGAATCTAATCCTTTGTGGATTGTAGATTCGAGAGCAACAAACCATGTAGCAAAGGATAGAAAATCCTTCGTAGAATTTCGAAGAGTCCCGTCTGAAACTAAATGGATCTATGTAGGAAATAACTCCAAAGCCGAAGTAAAATGGATTGACACTTGCCAATTAAATATGCGTTGTGGACGCACTTTGTTCTTACATGATGTATTATATGTTTCGGAGATTCGTCAGAATTTAATGTCTGTTTTAGTGTTGGTAAAGCTTGGTTTTAGTATGAACTTCCATAATAGTGGTGTGGATTTGTATTTGAATACAAACTACTATGGTTGTGGTTATTTTGTAGATTTTTTTATTGTATTAAATGTTGACTGTGGAAATGTCAATGTTTGTTATTCCCTTTTCACGTCTTCTAATTCATATGATAATGATATGAATGTGTGACATGCTAGACTTGGTCATATTAGCTAACAACGTATGAATAAGCTAGCAAAGAGGGTTTGCTAGGCAATAGTGAAAAAGTCGATTGCTCATATATGAGCATTGCCCAGTAGGGAAAACAACAAGAAAACCATTTGGAAAAGGTAAAAGAGTTTAATTTCCTTTGCATTTAATCCATTCAGACTTCTGTGGTCCAATGAATATGAGGGGAGGCACAGGGCTGTTTATTTCATCATATTTATAGATGATTATACTCGATTCAGATATGTCTATTTGATTTCTCATAAATCTGAAGCATTGAGTTGTTTCAAAAAGTTTATGAGCTTTGTAGAAAATCAATTAGATAAGAAAATAAAAGTATTGAGATCCGATCGAGGTCGAGAATATTTATCTAATGAGTTTAGAAATTTATGTGATGAAAAAGTAATAGAAAGACAGTTGTTTATTCCCTACACTCCTCAACAAAATGGTATTGCGGAAAGAAAAAACAGAACTCTACTGGAAATTGTTAGGTTCATGATGTCGCATGCTAACTTACCTATCACTTTTTGGAGTGATGTTTTATTAATTGCTGCCTATATACTTAACTGTGTGCCTTCCAAATCACTTACTTCCTCTCCATATAAGTTATGAACAAGTAGAAAACCAAACTTAAGTTTTCTTAAACCGTGGGGTTGTGCTACCTATACTTATGAGCCCTCTCACAATTCGAGAAATTGGGTCCCAAATGGAAGAAGAGTATTTTCATAAGATACTTAGAACACTCGAAAGGGTATGTGTTTATAGATGAGCAGAAAAGTGGGAGTATAACTGAATTCGAATTACGAGATGTCACATTCTTAGAGAATGAATTTCTTAAGAATGACGAAATAGGTGAAGATTACTCCCTATTTGAAACCTTAGATCAAGATAATGAAACTAGTAGAGTTCGTCTAAATGAGAGTAATATAAGAAGTGATGAATTTAATTCAACTTACTCTCAATTACAACCACATGATGAGACGATATCGTCATTATCTAATCCAAATGGGAGCATAATGGGGAATGATGTGCAAAGTGTACAATCTCCCGTACGGCGAACAAGTCGCAAGAGTATTCCCTGTCGACGTTTTGACATTGAAGAGAAAACTTTTTTAGTTGCTCCGCAAGATGAAAATGAGCCAAGAAATGTAAATATGGCTCTAAATTGCCCTGATAAGAAAAAATAGATACATGCAATGGAAGAGAAAATGGAGTCAATGAAGTTAAATTATGTTTGGGAACTGGTTGATCTTCCAAAAGGACGCAAAGCCATTGGAAACAAATTGGTTCTCAAAATAAAACGTAAAGTTGATGGCTCAATAGAATGATATAAGGCTCGTCTTGTGGCGAATGTGTATAATCAACATGAAGGAATTGATTATGAGGAAACATTTTCTCCTGTTGTGAGATTTACCTCGATTCGCATTATTTTCGCAATATTGGCAAGTATGGATCTTGAGTTACATCAAATGGATGTAAAGACTGCTTTTCTCAATAGAGAATTAAATGAAGAAATATATATGGAACAACCTGTTGGTTTCATTATGAAAGGCCAAGAACAAAAAGTACGTTAACTTTTGAGATCGATATATGGCCTTAAGCAGTCATTGAGACAATGGTATATACGTTTTCATAATGCCATAATGGCATATGATTTTTCAATGATTGATGATGATCATTGTGTATATATCAAAAGATCCAAAGATCAATTTGTGATAATATCATTATATGTTGATGATATATTGATTGCTAGAAGCAATATGAAGTTTGTTAATACTGTCAACAGTTGGTTATCTTCCAACTTTGAGATGAAAGACATGGGTGAGGCTGCATACATTTTTGGAGTTAAGATTTCAAGAGATCGTTCGAAGAGATTATTATCTCTTTCACAAAAAACATACATAAATAAGGTTCTTGAACGATTTCGTATGCAAGATTGTAAACTCATAGATACTCTTATTGTAAAAGGTAAATGATTGAGCCATAGAATGTGTCCAAAGACTCCACAAGAGAAGGAACAAATGCAACATGTTCATTATGCTAGTGTTGTTGAAAGCTTAATATACTCTATGGTGTGTACAAGACCTGACATATGTTTTGCAGTTAGAATGGTGAGTAGATACCAATCCAATCTAGGTCAAGCACATTGGAAAGCCGTTAAAAGAATACTGAGGTATCTGAAGGGAACTGCTGATTATGCGTTGAGTTACCAAGGAAATGATTTGCAACTTGAAGGCTATTCAGATGCTGATTGGAGAGGAGATTTAGATGAAATGAAATATACCTCTGGATTTGTTTTCTTACTGAATAATGGTGCAATATCTTGGAGTAGTAAGAAACAAACGTATAGAGCCTTATCCATGATGGAAGCTGAGTTCGTGGCATTATCAGCAGCAATTCAAGAAGGTGTTTGCTTAAGAGTTTTTTGGTTCATTTAGGTGTGATTGAGAATGCTGGCTTAAGAGTTTTTTGGTTCATTTAGGTGTGATTGAGAATGCTGTAAACTCATTGTTGGTTAACTGTGATAGCTAAACAGTGATAGCGTACACCAAAGATCCAAAATTTCATGGCAAGACCAAACATATAGATACCAAGTATAATTTTGTCAAAGATATGGTTGCACTAAAAAATGTGAACTTACAATACATATCTACACATAGAATGGTAGCAGATCCTATGACGAAACCAATACTTAGATATGTGTTTTGTGGCCAAGTGAAATCTCTAGGATTGCGTAGAGGCTGATGTACTGAATATTGTAATTTCCCTGAAGTGTTCACATTTAATGAATTTATGCTTTTCATATTAATGTCTATGAGTCTTTCTTGACGTTTATGCATCTTAATGCTTAGTGCATTATATAAAATTGAGAAAGTATATCGGACAGATAAAAGATTAGCCCACTCACATGGGTAATCGCCTCTATTTACTATGTGATAAATAAAGATGAGACGGTTTTTAAGCTTATTAACTAGGTGATGATCGAGAGCTCAAGCTTAAAATATATATATCACCTTAACTAAGTGTTAAGATGATGACATAATATTCACTATGTCCGAAAGTAAAATAACCCACATATTTTACTTTATTTGTCTATGATGCTAAATGTGAGTTCTGATGAATTCTGTGAATGAGTAGATATGTGAACTCAAGTTAGACATTAGGTATGCTTGAACTATCATCTGTACGGTATTGAAGGTGTAGACATACGCTCCATGGGAAATGAGTTAATATCGTAATACATATTTCATACTACGTATACATGAGACGACCAACAAGAGTGGCAAAAGTTTTGATCTCAACTTTTATGTCTCGTGAGACTCGTGAGGAAAAGAGTTCCTCAATTAAGTGTCCTTATGACTCTTACTTATTCTTAAGATTTCTATTTAGTATTTGCTATCTTAGAATGTTGCCAATGATCATGAATTGATTTGATCTAATGGGATATTTCTAGAAAAGCAAGTTGAACTGAAATTGAGAGTTTCAAGGAAAGATGAAGATCGAATTTGAAGAATCATATTCTAGTTTTGTATTCACTAGTCGACCAATTATGATTGTTTTTAGGATAATTATAATTGTGAATACAATTTATCATTGTTTAAAAAGAGATCAAGAGTGATATAAATGTGATTGATCGATCTAGGGTACTGCATACTAAATCTACTAAAAAATGTGATGCCCATTATGAGCTACTATATATTCCTAACTGCAACGAGCTCTCAAAGTATGCTGGTTGCAAGGATTATTCACCAGTATGAATGTTGTGGAGAGGTAAAGAGGATTATGTTCGGCCCACCATGTGCGAGTGGGAGATAATGGGTTTTTATGTATGATGGGCCTACTTAGGCCGGGTCGCCCATGTTGGGTCCAAAAACCCGGCCCTTAAATGAAGGGTCTATAGAAGAAGATGCAGTTACTGTAGATAAAAGAATAAAGGGGAAAATTTGAGCAGTTGGTTATTGTGAGAAGTCACGTAATTTGAAATAGAGAAAACACGTTCTCTCGGTTTTTAACGCTCTCTCAATTTCTCCCCAAAAACAATATGCCCCTCGGAAGAATAGTATCAGAATTCCTCATCAAACTACGACAACGGTGTTTAATCTGTGAAAGACAAGATATGTTCGACCCTATAATATACCTTATGATTGGTGTAACATGTTTTATGGGCTTGTTTTCCGCGTTCGTTTTTCGGTGTTCGATTGAGTATCGGATTATTTTGGGAATCCGTTTCCCTACAAAGATGATCGTGACAGCTTGGTGATTCCACTCACAACCGTTTACCTTTGAGAACTTAGGCCTAGTATAAACTCAAGAATGTCGACTAACGTGTTTTGTGATAGGTTGCGTGTCAAAGTCACGTGGATCATGAAGTATGTCCGCTAAGTAAGTGCTAAAGATGAAGCTCCAACTTTCGTTTCGTGTTTATTTACTGGGTTCTCTATACCGTGACTATTCCATCTCTCTTGTCTTCTCATAGGCATCTCCTTGTTCCCCTAGGTAATTATATAGATGACCTGTTTTGGGAGAACTAATTTGGATGCCCTAGCTTTCGACACGTATAATATTCACGGGAGGTTGGTCCTGGTGCTAACATCTCAAAACAATCAAGTCATTAAACAAAAATAAAATTTCAGCTCCACCTACACTCCCTCTATAGAATTAGTGTTACGCCGGCACCAGCGAAAAAATGTCAAAAGAATGCACTAGGAGAACAAGTTCCTATGTCTTTGGCTCCTACGTTGACAATCTTTACAACCCTTGCTTGGCTCCATGCGTAAAGCTCTATTGGAGTTTTGCTAAAGTTAGCAATTCACGGTCAAGACTCTACACCAGCTGGCTATGCAGATCGTATCGTGCAGTTTCCTAGCCTAATATGAAGCGATTTTCCTATGAAAAGGACAAAGCAAGAATGCCTACCTCAGTGACATATAAATCGGCAGTTTTTGCTCCGGTAGCTTGATCTTTAGCCTTTGTATAATCTACCACTACACTGTATTGGCTAGAAGCCGCTGTAACTTCACGACTATTAAAATCATAGAGTAGACATGAAATGCCATCAGGACCAACAAGAAAAGCTTGAGGATAAGAACAGTAAGAGTGTTAAAATTTTTGTATGATTCTCACTTGAGTGTTAAAAAAAAAAAAATTCGGCTGCTTTAATGTTACATCAGAGTAAAATCGATCATTTGAGTACCAATTTTGATTTGCATTGCCGAAAAATCCAACGTGGCTTCGCCAACACCGATGAAAACAATTTTTTGATATTTTTAATTAAATAAACAAAAATTTTGTGTAGTTATGAAATGCTCCGAAATTCATTTAGGAAATAGAAATTTAAAAAAAATTATTTTTGAATAGAAATATAAATTTTACCGAACGGACCTTTAAATGCAGAGAATTCAATGCCGACCATGTAGAGGTCGCCCGCAAATCTTTCTATAGGCATGCATGCACATTCCATGTGAATGCATTATATGATGAAGAAAAATGAACGTCCTAGGGACAAAACAGGAGCCATAGGCATGCAGTAATGAAGAGGACAAAAGTCAAGCTGCATGTTTTCCGTGTGCTTATTAACAATTGACAAATATGGCCAACAACGTGCAAGGCATTGCTTTTTCCTCATTTAATGCTTGTCCACTCAACGTTGTACTTTGAAGGATACTTGCCCGGCGTGTGTATTGTGTCTTGTATACTGGTTGAAATTCCAAATATAATTTAACAATTTTTGAAAGAAGCAAAAGAGAAAGCAAAACAGGGAAAACAAGAAGGCAAATGGAAAAAAAAGCTTTCTGTCCCCCCTTCCCTCGGGCTTTAAATGGTGGTTGTGCTGTCCACGCTTCGGGAGATGCTCAGAGACCCATAGACATACAGAGATACAAAGAGAGCCCCTGGCTCACAACAATGACGTGCCTTCTCCGACCACCAGCTACTGCTCTTAAGATTACGGGCCAGGCCACGAGTCACCACAATTGTCGATGCCACCATTATTAGGGGTGTCAAAAAAACCCGACCCGACCTGAACATGGTCCAAACATGAAACAAGTTTTATACTTGTTTCGGGTCTTGAAATTGTTTAAGAGACACATATGAAACAAGCAAACACTATTCGGATAGGGTCGGAACATTGTTCAACCCGGAACACAATAACTCCAAATCCAAACAAGCAAACAAACATAAACAGTAAACACGTTCTCATTTTTCTCGGTTCTTCTCCGACGACACGATTGTGCCTTCGCTCACGACTGCCGGAACCCTAGCCGCTGCCGAATCAGTCCATCATTGCCGTCCATCGACGCGCCTCCGCCTCGCCGTCGCCGTCGCCACGCCTCATCTCAACGCCGGAACCCTAGCCGCCGCTGAATCAGTCGATCGTTGCCGGCGACGCCGAGGGGGAGGACGAGTTGGCTCTCGACCCCAAGCTCCGATACAGCTTCCAGCGGAATTTCAAGGTTCGCTTCTCCCATGTAGTCCTCGATTACTCTCTAGAAATTCGCCAAAGTCAGCAGGGTATGTATGGCGCGTGTTTAATCTGGTGCTGCGGGTGTCGATGCGATCCTGGGCCTTTTTGGTGGCGTTGTCTTTTCGGTTCGTTTCGTGGATTTTCGAGAGATGGGAGTGGAAATGCAGTGTGCTTTGCACTTTCGCTAGTGAATTTAATCCGAGCGTTTCGTTTGTGCATCATCTTGTTCTCTCGAGGGCTGAAGTAGCCGGTGAATATGGCGGAATCATTTGAACCTACTTTGAGTCATGAATGTCATCGGTGGAATAGCTGGTGCTGTACTTTCTTGCCGAATGTTTTCGGGTCAATGGCTGTTAAAAGGGGTGAAATTTCCAGCGCAAAATTCGCCACTGTCTGTCTAGGTCTCTGGGTAATAGATAAGTGTTCTATTTTGTGTATTCGGGGGAAAGAACGAAGGGGCAAGCTTTCTTGACATTTCAATAAGTGGCAAGCTTTCTTGACATTTCAATAAGTTGAACTTGCTTATCATGCTTTGGTATGACTCCCGAATGCTTTTTCTATTTACATCCTGCTCATCAGAAATAAAGAGACATGGAGAGAAAGAGCAAAGAAGAAGATGGGCTCTCAACATGCTCTCTGCTTCTCAAAGAAGAAGTCTCTAATTGTGGCAATCATGGCGACTCCGCATCTTCCAGTGATTCTTCTATCACGGCTCCTCGTTTTTAGCACACTGGTTGCTGTTTGCGGGGGTCTTGCAACTGGCTGCGCTGTGAGTATTGGTGTTGCACCAACCACGCTATGCATTCCAAAGCAATTTATGAGCCATCCACTTTGTCTTTATGGAGTCTTTGTTTTCTCTGTGATGATCGTCACCAAGAAGCTTTCTGTTGGACTACAGTTTAAGGACAAGTCATACTCACCAGTTCTTTCCAATTCATGAATATCTAGTAGCCTCAAGAAGATACAATTAACTTGGTTAGAACATAAATGTTGTGCTAATGGTCTCTTCTCGATAGAAAGCTTCGAACTTTGCTTGCCCTCCTCGCTCTGTCTGCTCGAGATCTGCTCATTCCCTCTCACTTAGCCCGATAAAAATTCCACAGACCTACAAGGTGTTGACTTTTCTCTCTCTTTGAATTCCGGGTCTCAATTCCTGTTCCAGTTATTTGGTTTTTTTTTTCTTTTAATGGTTTGACGGGTTAAGCTTTGTGGGTTTGCTTCAATTTGCGCAGGAATGAAGAGGACGAGAGATGATGTGTACCCTGGTTCGCAATTTAAACGGCCTTTCGGTTCTTCACATGAGGAGTAGTGAGTTTTTGGCTGTCTTGTTTTTTGTCTTCCGTATAATTCATGCCGGTTCTGTTGTATTGGGTTCGAAAAATTTTCAATCTTTCTTCGACTTGGTCGGTTGGTTTGGAACGAGTCTACTTGTTCATGCATTTCGATTGTGCCTATGTTGTTCTGATGCAAGGCGTCTGAGACGTGCCCTCCAAATTCTTTTTTTTTTTTTCCGGGGAAGTGATGAATTTAACCCACATGGAGAGCGTTCATCTGTTTGATATATTGCCTGAACAAAGTATATATATATATATATATATATATATATATATATATAATAAAAAAATAAAAAAAGGAAACCCAACAACCCGACCTAAACCGACCCGAAACACAAGACCATCTAATATGTTTCGGGTCGGTTCGGGTTGGGTCACAGTGTGTGACCATTGTGTTTAGGGTCGGGTCGGGTAACAACAAGACCTGATCCGACCCGACCCATTGACACCCCTAACCATTATGTCCTAGTCTCAAGTAGCGGCTTCACCTAGTTCCAGCACTTCTCCCTCCCTGCCCTACCGCGACCAGCACCTCCTTCCTCTCGATATGACCGGGAGACTTGCCCTCACAGTCTAGCAGTTCCACGATCATCAAAGATCCTGCAACCTCGGTGCTCCAGTGAGCTCTAGTCTCCTTGCAACGTCCTCAGTTGACGCCTAGCACTAGCCCCTGTTCGGCATTGAAGAAGTCTCACCACCACCAATCCAACAATTCTTGGTGTTGGTGTCCAGCAGCCCCAGTCCAGATCCAAAGTCATACATCCATACACATGAGAGAAAAGGGAAGGTTTGTTATGGGTATAACTATCACCTAGAGGGGGTGAATAGGTGATTTTACGGAAATGAAAGAATTCAAATAAATATTACAGCGAGACAACTTCTGATAAAGTGGTCAGATCTTTCCAGTGTACAATTCTAATACAATTAATAAAAAGAGTGAGGAATACAGAATTACACACAAAAGTTTATAGTGGTTCAGTTTTTGCAAGTTTACGTCCATTCTCCCGCGTTACAGCCTATGAGTTGGAATATATTAGTAGGAACCAATTAGAGATTACAAGTCCTGAGTTGTAAGTGCTCAAGTTTGTGTAAACAACTCCTCACGCTCTCAACCTCTAAGGATTACACAGTATCGCTCAGCAAAGATGAATATATGAAATCACAAACACTCTTTAAACTCTTAGAATTAAAAGCTTCAAATCTTGTGAATGCGAATTCTATTTTCTTCAACTTCGAAATCTCCTCTTATATTCTTCATAATCCAAGCTGACCGTTGGACATATCTCCAAGAGGATTTATCTAGCCAATCTATCCGTTGGTCTGGATCTACTTGAGAAGATCTGATTGATTCAAGATCACCGAGATTGATATTTCCCATAATTTCTATTGCCCATACAATAGTTCAGGTTTTCAAAAAGTCGAGTGTTTATGAACAGAAAGAATATTTCGCCTTTAAAAAGAAATCCCAAGAAAGTTGAATCACCGAAAGATATTTGGAAGACTTTCCTTTTGAAACTCCTTATAAATATAGTAAAGGAATTATGCCAATTTGCCACTAGCCGTTGCACGAGTGATGTACTCCTTCCTATCCAATTGGTAAAATGTATATGAAAGGAAGAAATCAAGCCACTACTCTAGTTCTCATTAATAACGTTTGATCACATCCCATTTGACTTTTCACCTAAAAATACTTTTTATCATAAACAAAGTCTCTAAGTTTTGTCAATCATCAAAACAACTTAGGAAATGTTTTCTCAACAATTTCCCATGATGATGACAAAAATTGCACAAGCAAAACTTTAAAGGTGAAATTTAAATAGCTCTTGAAAAAGCCAGTTTTAAAATGAGGCGTAGTTAAACTATAAAAATATTTGCGTCTAAAGAATTTTAACGAAATTCTTTTAGATAATACTCTGAATCAAAAGATAAGGGTTAAGAAAAATTAACCAATCCCCTCAGCTTTTGCGATACTCACAGTCTTTAAGATTTTGTAGAAAAGGTATTCGTGAAATTCACAACCTCAACTGCCTCAGTTCTGTTGGTCTATTTTTTCCCCATAACAATAAAAAAGATACTAGATAAAGCATAATATCATAAGCAACTCATAATACAAAAATTAGTCCAACAAGTGCAAATACCACACCACAAACATTACAAACTAAAAGACAAAAACAGTCCAAACTTCGAAAAATAATGCAAGCACAGAAGAATATTTGGAGGAGGATGGCTAGATTGGATTAGTGTTTGGATTGGGAGCTTGAGTAGGAGCTGGAGAAAGAACTAGAGAAGGAACCTTGTGTTCTAGTGACAGTTGAACAAGAACATAGAACTGCATATAATCCAAGGTACGCTCCATGTTTGTCATTCTGGTGTCTAAAGCTTCGACCTGGGTTCTAAGAAATACATTTAAGTTCTTTAGTTCTTTTTCTATCTTGTTCTTATGCTCCATCATTCTGAGTAAAGTCCATAGAAATAACTTGTCTTCAGTGCTATCAATGAAAGGAATTCTTGATGGGTCAATCTCTACCTCGAGTTTCATCACCATATCGATGTCCTATTGCCTTTGTCTAATAGCATCAGACTCCCTTTTAACATCTGCAATTCCTTGCCCTTTATCCTACACAATTGGATCAGAAGTATGAGCAGGATCAGTAATTTGCTCACCAGTGATGCCACATGAACATCTTGAGTATCCAGCACATCATTAAGAACTCTAGTCATGTCAACAATTTTAGCAAGAATGGAAACAGGGTCTGCAACAGGAGTATCAACAACAGCTTCTAGAGGTAGAGGAGTGTCTTGATGAATGTCCTGAGTGACAGGTACTTCTTGACTTCCTTGAGTTTTTTCAGCACTGGCAATTGCTCCTTGATCAATAGAAGCTTCTTTGTCAGCATCATTAGGAAACTCAATGGGAATGTTTTTTGGAAGAGGTTCCACAATGTCTTCTACATGACCAAGCTCCCCCTGAATGAGTGCCATAATTCTAGAGGAATCTTGCTCTCCAATAATGATTTGCTTTGGAACTGGTTCTTGATGCTTAGTGATAGTTTTATCCAAGGCAAGCTCCCAATGTTCATAAGTATTGTCACCACTTTCTGTATCATGAGTGAGATCAACATCCACCGTACTATCCTGATCATCAGTTAATCTAAGTCGATCCTCAACATCCTTTTGCTGTTGTTCTGCAGCAGTGACGTCTTATGTCTATTCTGTAGCCACTCTTGTCCTTGTTTCTCATTCGGCTTCTTTTTCTTCTTCAACATCATCATCGGTATCAAGTTGATATGCATCAATAATAACATTTAAATGAACTGTGTCTTCTTCATACTCGGTTTGCATTTCTGTATTAAACCTTTGTAGGAAGGCTTGAGAGCTACGTCTTTGTTCAGCAATCCTTCTTCTCTTTGTTGGGTGATCAACTGGATATGTCACGAATTCTTCTGCATCAATTTTCAAGAGTCTCCATTTCATGTTCTTCCAACCTTCAGTAGTATGCTCGAAACTCATCTTTCACATTATTTGCTCATCTATCTTCAGCAGAGGTAATTGATATTTGCTCAATTTTCTTGGGATCTTGATGTCTAGTTCACGAAAAATATTCGTGATTAGAGAACCATATGGTGAATTGCCCCTTGTTCTTCAAGATAGTTCTATACATGTGCTGAATAATAAGATAAGCAATTGAAAAAGAGCGACCATTAAAGATGGCCCACATCAACTTGGCTTCATACCGCGAAATATCAGTCATGGAAGATCCCTTAGGTCTAAGATAGTTAATAATAATATTATGAAGTACAATCTGTCTCAATAGAAACAATTGATGAGAGACATGAGATTTGTCTTCTCTGGTAAAGTCAAAAATACTAGAGAATTGTTTGCATGCAACATCAAGATCAATGTCTATAAGCTCGAATTCAGAAATCTGACCCCCCAACAATTTGGCTAGATCCCATGCTTGAATCAGATATGATTTGTCAAACACTTTGAACTCAATAGTATCTACTGAGTAGAATGAAAGTGTTAAATAAAAATATGCAGTCAGAGCAGGATATGTAGGATATTCAGTGACATACAAGACAGTCAGTAGTCAATCATCAAAGAATTGCTTAAGATGAATACTAGTAGACTCGAAAAAAATCAAAGTCTACCATTCTATATTTAATAACTCCCCCATTCATCAGAGATCTGAAATATTGCTGATGCGCTTCAGATTTGATTAATTTTTCTGCACAATCATCATCTGTCACATACTCAATGATTCTCCTCCTGAAACTTGCATAAAGCTTTTCATCATTATCCCTTCTTCGCCTATAATCATCAGTCCTTTTTTGAGTAACAGAAGTTTCAGCCACTTTCTCATTTCCTTTTTGAGATTTTACAGTACTCAAATCACCAACACATGTATGGGGTATACTTCTAATAAGATTAATGAATATCAACTCCCACGCCTCTTCACTCTCAAAATCATGTTTAGCCAAAAGTTGCGAAATAATGTCCTCACTATCCCCTAATGCCTTAAGAGTAGCAACAATCGATCTTAATTACGAATACTTAGAAGAAGTTTCTTTGTCAACTGTAACTTCAACATTATCTGAAGAGTTGGATAGATCAAAGAATTCAATTCGTGAACTTTGGACTGTAATCTTGGATTGCAATTTGATCTTCTTGAACTAGAAGGTCTGGGCTTCGTTTTAGGAGCATTTTTCCAAGCCATGGTTCCGAAAGTGAAGAAAAGTTTGAAACTTTTTGTGAGAAAGAAGAAAATATAAGAAGGGTTTCACATAGGGAGTATTCGACAGAAAGAGGAGAGATGAAGAAGAAAGAAGAGGTTTTTTGCTTTTATGGAATATGAACTGTCGTGATAAAAAAAAAAATTGTTTTTTTTAAGAAAGATCCGATTTTTGAGAGAAAATAGGTAAAAACTGTAAAACAATTTTGGAAATAAATAATTTTCAAGACAGAAAAATATATGATAATTAATATAATTAAGGAAGAAATTATATCTGATATGCTTCCAAAAATATTCTTACAAGCAAAATTTGAAAGCATAATAGTGGATTTGCACAACATCTTCTGATGTACCATGTCTTTAGATACTTGAAGCAAAAGGATCAATAATGCCAAGAAAATCAAACGCCTTTTTGTCAAGGGATTTTATAAAAATATCAGCCAACCGATTTTGAGAATTAACAAATTGAATGTTTACTTTACCATCATTGACGTGATTGTGTACGAAATGGTGCTTGATTTCTATATGCTTAGCCCGGGAGTGTAAGATTAGATTTTTAGTCAGGTTGATGGCACTTATATTGTCGCATTTAATTGTTGTATTTGAGTCCATTGCTCCATAGTCCTTCAATTGCTGCTTTATCTAGAGAATTTGGGTACAACAACTGCCTAAAGCAACATACTCAGCTGCAGTAGTTGATAAAGCTACAATTGATTGTTTTTTGGAGAACCAAGATACAAGCATGTTGCCTAACAACTGACAAGTTCCAGACGTACTTTTCTTGTCAATCTTACTTCCTGCAAAATCAGCATCAGATTACCCAGATAACACAAAATCTGATCTCTTAGGATACCATAATCCTAGAGATGGGCAAGTATTAATATACTTGATAATCATTTTTACTGCAAAAAGATGAGACTTTGTAGGATCTTATTGAAATCTTGCACACATGTATACACTAAAAAGGATATCAGGTCCAGAAGCAGTGAGATAGAGTAGGGAGCCAATCATGCTCCGATATAGCTTCTGATCAACATTCTTTCCATCTTCATTTCTGTCGAGCTTTGAAGATGAAAATATGGAGTTTTCACTTTCTTCGATTTTCCATGTGAAATTTCTTCACAAACCCTTTGGCATATTTTTCTTGGAAAATAAAGGTTCCATCTTCTGTTTGCTTGATTTGCAATGCAAGAAAGAAATTTAATTTTCCCATCATACTCATCTCAAATTCGTCCTGCATCAACTTAGCAAAGTTCTTGTAGAGATTTTTATTAAGAGATCCAAAAATAATGTCATTGACATAAATTTGCACCAATAGAAATTCCCTGCCTTCTTCTTGAATGAATAAAGTAGTACCAATATTACCTTTCTCAAAACCATTCTCAATTAGGAAAGTTATTAACCTTTTATACCAAGCACAAGGGGCTTGTTTCATACTGTATAAGGCTTTATTTAGCTGGTAAACGCGATTAGGCTTTCTTGGTTCTTCAAATCCTGGAGGCTATTCTACGAATACCTTTTCATTAATGAATTCGTTCAAGAAAGCGCTCTTCACGTCCATCTGGAAAAGTCTGAAATCATGAAAACACGCATAAGCGAGTAAAAGTTTGATCACTTCTAACCTTGCCACTAGCGCATAAGTTTCGTCGTAGTCAATTCCTTCTTCTTGTTAGTAGCCTTTGGCAACCAGTCTTGCTTTATTCCTTGTGACTTTTCCTTAATCATCGAGCTCGCTCCTGTAAACCCATTTTGTTCAGCTAACAGGATGATCTTTTGGTCTAGGAACTAATTTCCACACTTTATTCATTTGGAATTGTTGAAGTTCCTCCTGCATCGCTTGGATCCAGTTTTCATCTAATAAGGCTTCTTTGGTACTTCGTGGTTTAATCTCTGAAGTGAGTGCCAAAGTACTAACTACATCCATTAGGGTTGATCTCATTCTAATCTTGTCGTCGATGATCAAATCCTTTGGATGATTTGACTTGTGTTTCTAGTTTTCATTAGACCTGTTAAACGGGAGGATCAAGTCGGGTTTGGATCGGATATGGGTCGGGTCGGGTATGGGTCAAAAATTTTGCATTGCTAAAATAGTTTTATACAACATAAATTTAAGGGAAAATCTCAAATAAGGACCCAAAGTGAGTCTATTTTCTTAAATAAGGACCCGAAGTGACCGTTATCCCAAATAAGGACCCGAAGTGGCTAATAAGTCTCAAATAAGGACCTGAACTTGCCAGCCGACCAAAATGTTCACCGACTGGCGAGAGTGTGACATTTCTGATGGCCGAAATATGGGCAATTTTGTCCAAAAAAAAATATAGATAGAAATTAACAAACCTAAAAACCACCCCCCAAACTCTTCATGTTCTTTTGACCTAAAAAGAAAAACTCTTCATGTTCTCGCATTTTTCTTCTCCTGCTCTTCATCTTCTCCATTCTTTGTCCTCTCTCGCTTGGAACATGGAAATTTTCTGTTAATGGAACACGAATTGAACAACAAGAAACCCCTACCTTCGTTTCTTCACATCTTCTTCTTTTGTTTTTTGTCTTCGTTTCTTTCCAACGAAGAAAACAAATCTTGAGTAAAGCCACCTTTTCGTTATTGAGACACTGATGTGTAACACGAGGGCCTCGATTCTTCATTATCTTTCCCTAGGTTCGCTATACACTTTGATTCACACTCCTATACAAGCGAGGTCAGTTTTGTTCAAATTGTGCGAGGGAGGGAGGGAGGGCACGTGCGTGCTTTGGAACTCGGGGAGACAGGGATCTTACTCCATCAACAGAGAATTTGGGTTCTCCAAACGAGAGGGGACAAAGAACGTAAAAGATGAAGAGCGGAAGAAGAAGAACGTGAAGAGTTTGGGGGTTTTGTTTTTAGGGTTTGTTAATTTCTATCTATGATTTTTTGGGACAAAATTGCCCATATTCCGACCACCGGAAATGTCACGCTCGCCGGCCGGTGAACATTTTGGTCGGCCCGGTGGGTTCAGTCCTTATTTGAGACTTGTTAGCCACTTCGGGTCCTTATATGGAATAACGGTCACTTCGCGTCCTTATTTGAGAAAGTAGGCTCATTTTGGGTTCTTATTTCCATATTCCGGCCACCGGAAATGTCACGCTCGCCGGCCGGTGAACATTTTGGTCGGCCGGCGGGTTCAGTCCTTATTTGAGTCTTGTTAGCCACTTCGGGTCCTTATATGGAATAACGGTCACTTCGCG
Source organism: Eucalyptus curtisii (assembly GCA_017140595.1). NCBI lineage: Eukaryota > Viridiplantae > Streptophyta > Magnoliopsida > Myrtales > Myrtaceae > Eucalyptus > Eucalyptus curtisii. The sequence continues at coordinate 45,181,575 of CM029501.1, read as the reverse complement.
TCTTTATTTGAGAAAGTAGGCTCATTTTGGGTTCTTATTTAGGATTTTTCCTAAATTTAATGGACAATTTTTATAATTTTTAAAATAATTATTTTAAAAAATCGAATTTTAATTATTTTTATTTTTTAAAAATTAAAATTTTAATTATTTTTATTTTTATTTTTATTTTTATTTTTTAAATATAATTTTTCTTTTTCTTTTTTCTTTTTTCTTTTTTGGCCGGCCGCCAGCCACGACGATGGCCGGCGATTGGCCACGGGCGAGCCTCGAGCTCGCCCCCGTTGGATCTAGCGAGGCTCGAGCCTCGCCGACGCCGGCGAGTTCGAGCCTCGCCAAATCCGACGAGCTCGAGCCTCGCCTGGCCGGTCACCAGCCATCGCCGTGTCGATGACCGGAGGAAGAAGAAAGGAAAAAAAATTTTAAAAAAAAATAATTATAATTCTGTTTTTATAATAAAAAATACTTTTGTAAAGTTAAAGAAAGAAGAGAGAGATTGTGAGGTTTTATGTGAAAATGGGTTCTAAATCCAACCCATTTAAGACCCACTTATGACCCACCTATCAAAGTCTTTAATTGTTAAACCAATTAACTACTTTTTGTCAAAAAAAAAAAACAATCATATATGACCTATTTATGATTTAAATGGGTCATATATGGGTCTAAGACTCATTTTGCCACCTCTAGTTTTCATTGACTCTGTCATCAGATGTTGTGTGCTTTCTACTATCCTGCTAATCAGAACTTTCTTGTTTCTGTGGCTGTTCATTTGATTTTGATTTCTTGACTTCTTCTAGCACTTGAAATGTGTCAGATGACTGCTCTGCTTGATCAGAATCTTCATGGATCTGAGGATTTTCATCAAACTTCACGTTGATGGACTCCTCCCTTTTATGAGATCTTTTATTGTAGACTTTGAAAACTTTGCTCGTAGTTGAGTATCCTAAGAGTATACCTTCATCAAACTTACCAATCCGATCATTATCATTTCTTAAGATAAAACATTCACATCCAAAAACTCCGAAATATTAAATAATTGTTTCCTACCTTTGAAAATCTAATAGGGCGTCTTTTCTAAAGGGGGTCTAAAAAACTCGATTTATGATGTAGCATGCTATTGAAACAGTTTCAGCCCAGAAATGTTATGCAATTTTGCTTTCTAAAAGAAGAGTTCTTACCATTTCTTGCAATGACTTGTTTTTTTCTCTCTACCACACCATTATGTTCAGGTGTATAGGAAGTCAAAAATTGATGCTCAAAACCGCTTTCACAAAATTTTTGGAAACTTTGATTTCGTAACTCCCCCCCCAATGATCGGTTCTAATAGAAGAAATGGAATAACTTTTTTCATTATGAATATTTTTTGGCAATCATCAATTATTACTAAATAATACATTTTACCTCCCAGACTTTGTATTTTTGTAGGACCAAAGATGTCCATATGAAGAAGCTACAAAGCTTTGTTAGTACTGACGAAATTAATGGGTTTGAAAGAACTCCTTACCTATTTATCTAGGGCACAAATTAAACAGATTTCATATCTTTCAAACTTGAGATCTGGTAATTCTCGTACCAATTTCTTTGAGAAGAGCTTCGATATTTGCTTGGTGCTTATGTGTCCAAGCTTCCTGTGCTAGAAATCTGCTTCATCCTTGATGGAGATCAGACACTACATCAGCAGTTGTATCTAGTAAATAGATATTTCCATGTCTCCTTCCAGTAAATGATTGCTTCAGATCTTTACTTACGCCTGAGCATTTGTTTTCTTGAAAGCAGATTTTGTAATTTGCGTCACATAACTGGCTAATGTTGATGAGATTATAGTTCAGACCTTTGACAAGAGATACATCTCTCATGGTCAGATTTCCAATTTCAATAGTTCCTTTGCCGATGATCTTTCCTTTATTGTTTCCTCCAAAAGAAACACTTCCACCATTAAATCTTGAGATTTCAATGAACTTACTTGAACCATCAGTCATATGTCTTGAGCAGTCACTATCGAGATACCATTTGTTTCTTTTTTTCTTTGGTACCTACAAAGATTAAGACAAATTCAAGTCTTCTTTGGTACCTATATTTTTTTGGTCTCTAATTAGAAGGATCAATCATGCTTAGAAAGTTTCTCCGAATCGGTTTCCAACCTTTAGAACAGTCATTTTCATAATGATCATGGCTGCCGTAGATTGAACACTTAAGAAGGCTTTGACCAACAGGTTTTACAAATTATTTTCTAAAATGATTTTCATAGAAAACTCTTGGAAGCTTTTGCCTTTTCCTTTCTTTGTGAGTTGGAAAATTATTTTCTAAAATATTTTTGTTTTTCCATCCAAGTCCTAATTTGTTGTAGTATGGGATTTGGACAGCCAAAATATTTTCTAAAGTTTTCAAACCAATTGAAAATCTTTTTGCAATATCTGAAATTTCAGTTTTCAAGGAATTGTTTTCTTTTAAAACAAAATCATGATTTTCTTTTATTTGAAGGTGATCCTCTTCAAAATACTCAATATTTTCTTCTTGGAAAGAATCTTGTTGTCTCACTCTTGAGTTTTCCTTCTTCAATTCTGAAAATTTTCTAAGCTCAGCCTTGTAATCCATAAGAATTGTCGTTAAAGTTTCTCTTTTGCTTAGATAATTTGAAGCATCTTCCCTTTGAACTTCCTTCCTCTTCTGGTCATTTTTTGAAGCTTTTTCACCATTAGGCTATCTCATCGTCGTCCTCGTCATCTTTGTCTGAATTTGAATCATTAGAGTCAAAATTAGATTTTAATGCTATTGCTTTCTTACCTCTGGTGTCTTCCTCGTTCAGATGTTCTTCTTGATAGGATTGAAGTGTTCCCATGAGTTCATCCACAAAAAGAGGTGAGATCCTTTGAGTCTCTTAGATGAATGTCTTAATGTTGTTCCATTCCTTTGACAAGTCTCGAAGAATCTTGTTTACTTTCATTGGGTCTGATACAGGCTGCCCTTGATATGCTAATCATTGACAATGTTGGTAAATCTACTAAACATGTCAGTTATGGATTCTTCAGATTTCATTTTGAAGGCTTCATATTGCTAGAGAAGAATGTTTATCTTCGTCTATTTAACGCAATCAGTTCCTTCATAGGTCACCGCAATCAATCCTAAATTTCTTTTGTAGATTCACATGAAGAGATTTGATTATATTCAGATGGAGATAAAGCACAACGTAAAAAGTAAATAACTTTAGCATCTAGTGCTTCTCTTTTATTGATGTTAGCATCAGAAAGAGCTGAGGTTTCTAGCTTTTTGCCTTCTTCTTTGGTCAAAGAAGCCTCTGGTCTTATGCCTTCAAAACAACATCCCACTCCAAGGGATCCTTGGATCTAATGAATGCTTTCATTTTGTTTTTCTAGATGTTGTAGTCTTTTCCATTGAAGTACGAAGGCCTTGTATCACTCTGACCTTCCATTAGACCTAGCGCAATATTGCTAGCTATAGATAGATCGTTAACTTAGAAGTAGTAAAGCACTTCAATTAAGAGTAACCATACTTTGATACCAATTATTATAGCTATAACTATCACCTAGAGAGGGTGACTATGTGATTTTGCAAAAATGAATGAATTCAAATAAATATTGCAGTGAGGCAACTTTTGATGTAATGGTGAGATTTTATCGGCGTACAATTCTAACACAATTTATAAAAAGAGTGAGGGGTAGACAATTGCATACAAAATTTTATAGTGGTTCAGCTTTTATAAGCTTACGTCCACTCTCCCACGTTTCAGCCTATTAGCTGGAATTTACTAATAAGAATCAATCAAATGTTACATGTCATGAGCTGTAAGTACTCAAGTTTGTGTGAACAACTCCTCACACTCTCAACCTCTAAGGGTTACACAATATCGCTCAGCAAATACAAATATATGAAATCACAAACACTCTTCAGAATCTCAAAATTAAAATTTCAAATCTCGTGAATGCAAATTCTATTTTCTTCAACTTCAGAATCTTCTCTTATATTTCTCCTAATCCAAGCTAACTATTGGACATATCTCCAGGAGGACTTATCTAGCCAATCTACCCATTGGCTTGGCTCTAGTTGAGAAGATCTGATAGCTTTAGGATCGTCGAGATTGATGTTTCCCATTATTTCTGTAACCCATACAACAGTTCGGATTTCCAAAAAGTCGAGTGTTTACGAATAGAAAGAATGATTCGCCTTTAGAAAGAAATCTCAATAAAGTTGAATCTCCGAAAGATATTTGCAAGACTTTCCTTTTGAAACTCCTTATAAATATAGCAAAGGAATCAAAGCCAATTTGCCATTAGCCGTTGCACGGGAGATTTACTCCTTCCTATCCGATTGGTAAAATGTATATGAAATGAAGTAATCAAGCCACGACTAGTTTTGATTGATAATGTTTACATCCCATCAGACTTTTCATTTGAAAATACGTTTTATCAAAAATAAAATTTCTAAGTTTTGTTAATCATCAAAACAAAGGAAATGTTTTCTCAGCAAGGGTGACTGTCCACCGTTCTCGGGGTTCTCCGGTCCTGCTCGTGACCGCATTGTCCTTGTTCGCCAGTGCCGTTCTTGGCGCGCTCCCTCCCTTGACGTCACTGCCCATCACCATTGACTTGCTGCAGCCCCTCATTGTCTGACGGTCGCGCACTGCCAACCCAGTGGAACAGCCTTGATCAGTCCTCTGCATTCTCGGCATCCCTGGAGCAGTATCCAACAGTTCCGCTCTCATCGTTCCCAACAATCCAGGCAAACTCCGGCCATCTTCGTGTCATCGTTAGTTCAGCACCCCCGTCATCTCTCTCTACCGTTATCAACATCATCATATTTCCAGCCGTGGGCGTCCGGCATTCATTGCACGAGAGGAGCCAATCAGTGGCCCCAAAGAAGCAATTGGTCAAAAGGGCAAAAAGACCAAAGTGGGCGTAATTGGACCACGTGGATCGGTCCAGCTGAGAGCCCAAGTTTTTCCCCGTGAACTACTTGCTTTGACGTTGTCCCTTTCCAAGGGTCACACCAAGAACTTGCAGTCGTGACCCCTCGACGACTCCTACTTTTCCTGACCGTGACTGATCCTCCCGATTTTGCTCAACCATCTCGGTTTTGTAGATTTCCCTGCAGGCATCACCGTCGGTCACTCGTGAGACCATCACCGGCGTGCCCTCACCGTTGAGCACCCATTGGCCGAGACGTTACCGAGCACCATTGGGAGTCACCTCGGATAACGTGCATCCAAATTTGGTAACCATCTAATCCGAGTTGGTTGGAATATCTAATTGCTAATTTCGGATTTATTTTGTTATATAATTGTGATATTTAAGATTTTAGGCTTTATCCAACTAGGGCGTCATTGATAGTAGTCAATTTAATAACTAATTTGATTAGTAAAGATTTTGAATCATTTTTTTTATTTTGACTTAATATTTTGGATAATTGTTGTGCCTAAAGATTATTACGATAATCTTCAAATTAAGCCGTGAGACAATTGGTTATTTTTTAGATTGTCGTAATCTTAAATTTGAAATCTTTGTTGATTGTGAATGAGGATTAGGTAAGTCTTTATCTTTAATTTAGATAATTGTCATGTTTTGAAAAAGCACAAAAAGATTGCATATCATGTTGATTAGAATTGATTTCTTAAAAGGATTGGATGATAGAATACTTCATATATTTTTCTACTTGAATTCAAATTGTATGATTAGATAATATTTAGGTTGGATAATTTTTCTAAATAGAATTGCATGCTAGATTTTCAATCTATAATAGAATTTGGCTTAGGCTATTTCCTCTCTTAATTGGAGTAATATCTCACCTTGGATAGCTTATTATTTTTTTAACAATTTTCAGTTACGAATTTTAATAGAAAATCCAAAAAATGTCATGTGCATGTTATTTAGTTGCACTTGCATCATTATTTATTATGCCACGTCATGTGCAAGTTATATAGTTTTAATTACATTGTTATAGCGTGCATGTCGCATAGTTTTAGCTATGTCATCATTACATGTCATGTCATCTTGTATGCCATGTTATTACTAGGTCATTATGCATGCCATTGTGCCACGTCATGTGCCCCGTCATCGTCCATGTCATCATACATGCCATGTTATCCTTCACATATCATTTAGTGATTGTACTTTTAGAGTCATTAAATTAGAACGCACATCATGCTAAGATAAAATGCATATTAATTATCGCCCATCATTAGAGTAAGGACACCTAATTGAATATCATCATTTTTCTACATCATTGCATTTAGTTGGTTGAAATTTTGTATTAATTAGAAATCATATATATGTTGAATCTATGTTTTTCTAATTAAGATGCTTACGTTGCTTTGAGATGAGTTCCCTTCCCTTTCCTTGTGATTTATTTACTGCTTTGATCATTGAGTATTTCATTAATGTTTGCACACCTGCATAATCATCTCACATATTAGTGGATAAGTTAAATGAATCCAAGTTGCCCGTTAAATACTTTTTTTTATAAGAGCGGTTCTGAAAAGGCATTAAAAAAATCTAGTGTAACCAAGTTCACATACTCACAATATCTGGTTGCTTAGGAAGTCTCACTAGTTTTTAGCTAAACCTAATAGGTTAGTAATGACTCCTCATTTGAAAAGCCTCATAGTGTCACAATGAGTATACTTTCGGATTTTTTGTGACTTTTTCTCTTTTAGAAAAGAGTAAAATTACCCTTCATCATTCAATTGCAATTTAAAATTTCACCAGGCTAGTAAGCTTCAAGATTGGAAGGGCGAGAAGAGAAATTGTTATAAGCAATGATGAAGAAAAGACTAGCTTTTACTTTCTAAAGAAATAAATTTAAATTAATGAAAAACCATAAATGGGAAGAAACTAAGTTAAGGTAAAAAGTAAGGCTCGTTTTTCTAAGTAAGGAATCTATCATACTCTAAAAACTACAGGGATGGGGGTGACACAGTAGTCCTTCCACTGAAGGACGCAGCCTCTAATTGTAGCCAAATCCACTTCCAAAAATCCCTATCGATAGCGATCTCACTCTACTAGCTGCTAACCAAAAAACCTGAGAATGTTAGGAAATAGAGGGGTGAGCAATCACAAAATCAGTGAGTAATATATATTTCTTCTAAACAGATCGAGCAGCCATTATGTATGTATGTATGTATGTATGTATGTATGTATATATATATGTATGTATGTATGTATGTATACATATATATACATACATACATACATACATACATACATACATACATACATATACATATATATATGTATATATATAAGTATAGAGCACTATCAAAAATCCATAATCCAACTTATTACATATCAAATCAAGTACGAGTCATTCATTTCAACAAAACTTTGTATAGGTCAAAAATACACATTTAAATCCACTATCACAATTCAGATATCAATGGTCAAGTCCATTGATTAATCTCTATCAAAAACTACATCAATATTTTATCTATTAATCCATCTCATATCAAAACACACATCGATGGTCCATCTATCGATTAATCTTTTGCTTAATACAACCATGGTCACGACACAACGCCTTGTGACAAGGCCACAAAGATTCTCCACCTGGCAAGGTCTCCACCACAAAGTCAAAGGCTCAGCCTAGAAGAATATGCTAAACCCGGTGTGCATACCTACCAACCCCTTCATGGGGTTACAACAATATTGAGCACCAAATTCACACCCTCTAATCCATAATCAATCTCATAATTCACAATGCATTTCATAAACCGACTATATAACCTTTTGTAATTCAGTTCATCCAATAAAAATGCCTTTTCATAAAGCATTTCTCATCATTTCATAAACCAAATTCACAAATTGATATATATGTAATTTTTGTAACATTTTTCATAAAATGTTTATCAAATTATGTTAGAACTCATTCCATAAACCAATTTGCAAAGCGATATATCATTTCACAATACCTTTTGTAAAACAATTCTCAAATATTAAAAGGTAGTAATTGCCTAATTTAGACTTTTATGCAACAAACATGCTTCAATTACTCATATGACACTTAAATTTTTATCTCTTTCAAGAGATGAGTTTATAAATCCATAGAAAATATATCACCACTTACGTGGATATGCCCCAAATCAAACCACAAGGCTCATTCAAATCAACGAACTCGCATTCCTAATATATAAGCAAAAATAGCATCAAAACTAAGTAAACGCTATCTCAACTTTGGCTTGGCTAAACGAAACTTAAACGCTAACAAAATAACTAATATGCACTAATAAATTGCATACCCAAAGCAATTATTTAAAATGTTCTCAATAGTGAACTTGAGCACAAAATTTGGTCACGCCATAACTCTTTTCACTGAACTCTATTTCAAATGTACCTATCACGACCAAATTTTCGGGTGAACCACCTAGGGTTTGGCTAATGGATTACTAAGTCTAAACTTAGCTCGGGTTCTCCCAAGCCCATACCAATTCGTGACTTAGGTTCAAATATTTAGCATGCAATTGATTTTTCAATTAGAAGTCGCCACTAATCAATCTACGGTAGGTCGATTAGACACCTAAGTAAAATAATGGGAGAATTATTTTATTCCTACGAACCAGAGACTTTGGATATGGGGACTTGATTACGCTAGACTTTTCTAATGCCCTTTCGGTACCTTTTTTCTTTTTATTTAGAAAAAAATGTTTTGCAGGCAGCTTGAATTGATTTCAATTTACCTTCCTAACATGTAAGGTGATCATGCGAGTGCACAAACCACCAATTTAACACCCAGATAAAACGGTAAATAAATTGCAAAACATCCTCATGGCAACGAAAGCATCTGCAATGTTAGATCAGAATTCACATCAACAATCCTAGATATGATTTCTAATTAACACGCAATTACTTTTTTTTTGTTTTCAATTGTTTAATGAGAATCATGCTTTATGCAATGCTACTAATCTGACATGACATGACATGACATAGCAACATGACCTAAGCTATACGACATGAGTATGGTATTTTTTGTGTTTCCTTAAATAAGAATGCAATCTATCCTAGCATGCAATGACTAGATGACGTGCAAAGAATGCTCTAATTCTAAGCTTTTCTTTTTCTTTTTTTCTTTTCTTCTTTTTTATAAAATTCGAAATCAAAATTGTCCAGTAATTAAACGTGCAATCTAAATTAATGAAAAGAAAATCTAACATCCTAAATTAATGTTTTTTGGGATTTTTTATTTCCAAAATTCGAAATAAATAAATTTCCTAATCTTAAATATGCAAACTACCCTAAAAAAAAAGATATTCTACCATGAACCTAATCTAACTTAAATATATATATTTTTTGGATTTTCTTTTACGGAAACAAAATCAATTCAAACAACACGACAGCAAATCAGGCAAGATATGATTGACAACCATCTTAATAAATTGACGAATCGTATCTCGCGCATGAAATCGGATTGGCCAATTTTAAACAAAATCACGAATCATATCTCAAGCGTGATTGGCGATTTTTCCGTGCAATTGCGAGTCATATTTCGAGCGTGAAATCGGACTGTCAATCATATGCACGTTGACTACTCGAGATTACGGATATCTCAGCATATCAGGATTTTCCATCATGTGCATCAACAGATATTTTAAATAAGGAAACGGAATATTTGGAAATCAAATTAGACAAAATTTTTACCTAATCCGAATATTGGCTTCCAAATTTGAAGTTTGTGCAATCGGACCGGGATTGCAATCGGGAATGGCGGTGGGTAATCGGCTTACAGCAGCGGCTACTCGTGTTGGTGTGGACTTCTCAGCGAGGGGGACTACTGAAACTAGAACGCCACCAATGCTGGAGGGATTGTCTGGACTCCACAAGACTAAGCAAGTTTCCGGCAAAGTTGACTTTTGTGGGGTCGAGCACGCGAAGGAACCTAATTTGAAATATTGAGCAGGTAATATTCCAAATAGAATGCGACAGATCGGACGGCTCGGTGGTGCTCGATCAAGGAACTCTCGGTTCTCGGCCAACGGCAAGGCCCTAAACAACTGATGAACTTTCACCAATGAAAATCGGAGTCGATTGGTCACCGCCAGGACTGCAGGAACGTCGGGAGCAGCGTTAATTCGTGAGCGGCAAGCAGATCGCATTAGCACCGCCCAAGAAAGGAGAGATCTTTGAAGAGTGAGGTGTCCATAATGGAGTGGAGAGAACAGTGAAACCATGAAAAGAAAAGGTCAAAGAAGAACATCCCCTATGCGACCAAAGTAGAATTTTTTACTGGCCCTTCCCTCCTTTCTTCACAAGCGTAGCTGTGCTCTCTGATCTCCGATTCTTGATCACCACACTCGGTGAATTTCATTGATTTCATGTTGAGGGACTTCCAGCGACCGGCAAATCAAATGGCATGGCTAGGCAAGGGTTCCCATTGATGAAGCCCCTGAACTCGAGATCGCGACTGGAAGGACGCTGCATTTTTCTGGATCACCTGGAATATCCGTGGCAGGAGCAGCTAGTCGTGATATGGGTGGGGGCTTTGCAGGTCCGTGCGCAATATCGGAAGGGTAAAATATTGATCATCCAGAATCTAAGTCTCGCCCTCACTCACGTTTTTCTCTCAATGACCGTGTATTCCATATGTGTGGCCTCGTATTGAATTGTGTGGCCCCCCTTTTCTATGGTGTAGCAACCTATTTATAGGTGAGTGGACTAGGGTTTTAAATCAATATCCATGAGGATTTTTTTCCGAACGCAATATTTGTTTTTTATTTTTGACATCTCCTATAAATTTCCTTTGCAAAAATGAATATTCTCTACCGATTTTATCACACATTGCCAAAGATTTAAAATTGCAATAGGATTTTTCTCAAATTTCAAATCTTGCAAAGATGAACTCGTCATATCTCGATACGAGCTTGAGCCAATTTGCTCTCTGCGTGAGATTAGTCCAACTCGTCAATTTTAAGCTCAAAACCACCAATTCGCACCCATCTATCATCAGTCCAATGCATATAAAAAGAAATGCTCCTAAAATGATGTGCTATTCAACTTAATTCTAATATTTTTGCTTAAGGGTTAAAAATTAATCCCTAATTTTTTAATACAATAAGTAACTAAATAGGTCACCAAAATTTAGGTGTCAACGATACCTATAGTCAATAGAAAGTAATTTCAATGTATTACAAGAACCCCAAGTTAGCCAATCCAAAATCAAGCCAAAAACTGACAAAATACGACCTCAAAGTTGCTGGACGTGCACTGTTCATCATGCATGAGAAACTTTGTTTTGGGCAAACCATAAGCTCAAATCAAGATCCCTAAAATTTTATGGCTCTGCAACATCCTAAACTATCATTTATATATGTGTGTGCGTACGCGTGCGTGCGCAGCTTAATAACTCAAAAATTAGATTTTGCAGCTCAAATCTCACATACATGCGTGGGCGCATACACATATATATATATATATATATATATATATATCAAAATGGGTATTATATATAGGGATGGTGTGGCTGTGATATAGTACAAATGTTGCCTAATTGCGTCACTCGCCACCACAAAAAGGAGGCAAACAAAGAGAAAATTGGGAGAAGGGCAATCTACCTCTCTTTGAAATGAAAACTAACAAACACGCACGCAGGCGCACATGCGCACATACACACACACACACACATATATATATATATCGAAATGGGTATTATATCTGTAGGGGTGGTGTGGCTGTGGCATAGTACAAATATTACCTAAGTGCTCCACTCACCACCACATAAAGGAGGCAAACAAAGAAAAAAATGGGAGAGAAAGGCAATCTGCCTCTCCTTAAAACGGAGTCTATATATATAATGGGTATTATATACAAATGAGTGGTGTGGCTATGATATAGTACAAATGTTGCCTAATTGCTTCACTCACCACCACAGAAAGGAGGCAAAAAAAGAGAAAAATGAGAGAATGTTGCCTAATTGCCTAATTGCTTCACTCACCACCACAGAATGGAGGCAAAAAAAGAGAAAAATGAGAGAATGTTGCCTAATTGCTTCACTCATAATGGGTATTATATACAAATGAGTGGTGTGGCTATGATATAGTACAAATGTTGCCCAATTGCTTCACTCACCACCACAGAAAGGAGGCAAACAAAGAGAAAAATGAGAGAGAAGGGCAATCTACCTCTCTTTGAAATGAAGTCTAATATATATACACACACACATATCGAAATGGGTATTATATACATATGGGTGGTGTGGCTGTAATATAGTACAAATGTTGCCTAATTGCTTCACTTGCCACCATAGAAAGGAGGCAAACAGAGAAAAATGAAAGAGAAGAGCAATCCACCTCTCTTTGAAACGAAGTCAGCCAAGAACCGCTTCGTCTTCAGAGTATACACGTTCTCCATCTTCATCAGCATCTTCTACATCTTCTACTTTAGATTCCATCACTGGCCCGAGTCGAAAACAGCCGAGAATTTGGCTTGGCTCGGAGCTTTCTTGTCTGAGCTTTGGTTCGCGTTTTACTGGTTCCTCACCATCGTCATGAGATGGAACCCTTCGTATCACCATACCTTCAAGGACAGGCTTTCTCAGAGGTGGGCTCTCTCTCTCTCTCTCTCTCTCTCTCTCTCTCTCTCTCTCACAAATATGTCCGTTGACTTGATGGAAGAAGCTTGCACTTTTCAAGCTTAAAAAGTCTCGAACAGCTTGTTGTGATAAATATTTTGTGCTAATCATGAATGACTTGATAATATTTTCAAAGGATACACTCTTCGAAAATGTTGAAATTTTTGGTATGGTTAAGTTTTGGCCTTGATCTCATAGTACATCATAAGAACAAAACTTGGCACGTGAAAACTGATCCAAGACACTATTAATCCTTGAAAAGGGGAGAAGAAAAGAAATAGTCTTTATTTTGAAGTCATTGCATGAGATTTGAATTCGATCGCTCTTGTAAGATTGTTTGCATGAACTCTTTTAGGTACGGCAAGGTTTTTTCGGGAGTAGACATCTTTGTGTGTACGGCAGATCCCATGATAGAGCCACCGACCATGGTAGTCAACACTGTCTTATCACTCATGGCATACAATTATCCATCAGAGAAGATGAGCATTTATCTCTCCGATGACGGCAGTTCGGACCTTACATTCTATGCATTATTCGAGGCTTCTCGATTCTCCAAGATATGGCTCCCCTTCTGCCGGAAGTTTAAAGTCGAACCCAGATCGCCAAAGGCCTATTTTAGAAAGGCTGTTGAGCCTCCGAATGATTCTCTCCAGTCCAAGGAGTGGCACTCCATGAAAGTAAGCACATCTCTCTCTCTCTCTCATTATCGTACCCTTTTTTCAGAAAAATATTTATGACTATCGTCTATATGTGATTTTAGCTAGGATAGCAATTAAAAAGCTTATTCACTCCACATGTACAAGCAGACTTAAGGTTCGACAAGAAACAAGTGCCACCTACTTGATAACAAATTAATTCCTATGTCAGCATTGAAGGGTATATCTTGGATGGGATTGTAGTGTTGCGGACTCAAATACTAAGATTCCATGAAAATGCCATTACTTTTCTTTTTTTTTTGGTAAGGGAAAATGCCATTACTTTTGTCTTGTCAAAAATCAGGATTTTGGATTCAAATAAGAAGTAGAGAGAAAAAGAGACTTCAATCAAGCCAGCGATCATCACTTATATCAAGAGAACAAAAGTACAATATTCTTCTCAATACTTTTAAGTTTTTCCTCATCTAAGTCCTTCTACTTTCATAAATTTTCGATAAAATCGCTGAATCATTGAATCGAACAAGTATCAGCTAATATGGCTGGAGGATGACGTGGATAAAATATTTGGATGCTAACATTGACCTATGTTGAAAAATTTAGCTCGAACGACATCAAAGTATGATGTAAACAACACAGTCAATACAGACACCCACAAATGGAAAAATTTTGTCAGCATCAAAGCATAACGTTGTCCAACGGCCACGTCACATCTGGATTTAGTAAGACTTAGTCTCTGATGGGCTTGTTTAAAATAATTGTGGAAATAGAAGGACTTGGTTGGACAAATCATTTGCACAGGAACAAAAAGTAGAATTTCAAATGTTGAATATAGGAAAGAGACCATTGGAAACAACGAAAGATTCAATTACAATGACCGGAATTTCAAATTAATGTATTCTATAACTTGGTAATATATTACTTGACATTGCGAATTTCAACCCAAGGCGACTCATTCCACCTTCCACATAATTGTATGAAACAAATGATACGATAGCAAAACTTGAAACAATTGTGCCTTTTGGTTATGCTTATGACAGAGCTCATACAAGGACATGAGGAAACGAATCAAAAAGGTGGCGGAGTTAGGACGGATTCCAGATGACATTCGTGAGCAACACACAGGATTTCTCGAATGGGACACTGTCTCGAGCCGGAGAGATCATCAAACAATTCTTCAGGTACTATACATCTACAATAAAAAGACTAACGTTCTAATCTTTCAGCTACATCAATGACATGTTTCTGCTGATCCTTCAGATAATAATTGATGGGAGGGATACCATGGCCGTGGACAGTGAAGGACAGCCTCTACCAACTCTGGTGTACTTGGCCAGAGAAAAGAGACTATTGTTGACGCCTTAATTTTATTTAGGTTTATTTTATTTTATTAATTAAGTTTTTATTTTATTTTGTCTTTTCGGATAAACAATATAAAAAAACAAAACAAAGAAAAAAAAACAGAAAAAGCAGCCCCCCTCTGGGCCTCCGCCGGCCCAACCCGCAACCCGGCCTGCACCTTCATCTCCTTCCTCGCCCGACTGGGTGGGCAGCACGCGCCGGAGGCGCGACGTCGGAGCAGAAGGGAGGAACAATAGCGCACATGGAGCAGGGGGGCCAGCTGGCGTCGGATGGGGACGTGCGGGGGTAGGCGGCATCGGATGGGATGCCGGTTCGGCCGACGAAGGCCGTGGTGACCGACGGTCGAACTCCGTCGACCGACCGCCCCTTGGCCTATAAATAGGCCGTCGATCCCAGCAGCCAAAACAGACACAGACAGATCGAGAGAGGGAGAGTCGGATCTAGGGCTTGCAAACCTCGGACAACCCACTGAGAGACTTCAGGGGAGGTCCGAGGTCGAACGGCCAAGGATCCAAGGCTCGCCGGAGGAGAGGGTAGAGAAAGAACGAAAGGTCGAGGGCTGTAAAGCTTCGAACCTCCCACTAAGAGACTTCAGAGGGGGATCAAGGACGAGCCGGCCGAGATCCGGCGACACAGAGATCGCAAGCTCGGAAACCTTCGCCTGAGAGACTTCAGGGGAAGGCTGAAGAGCGAGCGAGAGAGAGAGAGTAGGTCGTGAGCTTAAACAACCTCCCACCGAGAGACATCGGGGGAGGCCGCCGGCAAGCGAACCCGCGGAGAGGAGGGAAATCAGCGGGCGAAAGGGGCTGAGCGAGTGGGTTGCAGAGAGCAAGGGTTAGTGAAAGCCCAGATCTGGGGTCGATCTAGCTCCGTCGCACCCCCGACGCCACCTCGAGTCGTGCCCGACGCCGCTGCCACTCCAGATCTGCGAAGCTGAAGACTCGTTGTCGTCGCGACCGCCTCTCTGCTGCTCCACCACCGGCGACTCCAGTTGATCCGTCGCCACCAACGACTCCACCCGATCTCGCATCCCCAACGCTGTCTCGCCGACCTGCAGCCGCCTTGCCGTGCCCTCGTTGCGAACAGGTAACGGCCGTGCTCAACCGCGTCGCTTCGCATTCCCCCTCTCGAACTGTGTCGCCACCGACCACATCAACACAGCCACATTGTCACTCGTCCTCGCCGTCCTCGTAAGCAGTTTGTCGCCGTCGTCGCCGCCGTCGTCGCCGCCGTCTGCCCGGTGACGCCTCAGTCCCCCCTCACAAGCGCCGCGAACAAACGAAGAGGAAAGGAGGCCGGAAATAGGGTCGGTTCGCGGGTCCAACCGGCCGGTTTCACCGTCTCGGGTAGGGTTTCCCCGGGTCGGACCTGCACTAGTCGGGCCGGTTCAAGAACTTGGGCCGGGCATCCCATTTTTAATTAAATTAGGCCCAATTCCAGCATATGGGCTGAGTCCTTTTTTTTAAAGAAAAACAATCAAAAAATCCGAGTCGGGCCCGCGTTGCGGGCCCATCTAGATCTTGGGTCGACGCCGGTCCGACCCAACCCCGCGGACCCGACCCAAGTCGGCTTTTCTTTTCTTTTATTTTAAATAATATTTTAATAAATAAATAAAAATAAATAATTTATTTTCAAAAAAATCAAAAAATGATTTATTTTCAAAAAATATCAAAAAATAGTAAAAAAATGTTTTATTTTCCAAAAAATCAAGAAAAATCAAAAAAAAATTATTTTCTGAAAAAATATTAAAAAATATTTTATTTTCCAAAAAATCAAAAAAAAATCGAAAATATTTCATATTTTCCAAAAAATGCCAAAAATCCAAAAAAAAGTCAAAATTCATAAAATGCCAAAAATTTTCATAAGATGCCAAAAAGACTTGTATTTTCTAAAAATATCCAAAAATCCAAAAATCCCTTTTATGTCCAAAAAATGAGAAAAAGACTCAAAAAATGTTTTTCCTCCCCAAAATGCATGGAAAATCCCTTAAAAATCCAAAAAGCCTTAGGGTTTAAACAAGATTAGGAACCGAAAGGGCATTAGTGTTTAACTTGTGTAATCAAGTCCCCGATCATAATTTCTCTGGTTGCGCAGGAGTGAGTATTTCTCCCGATACTTCACATGGGTTTCTAATTGACCCACCCCAAATTGAATAGTGGCGACTCCGTTTTAAAATTAATTTATAAGTTAAAAAAATAAACTCGGACCATTAAGTCGTGAATTGGTAGACTTGGGATAGTCCGGGCATAACTAAATTCAGCCGAGCCATTAGCCTCCTTTAGGTGCTCGCCCCCGATCGTGCGCCAAAAAAAGAGATCGAGACGGCTTGGCGACTCCACCGGGGAATTGAGGATTTAGGCCGTTTTTTCTTGTTTAAATGCTTTACTGACTTTGGTTTTTTTCTTTTGTACAGGTTAGTATCTTAGTTTTTCTTTTTAAGATAAAATATCTTGTGATTATAAACTGTTATGCATGCTTTATTGTTTTAACACTACACATGGCACACACAACTCGGCCGCCGGACCTGGGCCGCCATAGGATTTCTAGGATGGTATTAAGAAAGATACGACCTTGAACGCGAGACTGCGATGTAGAGGTTGCCTTTCTTTTCCCCGAATTTCTTAGCCGAGGTTAAGAGGGTACGCTGCCAACGCGAGACTGCGACGGGCGGATACCTTTTTAATTTCAACAAGCCTTCATAGTTAGAAATCGAGCCGCACATTTCATGTGCATGTCTCTGTGCTTGACATTTTCTTTTACTTTTACTCAATCTTTTTTATTGGCCCATGGCAATTTAGGGTAGATTTTTCGAGTCCCGGTTTATATGTAATGGGAGAAGATGATATCCAGTTCATTCCCGCTCCCAAAGCAAAACTCTTCAGATGGTAGGGTCAATTAGACCAGTATGCCCAAGAGCGCGTGAAAGCCAAAGTCGGTCATCT
Organism: Eucalyptus curtisii; assembly: GCA_017140595.1. Classification (NCBI taxonomy): domain Eukaryota; kingdom Viridiplantae; phylum Streptophyta; class Magnoliopsida; order Myrtales; family Myrtaceae; genus Eucalyptus; species Eucalyptus curtisii. Next base: position 45,164,054 of record CM029501.1, on the reverse strand, counting down.
TCTATCATTGATCCAAATCCGTGTTCATCCTGAAGTCATACAGGCCATTGCACATTTCTGGTGCCCGAAGACGACTACTTTTATATTTGGTGAGTTTGAACTAACCCCAACTCTGGAAGAATACAGTATCATCACTGGAATGCCTCTCGAGAAAAAGATGGTTAGGCCATCAATAGGCATTATCCCGTTGCGTGGGTTAGCACGACTTTTAAGAACTGAAGTCCATGTTATGAGGCAAATTCTTGAAAACAACCATAATACTCGCCCACTAGCATTTTTGATCACTGTTTTGAAAATCAACCCATGACCCAAAAAAGTGAGATTTTTCTCCTGGCCTTCTTCGAGTTCATCATTTTCCCCCATCAAAGAAACGTCATAAGTCCAAAGATGGCATGAATAGTTGATCAAATCTCAAGGGGCAAAATTATGTCAACATGATTTTAACCGAAACATTCTTGTCCCTCAATCGTTTTAAAGGAAACACGGAAAAAGTCATGCGAGTCTCCCCGGAAATTTTACAAGTCTGGTTCTTTTCTCACCTAAGTGAATATCGATACTTCATGCAATCGTCTCGAAACAAATAATTTTGAAAATCCATTGCAGAAATTTATGGTTTTAGGACCATACATTCCTAACCAAAGCTGTTTAAATTGGATAAACTTCCTAAGAGACCCGACTCCCGAGGTATTCCAATGATGTGCTGGTTGGTTCCATGAAAAGATAGCTCACTTTGCTTATAGATGCTACCATCCAATTCCGTTGCTCGGCCTCATTGGCGCCGTTTCCTATTTCCCATATCGGGTGGCACGACAATGTGGAGCCCTTCAGGAGATCCCTCCGCCTTTCAAGAGGAAGACCCCTCCACTCTTTTTCACCCATCAAAGCCGTGAATAAACATTCGAGATTGACATTATTGAGGAAACATGGAACAAGTGCCATCGCAAAAGGATCGTGGTACCTAAAGGGCTTGAGGGAGAAGAAAAAGCCCACCACGCCTCTACGTCCTACATCCACAACCATCGTATCCCGACAAAATGGAAGCCATTGGTCCCTCACTCAATCAGCGAGAACAGCCAGCATGAGCAAGCAGAACTTATGCAAAGGGATTTAGGAATAGACTGGATACATATCTCAAAGCCAGTCCAAGGAAGCAGGCATCCTCGCAAGAGCAAGGCTCCCCGTCGCATATAAAATAGCAATCATGTGCCCCTTAGTGTTAATATTGTGAAAGTTTTGTCCCATTGTTTAAGGACTTTTGTTTAATATCTAGTATTTCATCCTGTCATTTTAATTTCAAGTTTTAGATGTTAGAAGTCTGCAGTCTATAAAATCCTCTTTTGATGAATAAAAAGTAGTTAGACCATTGCCATGGGTCAATCTTTGTTTACTTTCGCGCTCATTCATTATTTTCGCGACGACAGGTAATTATGAATCGTCGGCTACTAGCCACCCGTGAATGGCCTCACGTAATAGGGCCCGACCATAATGATGTACAAAATTGTCTCGCCAACATTGAAGACGGCGTAGGACAGATGTCCATTACCCTTCGACAACTCTCGAGGCAAAGCCAAGCCCAACTCCATAGCTGCTTTAAACATCGTCATGGCACCCACGAATTTGCTAGAGGATAACCAACAGGATAGACAGCTTGAAAAGATCATGAAAAAACTGAGCCAGTTGCAGGAGCAATATCCCATGGACTTGTCTGACTACGCCGGCATTAAGATCCCCGAAGAGCTCAAAGCACTTGAATGCGAAAGGTATGCGATACCTCTCGCCCGAGACCTACTTGAGCCTACTTGGTCCGGAGGATGATTCAATCATACCAATCAAACCTGACTGGCCCCACTTTACGGTGGTACATTGTAAGGAAAATTAATCTCCTTAAAATCTGGAGAGAACTAATCGATGTTTTTCGTCAAGAGTATAATGTTGACATCAGCCCCAACATCGCCCCGCCCTACGAAGAACTGATGGTTGCGGAGCACTAGGAGCCGATAGTCGCAGAGACCGGAGAAGAAGATCAAGCCTTGCACGATAAATGGAAGACCGAGCCGCATCCTATTATTGAGAAGCTTCCCTCTAGGAAAGGCAAGGAGCCCACAGACGAAGTCAACACTACTCAGAGCCGAAGCATGATGGGACGACTTCTCAAGCTTACCGCAAGAGCTAAGGTCCAAAGAAGGCCGACCCCCATCAATCTAGGGAATGAAGCTCCACCATCTCTCACTCCTCTTGACAAAGTCCAACTAGCAAAACGAAAAGCCTTACTCAAAAGGTCCGGATCAGGAGTTAAGAAAGGAAAGCCTAAGCAGCTCGAGTCAATGCCTACCACTGAGCGTGGGCAAAACCTGACAATCAATGAGTCGCCACACCAAGACTTTGAACATCCCCTAGGGTACAACCCTGAAGACTTCCAGTCCCTAGGATACAATCCCAAGGACTACCAGTGTTATACAGATGAAATCGGCCATTCATCGTATAACTGCTTTCTACTCACACACAGGGTCGAAAGCCTGTCAGAAGAGGGAACATTCGTCCTTATCCGCTGTGATCCTAATGAACTACTAAGTTTGTCACCTGACCATGAAGATGGCTCAAATGCCTTATCCTCGTTTGGTGATTTTGACCCGGAAGAAAGCAATGGGATAATCTCGGCAGAGTCCAATTTCCCTGAAGCTGAAAAATTCACCACTACAACGAATATGCAATGGGAAAACCAGTGGCCTAACCAGGATACATCAAGCCCGTATTGCACTCATAGGAGCATGACCCCTGAAGAGATGTGGATACCTAATCTCCGCAAGTATAACAGCACGACTTGCCCCGTGGCTCATTTGCAATATCTCCACACTGAAATGAGTCGGTACTATAGCCCGATATCATTCACAACTCGGGCCTTCCAAGAAAGTCTTATAGGGCCTGCATTGCAATGGTTTGTCACAGAGATATCTACCTCATGAGAGATTGGAATGAGCTATCTTCTGCATTCCCTTCGTATCAAAGCCGATTGAACTGGCGCCTTACGAGAACTTGGTTCACTTTAGAAGAAGACCAATGGAGGATGTCCGAGCATATGCAAGGAGGTGGAAGACTTTTATGATGCAAACCTACCCTCAACTAGCCGAAGAAGAAATGATAAAGCTATTCATAGGAGCTTTACCTCGCGAACATCGTTGTTGGTTGCATGGGTTGCACTTCCATAGCTTCAATGAAATGGTCCTCTCGTGCGAGTACTTTGAGTCTACTGGAGGCGAGGAACTCAAAGGCGCTTGACTTCAGGACCAGCACTATCTAAACGCTCCTTCTCATAGGAGTTTTCATGGGTTTTGTTTGTTTTTATAATTTCATGTTTCTTATCCTGTCTAGTGTGCTACTGTTGTATTTTCCATCTAGTAATCTAATGTACAGTTCTAATATTTTGTTTTGAGAGCATGAGGCGGTATTCCAAACTAGCCCGGTAACGCTATCTAACCATGAAAAGAAAATACCATCCAAGGAGAATACTGAGGGCTAGGCTTCCTCATGCTTTCTTCCCCCCTAAATACATGCTTTCGAAAACAAAAATATTTCATTACAAAATACTTTTGTCAAAACAAGATGTTAAATCATGTTTGTTTTTCTAATTCATCCATTTCGTGTCTCAGAATATCATCCTCCTTTGACTTAATGTGACAGGAGGCATCTGAAGCTGGCACTTCGTGTGAACTCGCCGAGTTCAAGAACACTCTTTCAAGAAAGCAGGAGCAAACAAAAAAGGATCATCATGTTTCAAAAAGGGTAAGTCTTATCCCCTGAATATAATTTTTAAAAAATGACGTCCCCTTTATTCTATGTACAGGAAACGAAAAATAGGACGTAATAGGCATAGGCATACGGTTAAACTCAAAGCATGTGCACCATGGTAGCTCGAGGCGGGATAACCTCCCCCATGCGCTTTCGACCTTCCCGTTTTTGCAAGCCGTCCTCGGGAGCTCTATGCACTCCACCTAACTCCTGTTCAACTCCCTCTTAAGCCGGAGGAATATCTTTTCACATGACGTGCCCGAACAACTAGACGTTGCGATTTCATTGAAGGGATTTCCAGTTTCGATGAGCCAAGAAGTACAAGGAAGAAATTTCTTCTCTTCCTCTGAATTAAAAACTGTCAACAGGGAGAAAATCCAGACAGCCAAGGCGATCTATAGCCCCCTACTCCGGACAACGACTGGAAACTTCAATCCGTGTTTCAGATGCATATTCTCCTAAGAAATAATTGCCATCAGAAGACTGAAGATTTTGATCTCAGGTCCCATGGAAGCTTGAGGTGTATGGCTTTGCCCAATGCTGCTATAATTAAAGACAGAAGGAGAAATTCCACAGAAGGAAGGCGTTGAAGATGAATCAACGACCAGCAATCATGCATACATGGCCACAAATGAGAAAAGCCAATCGAAAGAGACGTTGAATTGTGTCGAGACAAAGAGGCCGTCATCGACATTCAAATATCCTAGGAGCTAGCACATACAAACTCTGGGGAAGGGTAATTTGGTATCGTTTCCAACACTCACTCTCTGAACTCACTTTTGACATATTTTCTCCTATTGACAGGAAGAATAGGATTCAAGAAACAAGCTTAATGGTTAATTTGGGCAAATCAAGTAACCCATATCGATTTACCTAACTTGGTATGAAAGGACTTGTCGTCCAAAAACCAATTCGGTTAAATGAAAAAAGAAGCACCCTACGGACATCGTCGGCGCCTCTAGCCGAGTGGTACCCAGGAAGAAGCAAAATGGTCTTAAGTCGGGAGTTCGAATCCCCGACGCGGTAGTTAGCCAATTGGTAGAAAAAAAAAGAAAAATAAAAAAAAATTGCTTCTCTTGCGCCTACTAATTACGAAAGAATAGGTGACCTAACGGAGTGAAAATTACAGGACTTCATATCCTCCTCGTACTTCAGGGCTACTCAAACATCTGCAAACCAGTGAAGGGTAATGTTGTATCGCTTCCAGTTGTTTGACTTCTAAAAAAATTCGCGACTAACACGCTCCCTTTTGTCTTTTACAGGATCACCTAACCGTCAAAGATGCGGAAAACAAATCAATGAAATGCATGTCAGACTTTGATAAGCTTTCCCAGACAAAGTATCATCAAAGCAAATGATAGAGACCCTTCAGGCCTCAAGTCACTTATGATCTTGACCCTACTGGTTGAGCTATTTCCACAGCTTCTCTTCTGTAAGAGGCAAGAGTAGAAATTCCTGATCAGATTCCCAATTCCTAGCTGATCTTTCGTATGTCATGTCCCTAACCAATAGGAGCAATCTAGCGACACCCATTTGTGAATAACCCTTTGTAAATAACTCTTTTGATGTTCAAAATTTGACACAGTTGTAAATACAATTCCACCAAGTAAACACCCCTAAAGTTGTCAATAGGGTTTCTTGAGTAAAAACCATTCATTTGTTTTGAGAGCACAAACTCTCCCATACTTAAAAATGCTACATGCCTTCCCCAAATGGATTTTTACATGACGATTTTGTCTGTCTAAATCACTTATTCCATTGAGGGTTATTAGAATAAGCAGCTAAGTGAAGAATTCAAGATTGATTAAGCATGCTGGATGAGGCGCGTCAGAATGATGACAGGCAAGCCATATCCTACACACAGTCCCCCATCTATACACTTGTGAGATGAGTGCAGAAGATTCCATGACTGCAGGGTAAAGAGTTCTCTCGCGAATGGTACGATAATCGAAACAGTGAGAGGCATTTCATTGCGCACCCCCTTTTTGAGCCCCATACACTAGTGAAGCTCCTCTCATCAAGAATCACCCCCACACTGGGGCATGTCGTAGACAAGGTAAATCAGCATCACAAGGTGAGAAAAGGGATAGAAATTTTCTTGCTCGCACTTGCATCAATCTTCAGGTGTCTTTATTGCATATGAACACTCGCGTTAATTTAAGTGCCCTAGAAATGACGAAGAGCAATTCTTTCTCTACACACTTGTATTCATTGTACAACCCAATTGAGTCTGTAATTTCACTCTCACATGGAGGCAAAACAGAAGTTACTGCCATTCGAGCAGCATAATCAGAAGCGCCGGCAAAAGATGAAGACTTAATAGTCTAACAACGGTGTTTGCTTGAACTTGCCTAGATTAGTTCCTCAAGCAACAAAGAACAAAAAAACTAGGGGCAGAAAAAAGCAGTATAACTGGTAAAAACAAGGTCAATGCCCATGAATGAAAAATTGGAATAAAAACTAGGGGCATGAAAAAGCAGTATGCCTGGTAAAAGCAAGGCCAATGCCCTCCAACTAAAGAATATAGTCAATTGTATTCTCAAGAAAAGTTGTTGTTGTGGTTCGATTGATAGAGCCTCCATATGATAGTGAGAAGAAAGACCGGTGACAAATGCCAAGGCAATCACCAGCTCTCACCCCTTTTACACATGAGTCAAGCCTACATTGCGTCCCATTGTAAAAGTCTCTTCAGACTAGGGCACTTCAATTAACGTAGGATTTCATATGTTTATAAACAACGCTCGAAAAAGTACGAGCAAGACTATTCTATCTCTTTTCGCAGGGTTCCTAACTTACAAACCCGGAGATGATCGTGCAGCGTTCCATTCATAAGCCTTGACCGTGATGGTCCCCATTGATGAGCCAACAACCAAGCCTACATTACGGTCTCAACAAAGACCTCCCACACTGGTAAAATCGTACCACTTGCGAGAATACTCGGACCCCTGCTAATATGATGACAGTGAGATGTGTGGTCCTTATAAATCCTGCATCAATGGTCAGGATAGCCTTTTCCATGAGAGTGAGTGGAAAGTCCTTTCGATCGAAAGTCCCTCATCCGGCATGCTCAAGACATCTATATTTTGAATAAAGGTTGTCTTTCAAAATCTTCCCCAAAAGTAGAACTCGATGATGTAAAACTGACAAAATTGTAATGCATAAATCACATTTAAACTCATAAATTTACAGCATATACAATCATGTGTGCATATTGTGCAAATAATAGACATACTCTCAAAAATCAGAGATATTGCCGGGTAAACATATCCCTATCCCCATTGGTCTTAAAGTACCTACCACTGTGTCAGGTACTCTCTTATCGACACTCGACCTATTCGAGTCGTCCCCAGAGTATTGATATTTGCGACTGTCCAGGTATCCCCCTGTTTTTGAGTGCCTGCCGCTACTCAGGTGCTCATTTTGTTGATACTCGACATGTTCAAGTTGTCTTTAAAGTTTGGATGCTTGTGACTGTCCAAGTGTCCCATTGTCTTTGAGTACCGGCCACTGTTCGGATACTCCCTTTTCTTGACACTTGACTTGTTCGAGTTGTCTTCATAGCTAGGATGCCTGCAACTGACCAAGTATCCCACTACCTTTGAGTGCCTTTCATTGTCTAGGTACTCCCTTTCCGTGACACTCGACCTCTCTGAGTTGTCCTCAAAATTATACCATTAAATACTAGCAGCCATTCAAGTATTCCACCACATTGTGCTCATGCGATTACCCAGGTACGCTTTCTTACACTTGGACCAGCTGAGTGGTCCCTGATCGTATCAGTAAATATTTGTGTTCATCCAAATATTCCACTACTTTGAACACCTGTGTGCCTGCGACCATCCAGGTAAGCCTTGTGCTACATTCAAATTTATGTTACCAAGAGGTGAGACGCATTCACGAATATCCAAGGTACGTCCTCGATATTCACAATTTCCAGAAGGCAGGAGGCCTTCACGAATATGCGAGGTACGTCCTTGATATTCCCAATTTCCAAGAAGGTGAGATGCCTTCACAAATATCTTAGGTACATCCTCAATATTCCCAATTACTAGGAGGTGAGAAACCTTCAGAATATGCGAGGCAGGCCCTCGATATTCCCCTTTACCAGGAGGTGAGAGACCTTCATGAATATCCGAGATACGTCCTCGATATTCCAAATCACCAGGAGGTGGGAGACCTTCAGGAATATCTCAGGTACGTCCTCGATATTCCCAATTACTAGGAGGTGAGAAACCTTCATGAATATACGATGCAGGCCCTCGATATTCCCCTTTACCAGGAGGTGAGAGACCTTCATGAATATCCGAGGTACGTCCTCGATATTCCAAATCACCATGAGGTGGGAGACCTTCAGGAATATCTCAGGTACGTCCTCGATATTCCCAATTACTAGGAGGTGAGAAACCTTCATGAATATACGAGGCAGGCCCTCGATATTCCCCTTTACCAGGAGGTGAGAGACCTTCATGAATATCCGAGGTACGTCCTCGATATTCCAAATCACCAGGAGGTGGGAGACCTTCAGGAATATCTCAGGTACATCCTCGATATCCCCTTTACCAGGAGGTGAGAGACTTTCAAGAATATCTTAGGTACGTCCTCGATATTCCAAATCATCAGGAGGTGGGAGACTTTCAAGAATATCTCAAGTACGTCCTCGATATTCCCAATTACCAGGAGGTGAGAGACCTTCATGAATATCCCAGGTACATCCTCGATATTCCCATTACCAGAAAGTGAGAGACCTTCACGAATATCCCAGGTACGTCTCTGATATTCTATCCTCCAAGAGTTTGTACTTGTGATCACCCAAGTACCCTTTTGATGCCTGCAAGCAATCAGGTATTCTTCAAAATTCATACTTGTGATCATCCAAGTACTCTTTCGATACCCGCAAGCAATCGGGTATTTTCCAAAGCATCTAGTACTTGTGAGCATCCAGTACTCCTTCAACGCTTGCGAATATCCAGGCACCCTCCAGAATTCGCACTTATGATCATCCAAGTACGCCTTCGACGCCTGCAAAAGCCCGAATATCCTCCAGGTTAGTACTTGTGAATATTTAGTTACTCATTCAATGCCTATGAATGTCCAGGTATCTTCTAGAACAGATGCCCTGAGAAAGGTCGGTGCATCTCCCGAGAAAGGTCGGGTGCCAATTGGTGTCCTTGATTGAGGTCAGACACCCCCAACAAATCGATGCCCTGAGAAAGGTCGGCGCATCTCCCGAGAAAGGTCAGGTGCCAACTGGTGTCCTTGATTGAGGTCAGACACCCCAACAAATCGATGCCCTAAGAAAGGTCAGTGCATCTCCCGAGAAAGGTCGGGTGCCAACTGGTGTCCTTGATTGAGGTCAGGCACCCCCAACAAATCGATGCCCTAAGAAAGGTCGGCTCATCTCCCGAGAAAGGTCGGATATCAACCGGTGTCCTCGGCGATCGGGCATCAACCCGAGAAAGGTCAACGCATCCCCGAGAAAGGTCGGGTAATATCCGGTGTCCGACACCCCACAAACGAGATGTCCCGAGAAAGGTCGGCGCATCCCCCGAGAAAGGTTAGGTAAACAGCTGATTGCTCTAATAGGCGACCGAAGAATGGTTCGAGTCCTGAGAAAGCAATTCCCCGTCAAGGCGACCGAATAAAGGTTCGGGTCCTCGACAAATCACTAATTGCTCTGACAGGCGACCGAAGAATGGTTTGGGTCCTGGAGAAGCAACCTCCTCATGTCACCAGGTAAGATGACGCATTGATACTTGCCAAACTCGGGGTTCACACCCTATCTCACTCACTCTCGGTAAGTAACTACAGGTATCTTCTTATCTGTCTTAGTATATGTAAAGTTATATTGCTCTTTTTCTGCATAGAATAATAGGTCCCAAATAAAATAAAATCTGCTACGCATGCATGGATAAAATTTAGGCATCGGTTGTCTTTGAATGCAACCTCTGCGAGCTCACCTTCAAAGAGGGGCATTTGTTAACGCCTTAATTTTATTTAGGTTTATTTTATTTTATTAATTAATTTTTTATTTTTATTTTTTGTCTTTTCGGATAAACAATATAAAAAAACAAAAAAAACCATATAAAAACAATAAAACAAAGCAAAAAACAAAAAAAAAACAAAAAAACAGAAAAAGCAGCCCCCCTCTGGGCCTCCGCTGGCCCAACCCGCAACCCGGCCCGCACCTTCATCTCCTTCCTCGCCCAACTGGGTGGGCAGCACGCGCCGAAGGCGCAACGCCGGAGCAGAAGGGAGGAACAATAGCGCACGTGGAGCAGGGGGGCAGCTGGCGTCGGATGGGGACGTGCGGGGGGGTAGCTGACGTTGGATGGGACGCCGATTCGGCCGGCGAAGGCCGTAGCGACCGAGGGTCGAACTCCGTCAACCGGCCGCCCCTCGGCCTATAATAGGTTGTCGATCCCAGCAGCCAAAACAAACACAGACAGATCGAGAGAGGGAGAGTCGGATCTAGGGCTTGCAAACCTCGGACAACCCACTGAGAGACTTCAGGGGAGGTCCGAGGTCGAACGGCCAAGGATCTGAGGCTCGCCGGAGGAGAGGGTAGAGAGAGAACGAAAGGTCGAGGGCTGTAAAGCTTCGAACCTCCCACTGAGAGACTTCAGAGGGGGCTCGAGGACGAGCCGGCCGAGATCCGGCGACACAGAGATCGCAAGCTCGAAAACATTCTCCTGAGAGACTTTAGGGGAAGGCTGAAGAGCGAGCGAGAGAGAGAGTGGGTCAAGAGCTTAAACGACCTCCCACCGAGAGACATCGGGGGAGGCCGCCGGCAAGCGAACCCGCGGAGAGGAGGGAAATCAGCGGGCGAAAGGGGCTGAGCGAGTGGGTTGCAGAGAGCAGAGGTTAGTGAAGGCCTAGATCCGGGGTCGATCTAGCTCCGTCGCACCCCCGACGCCACCTCGAGTCGTGCTCGACGCCGCCGCCACTCCAGATCTGCGAAGCTGAAGGCTCGCTGTCGCCGCGACCGCCTCTCTGCTGCTCCACCACCGGCGACTCCAGTTGATCCGTCGCCACCAACGACTCCACCCGATCTTGCATCCCCGACGCTGTCTCGCCGACCTATAGCCGCCTTGCCGTGCCCTCGTTGCGAACGGAGTAACGGCCGTGCTCGACCACGTCGCTTCGCATTCCCCCTTCTCGAAGCGTGTCGCCACCGACCACACCAACACAGCCGCGTTGTCGCTCGTCCTCGCCGTTCTCGTAAGCAAATTGTCGCCGTCGTCGCCGCCGTCATCGCCGTCAAGTCCGTCGTCGCCGCCGTCTGCCCGGTGACGCCTCGGTCCCCCCCTCACCAGCGCCGCGAACAAACGAAGAGGAAAGGAGGCCGGAAATCGGGTCGGTTGCGGGTCCGTCCGACCCGATTTCTTGTCTCCGGGTAGGGTTTCCCGGGTCGGACGCACTCGTCGGGCTGGTTCAAGAACTTGGGCCGGGCATCCCATTTTTAATTAAATTAGGCCCAATTCCTAAGCATATGGGCCGAGTCCTTTTTTTAAAGAAAAACAATCAAAAAATCAAAGTCGGGCCCGCAACGGATATTGGGTCGACGCCGGGTCGGACCCAACCCACGGACCCGACCTGGGTCGGCTTTTCTTTTCTTTTATTTTAAATAATATTTTAATAAATAAATAAAAATAAATAATTTATTTTCAAAAATATCAAAAAATAGTAAAAAATGTTTTATTTTCCAAAAAATCAAGAGAAATCAAAAATACTTTATTTTCTGAAAAAATATTAAAAAATATTTTATTTTCCAAAAAATCGAAAAAATCGAAAATATTTCATATTTTCCAAAAAATGCCAAAAATCCAAAAAAAAAAGTCAAAATTCATAAAATGCCAAAAATTTTCATAAGATGCCAAAAAGACTTGTATTTTCTAAAAATACCCAAAAATCCAAAATCCCTTTTATGTCCAAAAAATTAGAAAAAAGACTCAAAAAATGTTTTTCCTCCCCAAAATGCATGGAAAATCCCTTAAAAATCCAAAAAGCCTTAGGGTTTAAACAAGATTAGGTACCGAAAGGGCATTAGTGATTAACTTGTGTAATCAAGTCCCCGATCCTAATTTCTGCAGTTGCGCGGAGAGCGAGTATTTCTCCCGATACTTCGCATGGGTTTCTAATCAACCCACCCCAAATTGATTAGTGGCGACTCCGTTTTAAAATTAATTTATAAGTTAAAAAAATAAACTTGGACCATTAAGTCGTGAATTGGTGGACTTGGGAAAGTCCGGGCATAACTAAATTCAGCCGACCCATTAGCCTCCTTTAGGCGCTCGCCCCCGATCGGGCGCCGAAAAAAAAAGAGGTCGCAACAACCACAATACAGCCACCATTTCAAAGCAGGAGCTATGAATGCTCTGGTAAGCATCAGCACACGATGATTCACTAAAATCCCACATTCTTCATCAAGTTGTAGAGGTTTCTCCATTTATGTACGTGAGGATCTTGCTCTTGCATCGATCGAAGGCTTAAAAGATGATCACGGCACTAATATTTCCGTTATCTTTCTGGATCAAATAGATTAGAATCTCGTCGGCGATCAGCAACTCGCCCATCATCCTCACTGTGGACTGTGACATGTACTCAAACGACTCAGACTCGGTGAGAGATGCGCTGTGCTTCTTTATGGACGAAGAGAGTGGTGATCAGATCGGTTTCGTACGGTTCCCACAGTGCTTTGACAACCTTACGAAGAATGATTTATACAGCAGTTCCTCGAACGTGGCGATGCAGGTAAGTCATTTCGAACTATTCCTAAACTTTAGTGCGATATGCAATTCAGTCTCTATATGTTAAATGTGCCTAATGCACTCGCTTAACTGTTTTATTCTATTAATTCTGTGATTCCATTGGATTATGCAAGATTGATACACCATATTTGCTGAACTGCACTAAAATGGGTAACCACGACTCAATTGAACTCATGAAGTGAACTTGAAATCACGAGTCCAAGTCAGCACATACCAATTGGCCACTCAGCACAAATTCTAACGCGTGGGGACTAACATGAAGCTCCTTAAAAGGAGGCCAATATTCTCTATTGGACACATTTAATTGAAGGGACAGGACAAGTACGTTGTGCTAGTGAAGATATCATAATGACTTTTAGTACTTTCTACGATGATTGCAGGGGGAGATCCATGGAATGGACAATTATGGTGGACCTCCGTACATGGGCACCGGCTGCTTTCATCGGAGAGAAACACTGTGCGGTAGAAAGTATCGACGGGGAAGTAAAAGTGAGTCCCTGAGGTGGGATCACCGCCACAGGATACGAGACAGCGCAAGTGTATTAGAAGAAACATGTAAAACACTAGCCAACTGTGGTTATGAAGAGAGCACTGAGTGGGGAAAGGAGGTCTCTCTCTCTCTCTCTCTCTCTCTCTCTCTCTCTCTCTATCTCCCCCTCCCCCTCCCCTAACGTGCACATATACATCATGAGAGCGCATACTCACGAATACACATGCACAAGCTTGAGTCTCTTACATCATTCCGTATTTTGACGCAACCAAAAGCTTTGCTTATGTCATATCATTTAAAGACTGGACTGGGAAATTCAGCCGTCGGAACTGAAATAAGCCACACAGGCATGCTTTCGAGCACTAGAAATATCCCGACATGCACATGCAAAAGCATCCATGAAACAAGTCTTCTCTGAATTGCAGATGGGTCTAATGTACGGATGCGCAGCGGAAGATGTCTTTACCGGTTTCATAGTCCAATCCAATGCAGAGGTTGGAGATCGATCTATTTCAACCCTGAACGGAATGGCTTTCTAGGATTGGCTCCCACGACATTGTTGCAGTCCCTAGTTCAACATAAGAGATGGACTGAAGGGTTATTTCAAATCTTCCTGTCACAGCACTGTCCTCTGCTGTATGGACATGGCAAAATTCCCCTGAAGCTGCAACTCTCGTATTGTGTCTACTTGCTTTGGGCGGCAAATTGCTTGGCTTCTCTTTTCTATGCGACTATTCTACTCAGAGGCATCTCCTTGTTCCCCACGGTAAATAATTAGATGACTTTTTTTTTTTGGAAAAAACTAATTTTGATGCCTCAACTCTCCACATATATAAATATACACAATGGTTTGGTCGTGGTGCTAAAATCTCGAAACAATCAAATCATTAAACATTAGATAAATTCCAGCTATACCCCCTCTATTATAGCAGTATTACACCGATGCCACCAAGAAAGTGTCAAAATCAAGCATTGATAACTTGTGCTATCCATTTGATAAACCCTGATTTGGCTACTTGACAGTATAAAATACTTGGCTATGATACAACCGTAGTGCGGGGACATCCACATAATCTTTGATTCAAAATGCAATTTGCTAGAGCTAATAGTTTCTTGCACTATCAGGTTTCGAGTCAGTGGAGCTTCCCATTCATCTATGCCATTATGGCAACTAGTGCGTACAGTGCCAGAGAATTCGTGTGGTGTGGAGGCACTATTCGTGGTTGGTGGAATTACCAAAGAATGTGGGTCTATAAGAGGACAACTTCCTATTTCTTTGCCTTCTTGGACAACATTCTGAGACTGGTAGGTATTACCAAGTCTGCATTTGTCATCACTGCAAAAATGGCAGACTACGATGTATCAAAGAGGTACGAGCGAGAGCTCATGGAGTTTGGTGCATCCTCTCCGATGTTCACAATCCTTACAACCCTTGCTTGGCTTAATGCATTAAGCTTCATTGGCGTTTTACTGAAGTTAGCAATGCATGGTGATCCTCTAGACCAGCTGGCTATGCAGATCATTCTGTGCGGTTTGCTAGTCTACGTCAACCAGCCTCTATATGAACGGATGTTCTTTCGAAAAGACAAGGCAAAAATGCCGACCTTGGTGACATATAAATCAGCAGTCTTTGCTCTAGTAGCTTGTTCTTTAGCCTGTGTATGATCTACCATTCCACAGTGTTGGCTAGAAGTTGCTGTAACTTCATCAATATTTGAACCATGCACTAGACATCATACAAAGTAGGACAATATCAGGACCTGATTAGAAAAACTTTCTGCTGCCGTTGCTGTCTCCTATTTTCTGTAGTCTTTATCGTTTCTATAATTACCGATCTCAATGTTATTATTGTACGGTTCAAGAAAAGAAAAAATGCTGGGACCTCATTCTTCTTACCTAGAGAAATCACCAAACATCTCTTACTTAGGGCCCGTTTGATTCAGTTTTGGGGAAATGACTTTGGGATAATACAAATATCTTTGAGGTAAAGAGGTTTTCCAAATGCTACATCGTTTGGTAAATTGTAATATCAAATAGCATTGAAAAGTAACTTTAGCATAAATACTTTGTTTGGCAAAACTCATATTTGTAATGGGCTTTTACTATTTTTTATTTTTTTTAGTCTAAAAATCAAATTCGACAGTTGGCTAACCGTTGGCCAATCGCCGGACGGCCAAATTTGGCCTCTTGAGGTCGCAACCTTAGGCGATGCCGCTTGGGGGCACGACCTCAGGCAACGCCGTTAGTCACAGAGGTCAAATCTAGCCACCAGACAGCCATATCTGGCCATTAGACCGCCAAATCTGGCCTCCAAACCACCACATCTGGCCTCTGGACCGCCAGATCTGGCGGCCTGAGGTCGCAACCTCAAGCAGCGTCGCCTAGTTCGCGCGAGCCAGGCGACACTGCCTGGGTCCGCGCGAGCTTAAGTGGCGTCACCTAGTTCGCATGTGCCAGGCGACACCACCTAAGGTCGCGTGGACCCAGACGGCATCGCTTGGTTCAAGCGCGCTAGGCAACGCCGCCTAGGTTGCAGGTCACACCACCCCAGGCGATGGTCACCAGGCACGCACGACCCTCAGGTGGCGATGGCGGCTGCCGGAGAAGCCTGACTTTCATGCAGGGAAGACAAAGATGAACGGGGAAGAAGATGAACAATGATGCGGATGAATAGTGAACTTGCATTTCCAAAATGTTGAATGCTCAAAGAAGGTCTGGACCTGCATTGGACTTTTAGCATTCTCAATGCTGATATTTAGCTAACGAGCTTTTCAAAAATATTTGTCAAACCCGAAATATTTTCTTTAAGAAATTTTAGAGGCCCAAAGCCCCTTGGAAAAACTGAATTAAACAGGGTCTTATTCTTAAAAAAAAAAATAAACCAGTCGCGGAAGTACGGAAGCCATATACTACAAGGCAACTGTTTAACAGAGGTGTTGACAGACTATATATAGCTATCACATCAAAAATCACAACTTGTTGGAACCCTGGATGCGTCGCTGAAATACCGTGCTGTCTTCCCCGTACGTCCCTATGACCCTTTCGTACATATAGGATTTGGGATTCGATCGTGGATGATAACGCCATGCCCGCAGTGGGTTCGTTTGACACTCTACTTTTGGGATTTACAGGGACGCATGGACCTATGGCCGGAGGCGAGGGGATTGGATGCATAGAAAGTTAAGGCAATAATCGAGAATGAGAATCAACTAGTGACGGTCGTGATAAGACGTCCGGGAGACCCTCCCCTTGTGGACATTTGTTGCAACCGTGTAGTCCTCGAATTCGACAATGACAGCGTTGTCAAGGAAATTCCTAGGGTTGCATGAGGGGAAGAAACTCCTGTGCTGCCCCCAGTGTAACTCAAATAGCTCTTGAAGCTATTTGATATTGACAATAATAATTAGAACAATCATTTGGTGTGCCGTCTTCTCCAGATATGTCCTCTATGTGTTTACTATGCATAAATTTTTATTATTATTTGAGTGTGGTTTTACTCCGTGAGTCAATCGAGATGTCCCCTTCTCCTGTGTAAAATTATGTCTTGTCAAAGACCTTAAATGCCTAAGTTTTATATGCACTTTCCAATAAACAAAGCATCTGATAAAATTAACAAAGCATCTGATAAAATTAAGCAATTTATGGGCGAACATACTCAAATTTTATAAAATTACATGGACAACTTATTCAAGGTTCGACTTCTTAATTATAATTAGAGATTATTGCATTTTGAGAGCCAGCTTAAATTATTTTCTTTAAAATTTTAAGATATCAAAAACTAATGGCAATGAAGATTAATACATGGTGCCAAGAAAACTATAGTTTCTGTGAATCAACATTTGCTCTAGATATAAGCATGGCCCTTCCATGCCTATGACTTCTATTGGAATCATCGCGCGTGCATACTGGGCCACCTTCAAGCATGAATATGTATGCCATGGTGATTCCTTGTCGGGGGATGGGGGGGTATCAATGCTAATATTAATATGCATGAGGTCTAATTTTCCAACAAATTTCATGCATATGATAAAATTAAATGAGTTTAAAAAAAGTGGCGAGGAAAGAGAGCTTATCAAATTACACGACGTCTTATAAAAGACACGAGTTGTTAATTCTGATTAGTGATTAATGCATTTTGAGAGCTTTCATACGGGGCCTTTTACCAGGCAACCTTAGCTCCACTCGTCCTCTATTCGCCAGCTTCATCCCGCCGTGATGTCTCAACTTTGGCCACCAGCTCGATTTCTTCTTCTTATGGACTCTTATACGGTTACCTCTCGATGTCTTTGAATTCTTAGTGTGCTGTAGATGCCTCAGAAACCCTTTTGCAAGAGCATGAAAAGGACCAGCTTGGTGTTTACCCGACTTAGTCGCTTTATTCACATCTCTCTCGTTTCTCCTATGGAACATGTCCCGCATCTGCTTCCACATAGAAGTCGTAGGGCGTCTCTGCAATTTGTTGTCCCGGTCATCCGAATATCCTTGATGGTGGTGGTGATGGTGATGGTGATGGTGGTGGAATATGAGGCCCAATTTGTTCTTCATTCTTCTCAGCCGACCAACTCCCTTCTCGCGATTAGTTGGATGGCTAGATATGGACCCTCTGTTGCGGTCCAGTGTATATGAATGATCCGCCTGACCATTGTGCGTTGGGACAGAATACGAAGAGCTGCTCTCCTCCGATGTCCTTCCAGATCTGGTGGAGAAGTCAGTATCTGCATAGGCCTCACTGTCGCCGCTACTTGTGCTAGTTTCGTCGCTGGTCCTGCTGATGTATGAGCTTCGAGAGCTCGAACTGCAATGATCCGATCCTCGCAGAGGAGAGACCATCTTATTCCTTGTTCTTAAACTACTCTTCTTTGGCATCCTTTGCGTTTGCCTACGCTTACGCACCTCCTTTTTATTGGAGAACTGGTCCATAAGTGTTGGTTTGAGAGTAACATGGAGAGGCATGTGGCTTTTGCTTCTGAACTCATTGCTAGAACTGATGGATGCAATGGAGCCCGATGACTTGGGAGGGATGAGTATTCTCGATTTTGCCAACTTCGCCGCTGAGTTTTCTCTAGCCATTTGCTTTTGACTAACAGGCAGTGGAGGCTTCTTTGGCACATTAGCAAAACTCGGCGGAACCATTAAACCGTGAACCATATTATCTTTCACACTAACCGCATCAGTGTTACGATTAAGTGATTGGCTCATGGTCTCCAGTTTCTCCACCATTGCCTTCACATTTTGCGGCGGGATCAGAGTCTTTTTCTGTTTCAGGTTGTCATACGTCCCTGATTTTATCCCACCAAATTCATTGCGCAAGCTTGTTTGGCTCAATAAGTCCTTACAACTTTCTGCAGTCAAGTTCCAACTCTGATTCTGACCAGCGTCCCGCAGCAAAACTCCCGTCTGATGACTGGTAAAATTTGAGGCTCCATGCTTGGGTTTTTCACTTGGCAACTGGCACGCCTGACTTATAATCTCTTGGCTATGTGCATTCTGACTCCTCTCCTGAAGTGGCGACCCATTTGTCATATATGCACCATGTTCCAGCATACGTCCGGTAAACTTCTGCTCGTTTAACTCCATCATGGGACGAATTGCACTGACTGCCTTATCCGTCCCACTTTGTGATGTCACTTTCGTGACCAACACCTCGTTTTGAGAATAAAGCTGCAGAACAAAGATGCGGGCTTCAATTTGTTTGATGGCATCAGTTAAGTCTTTTGTGAAGTCACTGGCTCCATCAAATTGCTTGATAATCTCACAAGCAAATTTGTTTTCGTACCTGCCTCCAGGTTTTCTATGCTCAACAGCCAGAGAACTTGTGGAGATGGTTGCAGGAGCAGCAATCCTTGCTTGGTGTTCGAGGTTGAGGACTCCATTGTGGCTTCGTGGCTCTTGTTTACTCGTAAAAGACCCATCTCTACAGTCCTCAAAACTGCTTCTTGCTTTCCCCTCAGCACCTCGAAAGTCAATTCTTTCTTGACCATTGACTGTTCGTGCTATGCTGTTAGCTGATACCTCTGGCTCTCTACCAGATGTCTGTTGCTTCATAATGTTTCTGTGACAGACTCTGCACTGCTTCCTCTGGCTTCCCTGATTGCTCGACAAGATGCTAAGTTTCGATGACTCAGGAACCAATTTGTTAGGAGTGCGCTTAGCAGGCAAGCACTCGCCCTTCTTTTGGGGAATGTCATGTAAAATAGGATCTCTCAAGATGTCGGTGACACCAGATGATGTCCGTGGTCGATCAGGTAGAACGAGAGACTCTGATGTAGATATAAGATGCAACGGCTGAGGGGAACTGGAACTTTCACGGGTATTGGACTGAGCTGATACAATCTGTGCACAAGCACATCACGTGTTAAGACTTGACAAACAATATAGGTGCAAGATCTAACAGAAAGTCAAATCCTAAGTTGAAGCTATGTTCGAAACTTTGAAATTTTCGGGCGATGAATTGTTAATTCTATTCACTCGCTATAAACATCTAATCTTACCAGTCCTCTTAAAGAAACTATGTAAGGAAAGAAAAAGATAGAGAAAACAAATATTTGACCAACCTGTCTGAAGGTCCCAAAAGTTCTTTCTGTAGCGTAATCCAGAAGATCTTTGAATAGCATTTGCGCTCTCTTATCCAACTGTAAAGCATACAGAGTATTACAAATATGAAGACACTGATTGATAATTGCAAAGCATCAAGCTTTCCCTGTATATTGAACTTGCAGACGCCAGGACAGCTGACTTGGAAATGTTGTGCTCCAGGTCGCCAATACTAAATTAACATCACCTTTATCTTTTTTGCTCATGATTCAAAATGAAATTTGAAGATAGGGAAACTAGAGAAAAGGAACCAAAGGCAAAAATATATCTCCAAAAGGGAGAAACTATTCTTTCTTATTTTGAAATTGTCAATAAGAGGTCGACAAAGCCGATCAAGTAAAACATATCTTTTCTTAGACAAGGCAGACCAAAGATCTCTTGAAAATTGCTTATCGGAAAAAACTTTAGTCACGCAGAGTGAACAGGAAAAAATGATGTAATGAGTTAAGAAGCTTCTCAGGAGCATCCTCATTTCTTTCTTCAAAGACGGTAGCAAAAATTCCGCATGATATATGGTGAGTAGCTTACATATATAGCATCTCCCCGAAGTGGCCCATCTGCACTTTGTCGGAGAAGCTCATATAACTTTCTCAGGGCATATAGATCGGACTTCACATCTTCAAATTCCATATTTATAGCCAAGACTCCTATCAACCATTCTGTATGGTTAGTCTGAAAGTGTCCAATTAAAAAACCAACTCCCGAACCAATACGCGACGAAGCAAAAGAACATGGTAATATAGAACTTGTGTGCAGAAAAAATGAGGTAACTTGATCTTCATCACAACATTGTTCTCCATGCAAATCAAACCTAAAAGATGGATTTCTAGATAAATCATTCTCTAGTGGTAGACGTGAGGTCATAGAATGGTTGAGCCTACCCAGAACCATCTCTGCTATTCCCCGTATCTAAATCGGGGCATGCATCCGAGGACTTGTTATCTAAAGGATGCAAAAGATAGAATACGTAAGTTAATGGAAACAACACAACATTTGCCATCTAGAACACATTCATTCAAAGACACCCGACGATCGCAATGCCACTTGAATTTCCATAAATTATTCCTCGAAACTAAACTCTGCCAGCCCGCAATAACAAGGAGATGAACAAATGTCTTCCTAAGGAGATTGCGCAAGCTATTAATTTTCCCCATCACTAATAACAGCAGAGCCCGTCATGCCTGGATGAATCAAATAAGAAACTGCCAATGTCAATGTACCAAACCCCAAGAGGATCTATTTCCTCCATAACCTTCTCTGCATTAATTAACGAAGTACTCATTTTTTTCCATCTTCAAGATAGTGCAACCATCAACTCATTGACGAACAAAACTAATATTTCAGGGGATGCAGTTCATTAATGGTCTCGGGAAGTAAGGACACGAACATGAACATCAGTAAAAACCATGCAAAGTCTCCGGAGTCGCCATATCTGCAACTTTCAGAACCAAAATGAAGAAGAAGAAGCCGAAAGTTCCGAGATCGCTTACCCAACGAAAAAGAACGAAAGAGAAAGACCCAGTTTGTCAAAGTTTCTCTCCCTCGCTGTTCACTGATCACTCGCTTCGGCGCTTCGCTTCTTCGTTTCTTCTCCGATGGTTCTAACGGTCAAAGGGTGGCGAAATCCGTCTGATTATGGCGGTCTCAGCCGCACCATCCGCTGCATGGGGCGTTTCGGTGGTGGTGACTTTTCGCTAGCAAGCCAAATTCCAAACCGGTGGTTTTGTGGTTTATAAATTATTGTGGTACTATTATAAATTTCTCATATACATTTGCTAAAAATTACATACATATTATATATATATATATAATATAAACACACACACACGTACATTTTATTTAAAAAGCGTTTCAACTGAAAAGTTACAGATTACCTTTAGAAATTATTTTAAATCTAAATAATTGTAAAATTACTTCTGATAAAAAATTGCTTAAAATACATGTAATATTAAAAAAGTTATTGATGAGAGAAAACATACTTTTTTAATAGGAAAATTACTAAACAAAGTAGCAAAAATGATACGCCTACAAGACATTGAAAATTGCTCCCTTAGTTGAAAACTACCAACCTCGACTTAAAAATACGAATTTCAATTTTTTTTAAAACTAAATCTACGACAAAAAGTAACTATAGATAAGATAAAATTATGAAAAATAATACAAATAGTTCCTAAACTTCAGCGTTATGCGCAATTTCATTCTTAACCTTTAATTCGCTCAATACAGTCCTTAAATTATTTCTAAATTTGCAATTTAATCCCTAAATTTTTAATTTGTTCAATTTAGTCCATCAATTTTCCATTAAAAAAAAAGTAAAACATTTCATAATTACACTATTGCCCAACTTTTAGAATATATTTTCATTTCAATTCATTTTCTAATATCAACAAAAAAAAAATATATGACTAGGCTTTTATTACTTTTTCTATCTTTTTGTCTTTATAAACATTACAATAGCTCTATCAAATTTGAGCGAAAAAAAAAAACTCCATCCAAGTAAATATTAGTTTAGGGTCCCCTAATAGTACAAGTAGATTCTCATGAGTGGTTTTGCACCTTCTCAAGCGCTACGCCTGTCGAAAGGGTGCAAACAAAAAGAAATAAATATGATAAAAAGAAAACGAGTCTTAAGGTATCATTGTGTTTTCTTCAACAAATCTCATAGCTCTTATTCTTATATTATTATAATATAGGTAATAAAATCTATAGATAAATTAATATTATTATAAAATATTCTTTGGAAAGAAAATTTATATGTATCCGATATAACTCTAAATGAGGTTATATTTTCAAATTTCAAAAAGATCATGAATTATGAATTGGATTTATAATGAAAAAGTATTGTAAATTCTAGGCAATAGTGTGATTATGAAGATTTGTGAATAATACCAAAGTTAATGGACCAGATTAAACATTTAGGAATAATTCAAAAACTACGTTAAATAACTAAAAAGTGTAAAATGACAATGTACATTGGATCAAAATATAGGAAATATTTGTGTCATTTTCCTACGAAATTACTAAATTGTAATGGAATAACACTTACTTTGTAGTAAAGAAAATTGACCCAACTCTCTGTATGCTCTAAAGTAACTTTTAATTTAGATATATATCGGTAATTTTTTTTTTTTTTTTTTTTAGGGGCAAGGAAGCAACTGCTATAGAACTAAGGAAACCATGGCTATACAGCAAAATGTGGCCCATAATTTCGTATTTGACTAGGGATCTGCCGTAGAATAGATATGGCCTAATCTTGGATACATCTACTTGTAGTTACTGATGCGACAGATTAAACATATACATTTCCACAAGTTATATTCAATTATCAAAGAGTTCCACAACAGCGGCCCATCAACTAAATTTATAGACCAATTTTCGAGCACTTATCAGGCCGAAAAAATCACGCATATATCTTACCAACAGAAAACAACCACTTACATCTCATAATTCACTTTGCATTTCACAAGAAAGAGCCCAAGAAACCTTCCAAATCGACAGATAAATGTCTTCTGGAGTCTACATACCTATCTGATTAACTTTTCATTGTCTTCAACATTACTCGTATTCAAACGTCAGAGAAGAAAAGGATGAAGAAAGAAAGTTATAGCCCCTGCAATGGAGATCATAACGGCTCTGGCCTTGTCAATATGATTTTTCTCTTCAAGTTCCAGAAGTTTTCTTATCAATTTCAGTAATTACATGAGTAACAAAATAAAGCGAAGCCAGCCCCCCCAAAGTCATTTTGCATCCCCCACCCCTATAAGTGGCATACTAAATAATGAAGTAAACCATCTTGGTTTTATTGGTCAAAAACCATCTTGGCTTTGGCTTCGCCAATCCACCTTGAACCCCAAAACAATAAGAAAGTAACTCCCAACAGGAAAATTTCACAGTTTTGTACGCTTTAAGTAGACCAAAACACCAATGCTTGTCAAGGCAACTGCGCCTGCCAGAATTCCAGTACCCACCAACATCCCCTTGCTCTTTTTCATTATCTCCATATCTGTTGCAGGAGGCGATCTTAGCTGCTGGCTGGTTTCCGAAAAATCCAGATGCAACCTCACAACCTAAGACCAAGATAGAAGGTAGGGCATCAAAATTAACAAAACTGATTAGAACATGCAGAAAGGAGATTGGTAGCAGCATGAACTGATCACTATTCACTCATCACATACACTTCAAAGTGGAGGCTGGCACAAATCCACATTTGATAACAAAAGCAATAAATGAACAACGAAAATTTTAAGAGTTGCAAGTTGGCATAGGACAACAGACATGACAGGTTTCATTTCTTCCTTTGATAATCCTTGTCAAGATCCCTGAGTCACGCATCTAAAGTCCTTACATTGACTTAACATCATCCTAACAAAATCCTTTCACAGTTCAAATCAGATAAATAATGATTGGAATAATATAATCGTTCTCTAAAAAGAATGACATATTTAAGAAAAATTATAACTAATCAGTATCTCAATGATCACAATGACAACAGAGGAAATTCTTATCCAAAGAGAGTAAAAAGATTTTCTGTAATCAATCACTTGATCTGTTAAATCCATCTCGCTTCATCATTTTCCAATTAATAAGTGCTTAAAAGCACAGCCTGCCTCAGTGAGAAAGAAAACATGATACCTTATGTCCAGATGATCGTGCGTGGCTGACAGCACCAACAAGATCAGCATCAGTGGCCAATAGAACTTTATCACCTTCATCGTCTTCATACTATCATTGACAAATGAATCATGCAAATAGAAAAATTGGAATTAGTATCCAAATTGGACTGACGAAAGTCTTGTAAGATGCACAGAGTATGATACCACGTCAATTTGAACTCACCAACAGCTGAGGTCTCTGCGAATCATTACCAACTCCAATTCTTTGCAACACGGCAGATAGAAGCTCGTCTAAGTTCTCAGTACCTAATGACAAGATAAAAGACTTCATTTGGTGCTGCTGAAAGTAGAAAATGCAGGTTTTGCATTAAGCAGTTCTATCACAGCCAAACCAATACAACCCCTAATTCAACAAACCCTCCAAAAATCAAGTACACTACAATTGTGACACCTATGATACATTTTTACCCCAACAATTAAATCAAACCCCATAACTATCAATGCGTTGTTCTGTATTAAAAAGCAAGAAAATAAATCCTTCAATGTTTTACACTGTCCTAAAGATGATGCCCTCATAGAAAGTAAAATTATGCATAGAGAACTGATTCAGATGATGCCTTAATAGATAAAATAGATGTTGCTCCTCAGCAAACTAGGTTACGTAAATTTGGCCTCTGAAGAGGGAGGTACTCGAGTCTTGAGTTCTATTCATACCGTAAAATGTTGTTCATAGGCAGTACTCACCGCAATTTAACCTGTGCACGCGACCTTTAAGGTCCTCAAATTTGAATGCAAATGAATTCCCCAGACCAAGAGAAGGATATGCAGACTTGTTGCTCTCTAGTCCTTCTGAGGGCATTGCTGCCGACATATCACTATAACATTTCACAGAAATAAGATTTTGAACTAACTTTAGTATATGCATTAACTTGTAGGTACTCGTTCCACGTAGACCTCATTCTTACATAGGAAGTGATACCTGTGGGTGTCATAGTCATCTGGTGGCTCCAAAGCAAGGGCTGAGTCCCAGAATTTTTGCATCATGGTGTTTGCCATATCATTAACAGATCCAGAGCCGTTCTCAACCTTGCAAAATCATATAATATTGTCAAATGGATAGGAAAAGATGCAACTTCCAAGAGTTATTTACTTATACTGCCATTTTTCCTACAGGTTTAAGTAAACAATAACTATCATTCCACATATAGAGTGTATTTTCCTAAAAAAACAACCATCTCACTCAACAGGATCATTGGCACATAAAGTAATATTAATCTCTGCTGGAAACATTAAGCCAAAGTAATGGGATATCTCGTATGTTTCGTACTTTTAGAGCTTATTCTGACCAGCTAAATCAGAATTAAACCCAAAGACACAACGTTAGCCTAATTTTTCTTGACCATCTAATACTAAGGGCAAAAAGCTCAATGCAGGTCAACTTCACCTAAATCCACACTTGGCTGAAATTTTCAGTCAATTGACCTATCATCTTGGTTTAAGCCAAAAAAGAGCTAGACAGCTAACCTGGTTTTATTTTTGATGATGACCAAGCAAAACCTATTGACAGAATTTTCATATTCAGGTCCATTTACAGATTTAAAACAAGTAAATAGTCAATGATTTACATAAAAAGACAAGTGATTTTGTTAGAAAGTCCAGCCCAAAAGCCTAAACTAATAGGTGAAGGGAGATCAGATAAATATAAAGAGTATTTAGGAGGCATTGTCAAGCGACATGAGACAATACCAAAACACCCCATCTTACATGCAAGCCGGATTACAAGCGGCATGTGGAATTTTGACTATGCACATTCACGTGAAATTTATTACCACACATTCACGAAAGGGATAGGACTAGCTCTAATACCATCTTAAAAAGTCAAACCAAAGTCTTAAGGTGATAGGTAGAGAGAGACCATATGAATATAAACAGCATTTAGGAGCCATTGTCAAGCGACATGGGACTATACTTCAACAGTTCTTTGTTTAGACGAATAGCCATGGTAATTTTTATGGGTAAGGAGAGATATGGAACTTGTGATATCTTCTTTCTTTCAGATTGAATGCATAAAAACATCTTGATGTTGACTAAGCAATTCAAACCAAAAGCAACACCAAAACATGCCAGCATAATTGATCTAGTGTGAAGGTTTGACTATCACTCTAATTCACTTTCGCCTTGAAACTTCTTTGATGGCAGACTTGGTTTTTCTTTGAATCTTTCCCAATAATAAAACATGGACAACCGTGGCCGCTAGCACGTAGAATAGAATCTCAATCCTAAATGTGGTGGCAAGGGTCGATATGCCTCAATGGCAAGCTAATGAAGTTTGAAAATTATGGCACTACAATGGCAACATTAGCTATGAGTTGCACCCGCAGTCAAATTAAATAATAAACATACCAAGTTGGGTATGACATTTAAAATACCCTCTAACGTGCAATTGTAGCTTCAGAAAATAGACTTACCATGGAAATTGCTGCATGAGTTATCTGAAGCACATCCACACAAGCCGCAATACACCCCTCTGCAATATAGGTTTAACTCACTATCCATGCAAATTGCATTGGAAAAATCATGAGAAATTTTACCCACCTTTGTCAAGGACAGGAAGGTGCAAGAACTTTCCGTCATGCATAATATGCAATGCATCAAGAATTGTTGTCTCTAGCGTCACACACTCAGGATTTGCCGTCATTACCTGTAGAATTTGGTAAAAAGGAAGTACCACCAAATTCAATAGTCACCAAACAAAAGGAAAATAAGCTCACACCAAGAATATTTAAGAGAAAAAAAAAGGGGAGGGGTAAAGAAAGACAGACCATAATAAATATTCACTTTTGCTGTCTGGATTATAGTCATATTACGTTAGGATAGATATTATCAGATTGATTCCATGTACTAGACCAACAATGTCCTATGTCACCTAAAATAATTGAAAGTAAAATGCAGCTTATTCATTAGTAATAACAAGTTGACATTTTTTGAGGTACCGATATCACTTAAAGTTTAATGTTTGTGACAGACACAGGATGCAAAGAAAATCAAACGTGAGATTAAGTCTTCACAACCTACAGAACAATCAAACACTCCAAACCATTGGGAAAAGATGCATCATTTTACATAGGTAAAAGCCCACACAAGAGAAAGAGCCACCAAAATAAAACTTGACTCGGCATGCAGGGAGAACCATGAGCAGCACATCAACAATTATGATATCAATATTGCACAAACAGCAACAAAGTGAGCATCAACAGACTAAAAACCTGCCCAATGACACCCTTGTCTAGTGGCTCACAGAAAAAGAATAGGCAACTACCCTTGAATGTTATAGAAAAATCATAATGCTCGTATATGGCAGCTAAGCCTCAGACAAACAATCAACATCTTGCTAAGACCTTGAGAGAGCTAATAAACAATTCAGACTCCACTTAATTTACAGCTGTACACTGCTACAATTGATTCAGAAACCACAATGACAAATGAAACTTGCTTTCAAAAAACCATGACAGCTGAAATTTTCTTTTAAAATAGATGCCAAACTCATCCCTACTTAACTCGGAAAACAAGATCAGCATTAGTGTGGTTTCGAAACAGAAAACTAACCTTTTCAACCAGAGTCAACTCAGGAGAAAGATTTTGAGCCACCACACGCATAAGAATATCTTTTGAACTGCATTTGAAACAAAAAGCAGCCATAAGCAATAGACATAATCATATAGACAGAACAGGAGCTATCCTAATAGAAAACAAGAGGCTGAGACAGAGACAAGGAAAGAATAGTACGTGAGTATCCCCTGTATCTTGCTTCCTGACATAATGATTACCGAATTGACCCTCAACTCCCGCATCTTCTTGGCAGCAACATAGACTGGATCTGATTGTGACACAATGGCAACCCTGAAAAGTAGATGAGATAGTTGCTTAGTATCAGATAACCACTTAACTAAGCCCATTAAGATGGCATGCATAAAAGATAAAAAAATTCATAATTCAGAGGTACTTTATGTTTTCGGTGATGATAGTTGACAAGGATGGCTTGAACATCCGCTCTCTCAGTGTTTCAATAAATGCATATGGAGCTGAGATAAATACATAAAACAAAAATAAGAGTTACAGATATGTCAGCAAATAAAAAGGACAGATCAAAATTCAAGTTTATCCCACGCTAGAAATTTGAAAAAAAAAAAATAAAATAAAATTAAGGACCCTTAACACCATTTTAATTTTGACTATTGAAGTAGTTCTTAAACGTTTATGAGGTCACTGTAGCAGGAGCATCCTAATGGGAATAGATAAATAAGGCAAAAAAGAACAGAGCACATGCATAATTTACAAAAATCTTTCTCACACTTACTAACTTTTACCCCGCCCCTCTTTTTCCCCTTTTTCCTATTTTGGCTATATAAAGATTTCTACTAATGAAGGCACCAACGACCTCGTCAAAATACATTTCTAGTCAGGCAAGAATGTATATTCTCATTCAGTAGGAGAAAATTGGCCAACCAGAAAAGTTGCTTCCCCATTGGCGTTCCACTCCTTCTACAGCAGCAGCAATAGCACTCCCTTGCTCAGCAGCCTTTTCCATCCTAGAGATAGCATCGTAGAGGCATTTCGTGATATCTAATAATGCAATGACTTCACCATTTTCCACAACTGGAAGGTGCCTAAATTTACCTGTTCATCGGAATGGGAAAAAGTACTTCCTCAAGATAAGTAAATAGCGAAAGGGTAAACTAGGTTCCTTGAACTTTTTTTCTTTTTTTTTTTTCTTTTTTGGTAAAATAGATAACATAGATCTCCAACTGAGTTTTGTCGACCTCAAATTTCAGCTGCACATGCAAAGGAAAATATGAAATGATAATCCCAAGACATATCAGAATGAAGAAGCTCTACAAGTTCTAATTCAATGATAGCCTTAGAAATAAATTATGATGTGCATGCTACAATGTGCAATAGCACATAATGCAGAAACAGAGTTAAGACTTGAAACAATCTTCCCTAAAGTTTCCCAGTAACTTTATCAAAAGTCACTGTTTTCCCTATCTATCATTGTGTTACAGTTCATAACATCCCTCTCATCATTAACCTTGATCAAACAGCGTCAATATTTAACTGTTAAATAAAAAATCACCATGGATAAAAGTGCAAAAGATTCAAATTCAGAGGAAAAGTTAGTTCTGCATCTCCCAGGAACATTCTTCTTCTTGGTAAGCACTAAAATCAGTAGTACCATCAGGACATATAAAAACCACACTTAAAGAGTTACCTTGGACCATTTTCTGAAGAGCTTCAATAGCCAAAGTATCAGAAGTAACAAATATGGGATTCCTCGTCATTATCTTGGATACTATAGTTTGCTCTGGTCGCAACCCCTCTGCAATGACTCTTGCAGCAATATCCTGACCGACAGATGCATACAATACACTTTTTTTCATCCAAAAAAAAAAAATCTGCACGAGCCCTAAGAAAATATTGAGAATTTCTATCTTAAAGTTCGAACCTTGTCGGTAACAATCCCAGAGAGCAAAGCATTGGCATCAGTCAACAGAACAGCGTCGACCCGGCGAGCAGCCATACGCCGACACGCATCGGAAACGGTAGTTCCCTCCGGAATCGTGAGGGCTTTGGACAACCTCAGTTTCTTCACGGTCCTCTCTCCCCCAACGTTACTGAAGCGATTTAATCAAGAACGAGAAACGATCAGGCACGCTTTGACTTTCAAGTATCTCAGCTATTGCAGAATCGAGCCAACCATCATATAAAAAGTCTCGATAATGCTTCAGCTTACGTGACAACACTCCCCATGTCACCGTCACAGCGAGGACACACTATAACAAAGGCTGCTGCACGAGCAAACCCATTGATACAGCAAGACCAACACTTGAAAAGCTCATTTCTTTTTCCCCAAATAAGCACAAAAATCATCTCTTTTTAAAAATCCGGGAGGTGGCGGATGATGGCGGGGGGAGAATACTCACGACGGGGCAGGAGGCGAAGAGGGCTTCGAGGCGTTGCCGTTGGTAGCCGCCGCGCCATTGCCGTTCTCCGTTTGGAGCGACTTCCTGGAAGCCGCGGCCGAGGGGCCTCGCTTCTGCTGCAGGCTCGTCCGCCGCGGACCGGAAGAAGCCGCCACTTGCCCACTCATCCTCCTTCTCTCTCTCTCTCTCTCTCTCTCTCTCTCTCTCTCTCTCCCTCTCAATCAAACACCCTGCTCTGTGCTCTCCCCACCCCAAATCGAATAAGAAAGAAAGAAAAAGGAAAGAAAAGCCTAGGGTTTTAGAATCAGGCGCTTCCCGATCGATCAATCGAGGCGAGGAATCGAAAGAGAGAGAGGAGAGAGAGGAAACAGAGACGACGGCCGCGAGGGAGGGACGGACAAAGCCCCGAGCTAGGGCTTCGAATCCTCCTGCTCCTCCTCCTCCTCCTCCTCCTCCTTCTTCTGCGTCGTCCTCCTCCTCCGCTTCGTCTTCCTCTTCCTCTCTCTCTCTCTCTTTCTCTTTCTCTCTCTATTTGATTGATTCAGAGGTGGGAAATGAGGGAGTTCAATTCAAATGACAGTTAAATTCACCCTCGAAATTGGGAATTTCTTTTTTGTCTTTTCTATTTTTATTTATTTTCTTCATTATTACTATTCTTTTTTTTTTTAAATAATTCTATTTTTGTGAGTCATGTGCTATTTATTGTATCTATTTAATTCCCCCTCTTCTTCTTCTTTTTTTATATTTTCCTGGGGCGAAATATTCTCAGTGGATTATCTTCTTCTTTTTTTTGGGAGGGGGGGAGGGGGAATAATTTTCAGGGGATCATGTCTTTTTTTTTTTTTTTGTCTTTTTGGTCATATTCAGGGGATAATTTTGAGAGCTCGATTTGCTGGTTTAGGGCTTAGGAGTGAGTGGTGGCAGTTCGTCTTTTGGCCTAAAAAATTGAAGAAAATAAAAAAAAATTGAAAAAGTGGTGGCAATTTATGTGGTTGGTGCGTCCTACTCACGCTGCATGATTTTTTCTTTTCTCCATTAAAAGACATTTTGAATCTGAATATCAGAATTTTGAAGCTTTGGTACCTCCTATTTATTCCTCCTTGGACGATTATCAGATAAATAATATTTTGGGTGTCTATAATATTCGATTTCTCCCAATCTTTTGAAACTTTCTCATTCTACTTTTGGAGTTATTTACAATTTGCATAAAGATTGGAGATATTGCTTATTTTTCCCCTTCACATATATTCTTCCATTATTATAAGCAACAACATATATATTATGGTTCATCTTGCCCTTTTGTAAGTTTCACCTTTCCTGCTTTGGCTTTTCTTTCTCGTTTCCCTCTCTAATCTAGCTTTTTTGGTCAAACTAAGAATTGGACAAAAGGTATCAATTGTAGTAATATAAAGTTTCACTTTTTTGTGCTGGAGAAAAAGTCATGCCCGAAAAATGTTTCTCCTCGTTGGAGATGGTTTGGAACAGCTAATCCTACCACAAAATCGAACTTGAAATTCCTAAATTTGTCTTAACCAACCCAAAATCAAACCCTAGTTGAGCTCTTGTTTGAATATTCAACTGAATTTATAAGACCTCGAACTCACGTTACAATAACATGTCATATAGAAGATGCCCAAACTCTGATATAAGTCCATAGATCAAGGTCACTACAGCCCTCAAGTTTTGCTCATCTACAAGCGGAAGAGTTGTTATGGCTGGGATTGGTTTGGTAGGGAATAAGAAAGACATAAGAGGCCTTCATTCTTGGAACTTGTTTATGACCACTCATTATGGGCCTTTAGACTGGACATAAACTACTAAACTCGAACAGCCTTCGTCCTTGCCCCTAATTATATTAGTACCCTTCATTTCTATATTATCTTGACTATATTAATTTTGCAAAAAATAAATGATTAGAAATCATCTTCCTAAAAATGATCGCTTTTATCATTGAAAATAGTTAATCAATGGAAAATTTTTTCATTATCAACAATAATTAATGTTTAAACATTTTTGTGGACAATGAATATATTTTCTAGTAATTCATATTTGTAAGCGATACAGGTAATCTTTTTTTAGAAAAATGATTTCCAAATCATTCATTTTCGACAAAATAAATGAAGCTATAAATAACCAAACTAGTGTTCCTCATTTCCTCTAGTCATTTGCAAGTTCTCTATTCAAATTATTGTCATGACGGAGACTTTTATAGCAAAACAATAGGTACTTCAACAAGCATTTTGTGGATATCTTATCCAATGCATGAACCGAGTAGACATTGCTTTTTGACATCTCTCCATGTCGATCCTCCCCATACGAGTCAACTCGAATAATACCTAAATTAGGGGTTTGGATGCAAAGAGCGAGAATTGTTCATATTGCAGAATGCTTGATGCACTGCAATTCATCACTAACCCAGCAAATCAGTTGACTTAAGATTCCGATTTGTAAATGCAGAAAAAGAGGAAAACAGGTGGCCAGAGCCGCAAAGCACACGGTTTAACACACGGTACAGCAACTATTCATTGAGGCCACTCGCATTTTTCCCCTTGCGTTTGACAAAGACGAGAATTCTTTTATAGCGAATGGTCAGAGTTGTTTCAATTTGTTTTCCCTCCAGAAATATTCAGCAGAGCAGAAAATCATCAATGCAAAACACCATCGCCGCTAGAAGGGTAAGTTTCCATCCAAGCAATTGATTAACTGAATTTGGAGAAATTATACAGGGAGCGTATGAAGATTGATAGCACTCTTTTGGAAAGTGGTGGATTTGATATATGCTCATATTCTAAGTGCTCATTGACCTCAAATCATTCAAGATTTGAAGGTATCAATGAATGCGCCCGTGATGTCTTTCTCAATACGATGGAACTCAGACCAAATAGCCAACCAAGTGGCGGTACATCAGTTGTCTGGGGAAATTTTTGTAACATGGAATGACCAAAAGACTTGCTCCATTCGATCGCCATTACAGATAGCATGCATGAACGCTTGATGAGTGCCTCTAGGGACATTTCTCATACTTATATAAGAAAACTATCATTCTCTCATTCCTAAATTACCAAAAAATGGCAAACATTTCTGCATGCTATTTCGAACAATCTAGTCGGGCATTAAGTACTCTTTGGGTATCTGCAAGCTAAATGGAGAAACATGCCAGGGGTTGTCGAAGATAGGTTGACCACAAACCCGGGTGCTTCACTTGCGAAATTTACATAAATAGGTGGCGTTTCTCTTGGGCAGGTTTATGATCCCATTCCTCGGTATGAAGCTCGCGCATTTTATCGTGATTCCTATATAAACCACTGTGACATAAGGACGCCGCTAGAGATCTATTTTCTTTTTGTGATTCAACAGCAATTAATGTCCAAGAAAATGGGCACAACGTGATCTTAATAATATAAAGGAGTGATCACAAGATTCACAAACTGTCCATGAATGATGGATTCGCTTTCTTCTATAATTCGATGCGATGGCGGTGAGATGATGATCCTGTGCAATATGCAAACGGGGCCCAATGCAATGCGCCAAGCCTCGTGCTCGTGCTGGGCCTCGCCCCAAGAGACGATAGCCGCGTTCGGACCAATGCAAAAAAGATCCATCGTGGCTTGTACAGGGACAACTCATTTCATTTCACGTGTCCGAGGTGACCCCCGAGCGAAAGACTAGGCAATCAAGGGGTCACGTCTTCTTTGTTACTTTCCTTAAATTCAGCACATCTTACGATCCTTCCTATGGTCGGCGGGCCCGTCTTAGAAGGATGGCTGATGCGATTTGTCTGGTGGTGCCTGCACGTCCCAATCATTGACGATTTGGAAAGCTTGTTGCTTGCTCTCCTAGACCACCATACCCCTTTAGAATTTAAAAGGACGAAGTTTGAGCCTTTACCACAAGGAATAGGTAGGAAAAGATGAAGGAAACTTGAGACAGAATGTACACACACAGTTATCCGTTGTCCTCTCTCTCTCAATCCCTTTTGGCTTTAGAACAAAGTGCTTTTGCCTTCCTCCGGTTCAAGAGGAGGACTGAGGACCAAACACACAACAGACTCAACACTCCACTTGATGAACGTGTTAGAACTTCGATTTGCTTAGAATTCACCCATTCTAAGAGAACAGATCCAACAATGACAACACAGAGATAGATGTGAAATCTTATGTTAGGGTGAGGATCGGGCAATCTGAAAGTATTAGATGAATAACTAGTCTGATTGATGTAGTAAGACAAGGGAATTTTACATGGAAGTTGTGTGGTCATTACTCATTTACATAAAAGAACAACTACCACATGATATGGTGGTAGTGTAATTATCCTTAATGATAAAGAGAGGAACTCAGCAAGTGCCATGTGCTTTGCTAATTCATGTGAAGTCTTGTGAAAGTTAAAGCAGACAAATATCGTTCAACGACATGTCAAAATCACCCCCTCGCAAACCATCAATATATTCCACATCCGTCTCATTTTACCAAAAGAACATTCCTTTATCCCTTTAGTTTCAAGATAGGAGAAAGATGATGCCCCGAGGTCACGTTTTTAACATAGAAATTCTAGGCTAGGCTAATGTTGATTTAGCAACTATAGGCTAAATGGGGGACCACCAAGTCCTTCTTCAATGGGACGATAAGTATCATTTTCACATCGATAGCAACGTCTTATGCTTCGCTGGTTTTTTCAAACACAATGCAACATGTGGCAAAGATCACCTAACTAATTCTTGGCTAGAGCGTTACATAGTTTGTGATGTTAGTTTACTATTTCAGAAACCGTATTTATCTATTTGGTGGGCTCTCTTGTCATGAGAAAATTAGCCAAGTCAATACTTTTTTTTCCCTAGTTTGAGAATCTTATGGGGGATAGAGGTCATAACATAATAGTGCCCCCATCGCTAGCTACAACCATCTCAGGAAGACACTACAAGAAAAAAGGGTTCTCTTCCACAAACCCTAATGTTGCCCCAGTACTCTCTTCTTCTTCTTTTTTCTTCTTTTTTTTGTCTACTAAGGTTTTTATGCACGGATATGTACAGTAAATGCATCTTGAAACCCTCAAAGCTGAGGATATTAACAAATGAAGAAGAGCAAACTTCGACATAATCATCAAGACCCAAAAGTGAAGAAGCCACGCTCCCATATCCGAAAGGACCAAATGATGGCTTCTTATCGTGAACGGTTCCCCCTTTGGACGCATGGCATGCAGTTCTTGTTTCGATAGAATTAGCTACCAGAGATGACGTAACTATTACAATTTTTACGAGATTAATTCTTAATTCTAGAGAACATATACTAAACACAAAAAAGCATGCGAGTACGAGGACACTATCTATCAGATCGTGCGACTTCAAGATCACCTGTGGTTTTACGTAGCAATCCAACGTGTTGTGTAGAAGAACTGTCGCTCTTGTTTCATGGTATGAGAATCGACAAATGCTGAGGTGTTAAAATCTACACGCTTCACGGATCCGCTTTTAAAGGAAAGAATGCTGAAGGAAGCTTATCTTCAATTCCAACCTTAAACAATAAGGAACTGATGAGATGTCACAACAATGGCATGGCTAGTTCATATTGAAACTAGTTCATAACCTAATAGGAATTTGTTTTTCCAATAAATCACACAAATAAAGATTGGCAAATTCGAGAGTTAATAAAAAAAAGACACTTGTAAGAGAGACAAATAATAATTGGTAAAAGATAAGAAAAGATGATTACGTTGATAGGCAATTCAAACGACAGCTGGAAAAATGTTGGTAAGTCCCACAATAGAGATTGATAAATTCATCTAATAGAAAGTAAATTTAGGAGTTGAAAAAAAAAGGCTAAAAAAAAAAAGAAAAATTGATAATTTATAAACTACCATAAAAGGCTAAATAATTTTGTAGAACTATCACAAGGTTCCAAAAAGTCACCCCGCAAATTAGGCTCTCTCTTCAATATAATTCAAAAAGGTGATTTTCCCACAATCATAGCAGCTATTGAATACAAAACTTTATTTCACAACACCATCTTTTCTTGTCCCAAGCTCAGAATTTTTAAGGAGTTAAATCCCAGAAAGAATTTATGCAATCGAGACCCTCAAAGTTCACATCTTGACAAAGATAGGGCATTACCTCTAAATTAGCATCCGCCAAATAGTTGATCCTTGAAGATAAATATTGATGGGTCATTCGTTGTTGGTAGCTCAAAAGGAGCAATCACGGGAGTCATTCTTGATGCATCAAGGTGCTCCATTGGATGGATTTGCCAAAGAAATTTCAGCCTCTTCGGTGATTCAAGTGGAAACCCTTACTCGGATCAAGGCTTTATCGTACTTTAGGTCAAGAAGAGCACAAGAGCCGTGTTACGAGTCTAACAACTTAGTTCTGTTTGAAGCCCTGCAAATGTTGCTCACATGCCGTGGGATGTGGAAGTACTCATTGTAGATTCCCAAACCAAATTGCCCAATACAGCAACATTTCCTTGGCTCATTGTGGAAGGACTACTAAGCTAATAGCGGATTGAGTAGCTAAGACCCAATATATGACTCTTTTATCTCTTTCTTGATTGGTTTATCCTATCAATTTCTTTGAGATTTACTTTGTTTTGATGCTTGTGTTTTAGATCATTTGTCCAAAAAATCTTGTCTATAAATATTATTCACTTTTCAACAAACAAAAAAAAAAAAAGAACCCGAAAGGAAGGTGCTGCTTTGATGATCAACCTCGATTCTCAATCTCCCCTTCAATTTCGCGTCACTGCCCCGTGATGTCAACGACAAAACTCGAGCATCTTTGGAATGGCAGGGAAGTACCTAAGGGGAAGGGCGGGAATGACGCGTCCTCCATTTGAAAAAGGCGCAAACTTACGGACAAACCTCTTCGAAGACGATGACAAGTGATTATTATAATCATCAATCAAGAGGTCTTCTCGTTCATCAGACCCTTCTTTAATGATTTCTCCAAAAGCCACCGGATTTTGCTGTCCAAGAAAATCAAGAGCAGGACAAGAACCCCCCAGCATCTTCTCATTCTCTCTCTCTCTCTCTTCCACCTCCCCTGACATTCCTCAGATCTGAGGCCAGAGACATGTTCGCATTGGGATTCCAACCGCAGCAATCATTGTCCCAATGCTGATCTCGATCGCGCTCCCCCCGTCTGAGCTGGTACTTTTTAGTTTTATTTTAATCTGATAGCTGGAATAAATCAACCACGTTCACTTCATGCGTAAAGATTGAATTTTTATCAGCCTTTTTGCCATTTGGCGTTCCTTATATTCGTGACGAGGAAGTGGGTCTTTGCCAACCTCCTATTTTTGGTTGATTTTCGACAGATATTTTCGGAAAATTGGGTATTGGCCCTTTTCACATTTCTTTTGTGGTCCTCTCTCTCTCTCTCTCTCTCTCTCTCTCTCATTCTCCTTCCTTATGGTATGGCGTGAATTTTGGGGGATGTATGCGTTAGGTGCCTATCATAAGAGCTGCTCGAGCATTGTGCTTCAAGTTATTCTGGGTTAGGACTGTATACTCAAGCACGTCAGTTGCAGGTTGAACCGCTTCGCTTCGTACAGAGCCTTCAGAATCTCTTCCGGTCCTTTTCACGTATCGAATAAAAGTTCTGCTTTTTGGACGATTTTTCATATATAAGAATTTGTGGATCGCGAAGCTCAAGTTGTTGGGGGAGTGCATTATAAGCAAAGCTTGGAATTCTCAGGAAAAAAACCACGCCTTTTCGGTTGAAACAGTTAGAGCTCTGATCTTTTTCCTCTTCTGGGTTTCGCTCGGATCGCCGTTTGAAGTTCTGAATTTGTCCGGAAAGTGATTTGGGTGATACGAATCGCCGGCATGGTGGTCGGAGTCTAAAATCTGCCCGCCGTGGCGGAGCCCACGATGGACCGCCGGACTTGGCTCTGGCGAAGGAAGTCGTCGGAGAAGAGTCCTGGAGAAACAGAGAGCTCGGGTTCGGTGTCCTCTCATTCGGGACGATTTTCCGATGAACAGGTTCGTAAAATGTCTATCTTGTTTAACTGAATCGATTGGTTCTTGCCTTTGCAGGTTACTGAACATGCTTTCATTATGATAGTTCTAATTTTGGTCCAAAATGATGCCGTATTGTTGTTCATTTTCATTGAACACCAAAAAAAAGAAAAAAAAGTTATCTGCTATTGCACGTGGATTAGTCTTGAGAAGCAGTCCAAAACTGATCTACATAATCAAGAATTCCAGACATTTCACAAGAAATTTGCCATGGAGATCATGCTCGATAATTAGATGACTCGCTATACTTAGTTTGGAAATCTTTATCTCCCTAATCCTCCCCTCCTTCCACACTTCCCTCTCATTTCCTGATATGCTCTGCAAGATTGATTTAGCTTTTACATAGTATGGTGATGGATGAACATTGGTGTTCCTTGGCTTGTTTCCCTAGGCATATCCAACGCACAGCAGTCAATCACAAGAAGTCACATCAAAGGTTGCGGTTGTGGATGAGGAAGTTGGTGAGGGTGTGAGGACTCTATCAGATAAATTATCTGCTGCACTTCTGAATATTAGCGCCAAGGAAGAACTAGTGAAGCAGCATGCTAAAGTTGCAGAAGAAGCTGTATCAGGTAGTGCAACAAAAACTGATGTTTCTTTCGATGAAAAACCAAGCATCTATATAAGAGAAATTAGTTAGGTCACTTCACATTTTAATGCTATTTTAAAAAAGAAGCGAGTTTTCTGCCAGTTTTTCTTGCTTCTGCCTAGGAGGGACATCTGAACTTGTCTATAGCAGAGTGTGGATGTGATTCGGAAGAGAGATTAACATTCATCTTTTCCTCCAAAAAGATATTTGCCTAGCATTCTCATAGTACTGTAGCATCATCCGTAACCATAGCATAATGATTTAGTTTCTAGATGTCTGCATTTAATATCCAAAGCGGTAGCAAATGAATGGGGATAGTAACAAGATATCTGAGAAAGTAGGAGGGAGGAAATATCTGATATACTACACAAATTGCACCAAAATTAAGCACTAATGTCTGGGGTAACAAGATTGGAAGCTTTCAATCAGAGCAAGAGTGAAATCACATGGAGTTTCAGATTTGAGGATGACATCTACTTCAACCGTTCCTGCGTTAAATCTATTTGACATTGCATTCGGATTTGCATTTTTGTGCCAATGTACTTCGTCATAAGTTTTTTCTTTCCGATATTCAATGGTAGGATGGGAGAAGGCTGAAAATGAAGTCTCGGTGCTAAAGAAACAACTGGAGGCTGCAACACAAAGGAACTCGACACTAGAAGATCGAATCAGTCATCTTGATGGAGCACTTAAGGAATGTGTGAGGCAGCTCAGACAGGTGAGGGAAGAGCAAGAGCAGAAGATCCAAGAAGCCGTGGTCAAGAAAACTCGTGAGTGGGAATCAACAAAGGCCGAGCTTGAGACTAAGCTTTCCAATGTCCATGCCCAGCTTCAAGCAGCCAAGAGTGAAGCTTCTTCAGTAATATGTTCTGATCTCGGCCCTAAGCTTGATGCTGCTGAAAAAGAGAATGTGGCCCTCAAAGCTAAAGTCCTTTCTATGTCGAAGGAGCTAGAACTTAGGATTATTGAGCGTGATTTGAGCACCCAAGCAGCAGAAACAGCCAGCAAACAGCATTTAGAGAGCATAAAGAAGGTAGCCAGGCTGGAAGCAGAATGCCGCAGACTCAGAGCCATGTCTCGGAAAGCAAGTGTGACAAATGATCTTAAGTCTTTCTCTGCATCATCGGTTTGTGTAGAGTCCTTTGCTGATAGCCAATCAGATGTAGGGGATAGGCTGTTAGCAATTGAGAATGACGTGCAGAAAGCGAGTTGCTTGGAGCCAAGTGATTGTGAGCCGTGCCACTCTGAGTCATGGGCATCTGCTCTAATAACTGAACTCGACCATTTTAAGAAAGAGAAATCCTTCGGAAAGAATCTTATGGTCTCTTCAGGAGAACTTGATTTAATGGATGATTTTCTGGAGATGGAAAGGCTTGCAGCTTTACCAGATGCAGAAAGTGGAAGCTGCAGCCATGGAATGGGGCCTGCTCTGGATCAAAACAGATCTGATGAAGTCACTCTCAAATCCGAGCTTGAAGCCATGATCAATAGAACGGCAGAGCTGGAGGAGGAATTAGAGAAGAAGGAAGAAGAAAATGAGAAGCTAGAGATGGCTCTAAGTCAATGTCAAAAGCAACTTGAAACGTCATGGAGTCAGCTCAATGAGGTTGAGATGAGATTGACAGAACTCGACAACATGTTGTCTGCAGCACAAAAATCGAAGCAAGCTGCAGAGGAGGAAGCAAGGATTACCCATGAGAGGATGGAAGTAACAGAGTCAAGACTGATGGATGTTGAAGAGGAGATGAAAAACTTGCTCGTTAATGTCAAATTACTACAAGAAGAGGTTGAAAGAGAGCGTGCTTTGTCTGCTGAAAATGAGGCAAAATGTCGGGAGCTGGAGGATGAAAATCTAAATATGAAAAGGGATGCCGAACTGCAGCATGAGATCGAGCTTCAGAGTGTGGCTGTCTCTGATGAACATCTAAAAGTAAAGCAGGTTAGTTCTCTATGGCTTGTGGATGTTAGTCTATATCTAATGGAAAGCATGATAACATGAGTAGATTATTGAGATGGTATTGCTCCTTTTACATAATTCATCAAGTTTGCCGACAAACTCGCTACTACATTTTGAGTGGCAATGTTACACTTGCATGTAGAGTGAGTTCCATCTGCGTGAGAAAAGAGAGATGCCTCTCTTGGTACATTCACATCCTATGTCTGGACATCTGATTTGGGTGTTTTTTCATGAGATATGACTTCAATCTCCCAGGTGAATAGTTATTTATTTATAGCCATCTCAAGGAAGATGAAATGATTATTTTCCAGTAACGCAGCATGGTTTTGATCTTCATATTGACATATAGCTAATGTTAGAAACAGGAGGGCCGCATCAGCATCTTGTACTTTATTAGTACAAACTGTATGATTGGGGCACAATCTAAATAAATCTCAAATTTCACTGTAGCATTGGAGACATTCAGAGGTTAATATAGAATTTCAAAGCACTTGACCTTTGATGTAATGAAATTTTCGAGCTTAAAAAGCACTTACAGTGCTACGATGGGGTGCTTCTAAACTAACTTAACCAGAAAATGCTCATGCTAGGCGAACTTTTTTTTTTTTTCTTTTTTCTGTGGGTTGTGGCGCTTTGAGCAACACTGCGCTTGCTGACACCATCGACTATCTGATAGGGATCAGCTTACCAATGTTTTATTCATGCTAAATGGGCGATCATGACTTAGTCTGAATTTAGTTTCCTTCTTAAGTTCTCATTTAGTTTTGTAATGTAAAACAGGAGCAAGAGCTAGCAGTTGCTGCTAGCCGGTTTGCAGAGTGCCAGAAGACTATTTCATCTCTCACTCAGCAATTAAAATCTCTAGCTGAAGTAGACGACTTCTTTGCCGATTCCGATCCAATGTGCAATCACATGGATGAAGGATTACTAAGCCCCGAAAACGAGCTGCACCATTTAAACTGCCCACCGGTCCTCATTTCTGCTGAACAAAGATGAAATAATCATGGTTTAGGAATTTGATTATTTTACTAGCTGAGGCAGGAAGATGAAATGAGTGAGGTGAGATAGGAAGAGTGTCTACTTTGATTTTTGCCTTGTGAATAAACAACCACCATTGTAAATGCATTCATGACATCTCCGAAACCGACACTCGTGAATCTCAAGTATAGCGGTACATAGTCAGATTTTTGAATGATATAAGGTTTCAATTCCTTTATAGCATGTGGATGTCCAGATTGCTTAAAGCTGCCAATTGTCTTGTTTGGTGTTAGTGAGTTGTAGCAGAGGTCGTAAGCTCATCTTGGCCCCCGACAATCCCATGGCGAGCCACTTAGAAGATTACACATGCCCCAACTTTCTCTGACGGACAAAATAATTAGCGACTTTCGTGATCCAATTTAGTTTGATTTTTTATTTTATTTTCTTAGGAAAAACCTTTAGCTAGACCATTTGGCAACTTGACATTCAGTTTTTCCACTAAATCAAATTAGAGGTGGAAAATAAAATGAAAAGGAGTTGCGTAGGAGCAATACGAAAACTAAACGGAAAAACAGTTTATCCTCTAAACTTGCCATCCGTACAGCTCTACATCCTGCAATTTATGTAGTCTTACTTTTCCTTCTTTGCTTTCACAATATTAAGTCCTTTAAGTGACTTTTCGATTGTGAGTAGTTCATAAACCATTTCATTTTGCCCTAAGACACCATCTGTACCGGCAAAATGTGGATGGAACTGAATTTCATTTGGAAAAGAAGCACGGTCAACCAACTCTTTCTAACTTATTTTACATTATAATCTAGTAGGTTCAACATCTCGCC
Source organism: Eucalyptus curtisii (assembly GCA_017140595.1). Lineage (NCBI taxonomy): Eukaryota > Viridiplantae > Streptophyta > Magnoliopsida > Myrtales > Myrtaceae > Eucalyptus > Eucalyptus curtisii. The sequence continues at coordinate 45,121,455 of CM029501.1, read as the reverse complement.
TCAATGCTAATTTTTCACAATTTGTAAGTATGTGTCTATTGTCATTTATCCTGGTGATGTCGTGTAACGGTTGATCTATCAATCTGCTTTCATATTTCAATGGTATGTAAATCTCTAGTCCCTCTAAAAATGAGTAGGTCTCAATTTCCTTTTATCTTCACCAGTCGTATGATATGCCATCCAACACAACCCAGCTATTGGCTTGCTCGATCGTATCGTTCGGGGAAACTTGAGCATCGATACATCAACCCCTAATGCCTGACTCGTGGCAGCAATTTCATTCAGTTGCGCAAAACCAAAGGCTACCTCTTTTTGTCTTGTCAATGAATGTTCTCCATGAAGATCATCGCACGGCGTACGCATCTTTCATAACCAAAGTACCATTCTTAATCATACTGCTACAAGTTTTGAACCAATAAAAGTAATAGAAATCTTAGTCCTCGCTTCATATCAAATTGCTCCAGCCGACTCTAGTACCAGGTTGAAGCAGGAAGTGTTTGTAGATTCGCTAGCCCACTCATTCCTCTCTACCCTCTTCATATGATTCGTTTCTATGTGTTTCTATGTCGCCGACAATCAACAAATTATAGTCCATCCAAACAAACAAAACAGTGCACGCATAGAGTATCGTGAATATATAACATGATGTTTCATATGATTCTGAAGTCTTGAAAACTATAACAGTGATAATTCATCTTCCATAGGAACTTCTAATTACATGTTATCTAGAAGTGGACTATCAGGCTGAAGACCTGCACAACTGGTGAGTTACCATTGTCAAATTCCTTTTCCTCCAAAATGGCCACAAAGCAATGTAAAAACTGCCAATGGTTTAGTTTAAAAAAAAGTAGAGCTTGGATGAAAAAATGATTTGCTAGCCTGAAAGAACTCTCGTAAGGGTGCTCTGAAGTGACGCGACTGAATCTATGGCAGACTTAGCAAGCCAACTCATTCCCACTTTAATTCGATGCTCATCCGTGGGCAATCTTATCAGATATGCAAATTTTCTCGCTGCAAATGCAGAAATATATGGATTAACATCAATTTTTTTTTTCGAAGGACCAGTGTGACAGAGGTAAAGAAAAGAACCTGCATGTCCAACTGGACCTTCCAGAGTTAATCCATCAATGAAACTTGGTGAAATTGCAGCATCATTTCTTCCCAATGTCATCATCTCACCCAAGTTTTGAAACCTGAAAATTATATTAACAGAATCATGCACCAGTCACATATCCAAAGCTTCTACCAGTATGATCTATGAAAAATAAAAGTTGCCACACACTAGTAGAGGTACCACAGAAGGATACTTAATGGTGTTTGTGATGGATAACAGTAAAGTGCTCCCTGTCACCGGGGGATGTCAACGTGCAACGGAAGCTAACTTGTTACCTCCACCCAAATTTAATAGAACCATAATAATTGTGGGAAGGAAAGTGAGATAAAGCTACAAGATGCATGCTGATCACAAGCCAGGGCACTGCATTGCGAATAGAGCAGATTGAACCATAAAAAATGTCCAGCACAGAAGGCACAAGTGAAATGAAAGACCTAAAAGGCAGAAGAGGACGGCCATTGATTGCTGCCCACAGATTCCAACCAGTGAAATCCGCTTGCTGAAAAGCAACCTGCTAGGCCATGAAAGAAATGACTAAAATTGGCGAGGAGATAGCAAAACTAAGACAGGTGCAGATGTTAAAGTTGCACTATAACATCACACTTCAATAGATGAATTGCATTTCTTGCTTGTTTACCTGAGCGGTGGCTGGAAGAATCTTTCCATCTGAATCTCTTAATGCAGAAGAATCACCAAGGGCAAAAATGCGTGGGTGGCCCTTGACACGTAGAGTTTCATCAGTTTCTGCTTGACCACGGGCAGTCAAAGGAAGCTCATGCGGCTTATCCCAAGGTTCTAATTCAGGAAGTGAAGGCTTAGAGCCCACAGTCCATAGGACCAAATCCGCCTCCAGAATTTGACTTTGTAGTCCCCTTTGAGCAGGTTGAAGTTCCAATATAAATTTCTCAACATCATGTTCTGCCACAAAGCCCTTAGCGAGTCCCCTCTTTTTCTGCATTTCAGGATCTTCAGAGTTTCCACTGAAACAGAAAGAATCTTCAGGATCGCTGGACTTCCTTATATTGCGCACAAAGTAACCCAGAAGCAGCTCGACTTTCCTTGATGAAAGAACCTGGTATGAATAGCAAAGCTGTACATCATGATCCATCCTCTTCTTCCAAATGGAGGAAATTCGTTATGCAAAATCATTTACTTTAATAAACTATATCTATAAAATGTCCAGGAGATTACTTTGATCGCAGCTTCCCTGTTGCCAGGTGGGGCAGTTGGACAGATTGTAGTATCCACATTTATTGCTTTCACTATTCCCCTCTCCTGTAATCGCTCCGACAGAGTGGCAGCTAATTCAACTCCTGAGTAGCCACACCCTACAACAGCTACGCAAATTTCAGACCCCTTCCCAAAGTTCCTTCTCTCCAAAGCTTTTAATTTGTTGTCAACCTTCTGCGGCAGGAATGTAGACGTGAGAGGATAATAAATGTACCAGATCAGAGTCCATCAACTTAGAGATGTAATTTATAGCATTACAGACTCCCCTAAAAGTTGCCTTACAAGGGCATCCTCGAGGGTTGAGAATGGCAATGCATACTCAGCTGCACCAGGTACAACATCAAGCTTCGCTTCAGCCCCCAAAGCAAGAACCAACCTGACTGCCCATGACAAGAAGAGAGAATTAGCATATCCTTATATACACAAAAACCAAATGAGGATCTATCTATCAACTGATGATTCATCAAATCCAAGTTCAACTTTAAAAAATCCCAAGGAGGCTTGAACTAATCTGATCCTATCCCCCAGCATATTGAAAGAAAGCTCATTTAGCTCACAAAGGCAAGGGACAATCCTAGAGCAACACCTAAGAAAAGACGATCAACACTATCCACATAAAACTGTTTCCTGATTAATCAGGAAAGTTGACAGAAAAAATCTAGCAAATGTCTGAAGTTATGAAGTGCAAACCTGGTAAAGGCCATATATACCCCGGTGCCTGACAAAACTATATTCCTATATGAAAAATTAAAGACATACTAGACGATATTCAAAGAGAAAACGATACCAGTCATATTCAACAAGGAGGCCACTTTCAAGTTGCACAGTCCCTCCAGAACCAGATCCCGGAGGAGTATTGATTCCCAGATGATCCATTGGACACAAGAGTTTTACCCTATCTTGGAAAAACTGAACACCAGTGCTCGCAAGAAGATCAGTAAATCGAGGAGCTATTTCCCATTCTTCTACTTCTGCATCAAGACATAAGTCCTCAGAGAGAATCTCCCTCACCCTCCCCCAAATAAACATATCACTGGAACTATCATTATAAACAGCAAAAAACTATTGCAAACTCTGTAGTGTCATATCTTCATACCTCCAGATAAAAGTTCATACAGCATTGGCTTGAAAACAAACCGCTCAGATTGGTCAACAAGAAGCACCTACCGCATTATCAAAATGACCCAATTTAATAAGTTGGCCCAAGCTGGATAAGTAACTTGAACATTAGACATAGCATCAAATGACAAGATACTGGTTTCAACAAAATCTATACGACAGTTTGGTATAGTCTAGAGGAGTGGTCTTTGTTCAAATATGCAAGTTCTGCATACGATTCCATTCCAGCAACAGGGATGTATCAATGAAGAACACCTACTAACCATAGAAGGATCAAAGGAATTACCTGAGGTTTCTTGCTGTCAGGCCAGACAAGTGATTCCAGTCTCAAAGCAGTGTATAAACCCCCAAATCCACCACCTAATATACACACCCTTGGTCTCTGCAAAGAAAGGTTTCTTCTGTAAAACTTAACAATAAGTACCTTAGGATCCATGTACAGTAATTTCAAAAGAACATGAGCAAAATAAACATATTCAGGAGTGACAGCAGAGAATAAAGCATACACCTCTGCCCAAAAAACCATAGTGATTGTATTCGACTAAACTCTTCTCAGTTTCATCATTTCCTCTGCTTCTAACCAATCCACGATTAACCTCATTCCCAAGCCACAAGGCTCAAAGTTATAAATTATATCAAAGGGAAAGCCCAACCTTAAACACTGAGCTAGAATGAGACTGACTTTGGGGCAGAGCCCAAGTGGCACATGGAACGCGTGGGAGGTTTTGGAGTGGACTGATCCATTCACAGAAACCCACACCCAAACTGAGGATTTGACCCTAGTGTTTCAGCCAGGCATTGCCAATGATGACAGAGCATGTACGCTGCTATGCGAACAATGCCACATACTGTGCACACAATGTAGGTCCGACAAAGCAGTGGCTGATTCACGCAAGTTATGAACTTCATGAGGTATGCTTGTACCTTGAATGCATTAGCTAAGTACCAGCAACCTTCTCTTTTGAGAGACGCTGCCCAAGATGAATGGTCACTGATACTAGACATTCAATAGCGTAGGAATGTCTAAAGATGCCATGTCTTTGCACCATCTATAGTTCATGTCAAGATGAAATTTTTTGGTGTTTTCAGCTCCAGTAAAAGCTATTGGAAAAGACAATTTTTTCTTTCTTTCTTTTTTCGCCTGGCATCAATGCACAGACCCCAAAAAAAAAAGAAAAAGAAATGCTCGTTACAAATTAAAGAGGATAAATTGTCTTTACTTTCGACACTCAGCCGCTCCTTCATAGGCATAAACTCTATCCAATTTGCCAAACAAAGACAATGTGTTAAAGATGTGCAGGGCCGCACCAACAGTGACCTGCAACTATGAACTCAACTCAACCTGAATATCCAATTTCAAAGATCACTTTTTTCTCCCACTCCGCGAACTCTAGGATAAAAGAGCAAAGAGCAGCCAATAATGCGAAGGCCGATACGCCGAAAGACAGCTAAATACCAATCAAGGAGGAAAAAAAAAAAAAAAAAAACCAACCTTCTTATCAGGCCAGGAGTACGTAGCCGGTGCCTTCTCGCCTTCCGACACCTCCGCGACACCTCCACCGATCCCCACAGCACCAGAAGCAACAAATCTACACCCTTTCCCTCTCGAACTTCTCGAAAACCACAACCCGGTCCCGGGCTTTCGAGAAAAGCCCGGAATTAGCTTCGCCCATCTATTCCCCCCGCCAGACACCCCTGCAGAAGCGAGTCGCAGACAAAATTACCATATTCCGCGTATAACCCAGAAACGACATTTCGCTTATCATCACACGTCGAACGAACGAACACTGATGGTGCCCGAAAACCGTCATCTTTCCCGCTCAGCATTTCCATTGCCGACCGAACTAGTAATGCAAGAAAGGCGGAGGCCATGCGGATGGAAAGAGAATGAGAGAGAGCGCGTACGGTTGAAAGGGAGAAGAGCCACCGAAGAAGCGAGCGCGGCGTGCGCCATTCGAGGAGGGGGAAGAGAGCCGTGCACACCCCCGCGAGCTGATGCCCAGGAAAATGGCCGATGCTCTTCCGGAAAAGATGGAAAGCAGAGAGAGAAAGAGACGTGGCCGGCGCTCTATCGCGTGTGTTCGGAAATCGGACAGTGTCGGGTCGGGTCGGGTCGGTTTCGGATAGTTCTCGGATCCGTGTGAATTTCGGTTCTACCTTCTCGTTTGGGTTTGGGTTTGGAACAATCAAATTAAATATTAAATTCAACTCCACCTGAGTAAGTGGGAAGGGGAAGTGGATCAATCCACCACAGCCATTTGGTCCTTTAGTAAGGCATATTCAATCTGATAGGTTTAAGTGCACGAAACTTGAAAGGTATTGGCAACTCATTCTTATATTCATGATATTATATGATTAGTCTTTTGAAATCCTTAATACGATGGAATAATCGAGCCCTCTTTATTTAAGAGTGAGAAAGGGAGTCGGGTGTACAACATGCTAAAATCCAATTAAGATTTTCGAAGAAAATGTCATTTGCCGAACCGGTTGACAAGAACATCACTCAGTATCTATTATTTACTACTAAGAATATTGGGGTATCTAATCCAATCACTCTTCAATTTTTTTTTTTTCATGTATTAGTGTCATTAGTGATAGAATCATTGGGTGATGCTTGCAAAAATACCTATTGTAAAGACTTGCCGTTTCATGAATGAAGTAAAAGTAAAGCACCCATATTGGGTAAAAAAACACAAGACTGTTTGGTATTCAAGAATTAATGCATAAAATTTTAGTAATTTTATATCATTCGATTTTGATTTTTTCTTTTTCCATTAATTCTTTATAGATTAAGATATATGCATCCATAGATTTATTTGTCTAAATAAATATATTTTTTTCTTTGATAACTTATCATTATGAGTATGTCACTAAGGTGGAAGCCAAACTAAGAGTTCTCTTTCTTTATCATTATACATTTGTAATGCGTAGCATGTCCCCGTCTCATTCTCCTATCTTTTCACAAAAGTAATGACTAATGATAGCTTTTGCCATACTCCAAGAACCTATCAAAGCAACCATAAGCATTATGATCACGAGTACTGCAAGGGATAATAATGAGAATACTTAGTGAATGAGTAATTCAATGAAATATCTCGGATTGAATAGATATATCAATATGCATTGATAAAAAAGTTCAAAACATACAATCAGAATAAATCATGAACCAGAATTGAAGAGCTTGCTCGAATTGAGGAGCTATAACAACAATTTCATTAGAGCCTAATGGCTAATTAGGGTAGTAGCTGTCACCTTTACTTAGACTCATATTTACTTCCCACAAATCCAACATCACAGGCAAGATTAATGTTGCAACATAATAACAACAACCATAGTTTCTATCCAAAAGGGAAACACGAATTTCAAGTCCTGAGATTTCAAGTAACTCAATTACCAGTGTAACATTAAACCATTATTATTACCCCTTTTATCAGAGCTTTTTAACCTGGTTTAGGAAAAATCCAAGAAGTCAGTCAAATCTTCCACCTTTTTCGGTCTGCAAACCTTGCAAGAAAGCCCAACTCAGCTGGAGCTGAACATTTCCATGGCGGATTCCTGCCAAGATTCAATTTTGACGACGCACAGCGCGAGCCACCACCTGCCCACCGCCTAATTACTCCCTTTCCCTCTCTCTCTCTCTAGGAATTTCGGTCTTCTTCGAAGGGGCACTCGCACTGTATCGGGGAAAATCTACAGTGGCGAGGATGGGAGACGGGAGCCTCGGCTCCGGCGGCAGGGGCAACAGCGGCGGCGGCGGCAGCCGGCCGGAGTGGCTTCAGCAGTACGATCTGATCGGCAAGATCGGCGAGGGCACCTACGGCCTCGTTTTCCTCGCGCGAATCAAGCATCCATCCACCAATCGCGGCAAGTTCATCGCCATCAAGAAGTTCAAGCAGTCCAAAGACGGCGACGGCGTCTCGCCCACCGCCATCCGCGAAATCATGGTCGACCCTCTTCACCCTTTTTCGCTTCCGTTTGAAGCGCATGCTTGTTCGGGAGAGATTGATTTTCCTCACCTGTGTAGATTATTCGGGAGTGATTAGCTGAAATTATGGGTGTATGTTGCTTGGAATGTTTGGGGGAGTTGGAAAGTGAATATAGTTAATCAGAGCTGCCGCATTCGGTTGGCCTTTAATCATGATGATCTTGTCAGTAACTCATGGCAATTTCCATTTGAATGGTGCAGCTGCTTCGTGAAATCTCGCATGAGAATGTTGTGAAGCTCGTGAACGTTCACATTAATCCTGTGGACATGTCGTTGTATCTGGCTTTTGATTACGCGGAGCATGATCTTTATGTAAGTAATGGTCCCCTTCTGTATGCCATAGCTTGCATCTGATGCTTCAAAATATTGATTTGGCTTCGATGTATCGAGTCTTTTGTTGAACAATTTTATATGTTGATATCGATTTGGTAGGAAATTATCAGACATCACAGAGACAAGGTTACCCAGGCCATCAATCCCTACACGGTTAAGTCATTGCTTTGGCAGCTGCTTAATGGACTGAATTATCTCCACAGGTATGTGAGTTTATGTGAACAGTGCTTGTGCAACCAGTATTTTCTTGGGATATGCTGAATATTGATGGTTGCATGAATGGATCTTTGCTCTAGTAATTGGATCATACATCGAGATCTGAAGCCATCAAATATTCTGGTATGTTCGTTATTGATTCTATTATTCTTTGACTGCATTACGGGAGTATGTGATCGTAGAATGTAAAGTTAATTCCGTTCGTGTACGACACCTAAATATGTCTGTTTGACCAAAGGTCATGGGTGAAGGAGAGGAGCAAGGCGTCGTGAAAATTGCGGACTTTGGACTTGCCAGGATATACCAAGCTCCTTTGAAGCCACTATCTGATAATGGGGTTAGTTAATTCTTCTACCTTCTTCATTCTGCATAGTCTTAAGAACTAGGAATAGCTGAAGTTGGACTATGACTGAGTAAAGAATCAGCCATCTATTTTAAAGTCTCTACCTTCTAAGGAGCTGTAATATCATGCTTTGTCTATTCTGCTCTCATTAAACAAATAACGGGAGATGAGCCCATTCTTGTGCTGCTTTTTTCTTTTCCTTCTTGTTCATATTGCCTTTGACCTGGAAGGCACGGTTGGTAATGAGCCAGCAGTGAGACAGCCACCCAATCCCCTGTTAATACGTTGACTTGGCTTAAGAACTATCCTAAGCTTGTATTTTCTGCTGGATGAAACTGTTGTTGCTGATTCTTTCATTAAGAAAGGGAGGGTAAGTCAACAAGTTATGTCACTGTTTCAAATTTTCTCATTTTCTTAGGGGCGCATCTTGAAAACGCTTCTTGTAAACATGTCTAGGGATATATATTTACCAAATTTTATGCTTATAGGAAGATTTGGAAGTGAGATTAATTTATAACATGCCTGCTATTGGTTTCCTGGCCTACTAATTTATCAAGTGTAAATCTTGAATGTCTCCTTTGGCTTTGTTTGTGATCACTTCGTACAGGATATCAGTAGATGATACATGTTTCTTTGTATATCAGTGACACTTTACTATATGGGCAATAGTTGTTAGCGAATACGTGAATTGCTGGTGCAGTGACATTAGGCGTCTACACAAACAAGGGATACGGAATCATCGAATTAGTCTACAGCACGACTCTTAATCATGTTAAAACATTGGATTGGTCTACTCCCTGACTCTCGATCACATTAGAACTGTGCATTTATGCTCAAGTTTGAGGCTATCTTTTCTTTTTGCATTTTTTTTCTTCTTCTTTTGGATCACATAATAATGTAGATAAAAACCATTATCACCTTCAGCAACTATCATGATTTGAGTATATATTAAAATCACCCCTCCTTTTGGAATATAATGCAGGCAAAATGTGACCAAGCATGAATAACAAAGTTTTCTCTACTATATACGCGGTCAATTCTGTTAGTCGTCTAATGGATCAAGTATATTTGGTCCCTTGCTCTTGTTTGTGTAGATAAGAACGATTCATGAGATTTCACCTGTATGTTGGGTCTATAAAGGAAAAGTCGGTAGTAGTTATACAAATTTTCTGGTCACGCATTATGCAGGGGATTGGTTTATTATTGACTACTTTGCGATTCTGTTTGGTACTTTTTTTGTGTCCTGGGTTCTACCGACTTCTCATCATTTCATTGATTTTTTTTTTTTTTTTTTTGCTTACCTAAATTTAATGAGATTTTCCCCTTTTCTCATTGAATAACCTTTTTGTTGTGGGTATCTTCGTGTCTCACTGGCCTATTCTCTCATGAGGTTATGCTTTCTTTAGTTGAGATAAACTCCTTTTTCCTTTCAGGTTGTGGTAACTATCTGGTATCGGGCACCAGAATTGCTGCTTGGTGCAAAGCACTATACAAGCGCTGTTGGTATCCTTTGATACTGACAAAGAAACTTGGTTTCCTGTGTCTCAAATAGTATATTTCATTTATTTTTTCTGTGTGATAAGTTATTTAGCTGTGCTAATTAACTGTGGCATGACAAGTGAGAATTTAATGGAGAATAAATAATGTGGCAGTGAATTTGGAGTTGGTGCCTGCGAAAATGCAATTTTTAGAGTTTGAAAGAGCACCATTTAATAAAATTCTGCAGCAATAATTAGGGAAAAAAACTGTCACAATAGTAGGTCGGGCTCCTTGGTGAGCCTAAGAATTGAGATATATCTACTTTTCTTGAACTGGTACTTTTCTTAACCTTTGAACACCTTCTATGACAAACTATACTGAAGCCAGGGCTTGCATGGTTCTGACTCTGGTTAATGCACTGAAAATCAGAAAAGTACATCTTGCCTGACTGATGCCAGCAATCAAGGTTCAGAAATGAAGTGCTCTCAGAAAAATTGCACCACTACCAACATTGATGTTAATGAAGGCTTATGTTAGTTCTTAAGACTAGCCTTAGATAACCAATGATCTCTGCCCTGTCTTTATAACAGCTTGTGTAATTTCAGCCAATTATACTTATTTGATTCATGTACAGCATCTAGAGTAGATAATTGTGGACTGTGCGATTGTTTTATGTTACTTAATGCGACTGGAAATGTTTCCCCCTCCTTAATGTTGCCACCAGATATGTGGGCCGTTGGATGCATTTTTGCTGAGCTTTTGACATTGAAGCCATTGTTTCAAGGTCAAGAAGTGAAAGCCAATCCTAATCCTTTCCAAGTAAGTTGTTGATGTGTGCAATACTGTAGCTTTCTTTTCTTTCTTGAGGCAATAAAGATTGTGGGTGCAGTTGATCACTGTACTGGACTCTAACTCAGGCTCTCTATTTTGCAGCTTGATCAACTTGACAAGATTTTCAAGGTCTTGGGTAATGTGGCAGCGTATTCTCTTTTCTGCCATCTTCAATCTGTTCATGTGCTTTAAATGGGTAATTTGATTGTGCCAGGGCATCCGACGCAGGAGAAATGGCCTATGCTTGTGAATCTGCCTCATTGGCAATCGGATGTGCAACATATTCAGAGACACAAGTAGTAAGTACCTTTTCCATTTGTATCTGCATCCAAAATTGAGTTAGTTCTGTTTTTCGAAGAAATGACACGTGAAATATTGTGCTACTGACAGTGATGACAATGCACTTGGTAATGTTGTACGTCTCTCTAGCAAACACCCTGCATTTGACCTCCTGTCAAAGATGCTAGAGTATGTGCTTCTGTTCAGAACTTTTGAAATCGTGCAATTTGTTATTTCTTTACTATTTTATGATGTCTATTTGTACTTATTGACATTACATCTTGGTTGTTTGATGTTGTCTCTCAAATTTGATTGGAATCTGTTTCTCCGGTTACATATCTGTGAGTTGTAGATACACAAGGAATTTCACTCTATTTGCAATAACTCTATAATACCGTATCAATCACAGAAAAAAAGGTCGAGAAAACCTAGAAGTCTGAATATTGGCTGCCTTATCCCCAGGAGTTGCCTTTGATATTTGCAACGTTGTCTGTGTTCAGATTTTTTATGCCTCTGTGTGTATATGCACCCGTAATGCGTGGTCTGCATGAGCACTCCCACATGTTTGTGGGTATGCATATGTATGAACAAGACATTGGCCACATGCTTGCCTGCCTGCATGCGTGCGTGTGCATGTGAAGTGCTCAAGTATCATCTGGTCTCTCAAGCAGTTAAGAGGGGTGGACACTCTTGAGATTTTTATTGGTGCAATCACTTTACGTATTGGGTATCATGGAGCTTAAAGCACCATTTATCTGTAACTTAGCTTGGTTTGCAAACGAATGTTGGTCTTCTATAATTCACTGCCTGTGGTTAACTAATTTGCTGTTGTCTCGATATAGTATGTTGACTTAATATTGTCATAGTGGATTTCTCTTGTTTGCATATTGCCTATTGCTACTTAGCTTTTTTCTATGTGCAGGTATGATCCTCAAAAGCGTATAACAGCAGCTCAAGCCTTGGAACATGAGTATGACTTTTCTCATCATATTATTTCTTCTTGCTTTTGTTTTTATAGACAGTGCAGCGCGAGAATTAAAGGGATTTAATCTGGTTATTATTGATGCTTTAACCAAAGCAATTCTTTAGCTTCCACAAACATGTCTATTAAGAACAGGAATGGTCATGTGGTGGTAGTACCTCATTCGTTCTGTTCAACCTCTGCCTATGAGGAACAAAACTAAGATCTCTATTGTGGCCAAAAAAAGAAAAATAAAAAAAAGAAAGATCTCTATAAAGAACAAGGTTCTCCATGTAATGTGCGTTGTAGTCAGCAGTTTATATTCCTTCATCAGTTTCTAAGATTAACATCGGTTGTCTTGCAGATATTTTCGTATGGAACCTCTTCCTGGGCGTAAGTAAGGCTTTCTTCCTTGCCATCATGTATCTGTTCCTTCGTCTTCTTTTACTTTTAATGCCTTTCATCTTATTAACTGATGAAATATGATTATGCTTATACTTCCTCACCAAGGTACCTCGTGCTTTTGTCCTTGCTCAGTGCACTTGTACCCAGCTCACCTGGAGATAAAGTGAATTATCCTACTCGTCCTGTAGATACGACTACAGATATTGAGGGGACAACTAGTCTTCAACCTTCACAATCGGTATGGCTATGATAATCTAAATTTTACTAGTTGACCTAGAATTCTGCATAATTCTCTTGATTTCTTCCTGTGAACTGTCTATATGGATACTAATTCATCTTAGTAGTTCTCCTCCTTGTCTTCATTGAGCTCTTTTAACATCCAACTTTTGCAATATTAGAGCTATCAACTATTGCTGGTTATTCGGTCTTAAGTAGTTATAGCTAATCATTCAATGCTTAATTCCTCCTCTTTTTGTTATGATTGACACAATTTTTTCTAGCGTCACTATTCTTAGAACTGAATAAGTTTAATAGTGTGAGGAAAAACTAATTTGTATTATTCAATAAAGTTTAATATATATACATCAAAATAAGCCCTAAAGGTCCTAAAGACCACTTGACCCTTCATATTTCTAACACACCCCCTCAAGCTGGAACATAAATATTAATCATGCCCAGCTTGTTATAGATATGTCCCATCCTCCCATTACCCAAACATTTAGTAAAAATGTTTGCAAGTTGTTCGCCTATTCGAATATGACTGGGAAGGATCACTCCACTCTGCAACTTCTCTAAAAAAAAATGACGGTTAACCTCAATGTGTTTTGTTCTCTCATGAAGCATATTGGAAGTTATATATACCGCAGCTTTATTATCGCACCATAGAGTTATGGGTATTGAATCGTTAAAGCCTAATTCAGTCAATAATTGTCGAATCTACACTAATTCACATGTCACTTGTGCCATGGCTCTATATTCTGACTTAGCAGTGGAGTGGGCAACAACACTCTGTTTCTTATTCTTTCATGATACCGAATTTCCTCCAATCAAGGTACAATAGCTAGTGGTTGATCTCCTATCATATGGAGATCTTGCTCAATTAGCATCAGAGAATCCTTCAACCCTCCTATGACCATGGTTTGGTTAGACAATTCCTTTTCCCTGAAGCCTTCTTCAAGTACCTTGATATCTGAATAATTGATGTATGAGGGGAAGACAACAACTGGCTTACCACACTAACTGGAAAAGTAATGTCTGATCGAGTAACTTTGAGATAATTCAGCTTATCTACTAGTCTTTTATAACTCTCAAGATTATTAAGAATCTCTCCTCCCTCAGTAACTAGTTTAACCCCTTGTTCCATGGGTGAATCGAAGGACTTTGTTCCCAGCATTCCTGTCTCAATGAGCAAATTCATGACATATTTTCGTTGCGACAAAACAATACCTACTTGTGACTGCGCCACCTCAATTCCTAGAAAATATTTCACTTTTCCTAAGCCCTTAGTCTAAAAGTGTTGCTGAAGATAGGTCTTGAGTTTAGCCATACCAATCAAGTCATCTTCTGTGATGATAATATCATCAACATACACAATCAAGAACAGTTTGCCTCCCCATGATTGTTTATAAAACAAAGAATGATTATTTCCACATCCAGAAAACCTAAAAGAAAATACAACTTCAGAAAATCTTCCAAACCATGCCCATGGGGATTGCTTCAAACCATATAAAGATTTTTTTAGTTTGCAAATCAATCCTCCAGACTTCCTCTGAGCAACAAACCTCGGAGGTTGCCCCATGTAAACTTTTTCATGAAGAGTACTATGCGAGAAAGCATTCTTGACATCAAGTTGAAACAAAGCCCAATTATATGTCGTAGCAAGAGAGATCAAATTACGAACAAAAATAAGTTTGGCAACAAGAGAAAAGGTGTCTAGATAGTCAACCCCATACACCTTAGCATACCTTTTGGCAACAAATCTTGTTTTTAAACGAGCAAGAGAACCGTCGCATTGACTTTTACAGCATGTACCCATTGACAATCAATAGCAGTTTTGCCTGGAGGAAGTGGTACTAAGTCGCGAGTTTGGATAATCTTGACAATTAATTCTTATTCTATTGCTGTTTTTCAGCCAGAACTTTGTAATGCCTCAGCTACAGACTTGGGGTTGGGATATTGTTCAACAAACATTAAAAAAGTCCAAAGAGTAGGAGACACAGGAGAATGTGAAACAAAGTTTGCAATAGAATGTTGAGTACAAGTATGTGTACCTTTGTGATGAGCAATAGGAAAATCAAGATCAGATGCAAGTGGAGGGTCAGCTAATGGTGGATTTGGAGTAGAAGATGACATAGTAGTGACGAGAGGAGCAAGGGGAGCAGTAACTACTCGAGGACGTCTAGTATAAACTTGGAGAGGAGGTGGTTCCTATGTACATAGTTGGAATAGTTGATCGAATGATGGTCACGTACAAGTCGGTCACGTACAAGTCTTCATCCAATTCAAACATGATAATTGGAACATATGATAAGGAGTGGATTCAAAAAAATGAAATATCAGCTATTATGAAATATGTTCTCAGTAATGGAGAAACGATATCCCTTTTGAGTACGGGAATAACCCATAAACATACAGTTGATGGCCTTGGAATCAAGTTTTGACACTCTAGGTCAATAATCATGAATAAAACAAACACAACCAAATTTACAAGGCGGTAGGACAAATAGTGAATCATTGGGAAACAAAGTAGAAAATGGAATACCACCTCACAAAATAGAAGGCATGTGATTAATGAGATAGCATGCGGTTAGAACAACATCAGGCCAAAGATTTTGGGGACCTTCATCTCAAATAACATGGATCTAGTAACTTTCAATAAATATCTATTCTTCTTTTTAGCAACACCATTCTGTTGTGGCGTATCAGGACAGGAAGATTCATGGATCATACTGTGTTGAGTCATAAAAATCAAAAAAAGGCGCAGAAAAGTACTCCTTAGTATTATCAAAATAAGTTTAATATATATACATCAAAATAAGTCCTCAAGGTCCTAAAGAACACTTTACCTTTTATACTTCTAACAAACAGAATCACTCTGTTCTCATTTGTGGTTCGGCATTATTAAAGAGCTGAGAATACCAAAAATTCATTGTTGTAATATAAGGATTGATTAGTGCTATCATCCTTTTAAGAACAAAAACAAAATATCAAGGATGTAATAGCTTGTTTTTGAGATTAATATGATCCGTTTCTCTTAGGTTGTAATGGTTTGACTATGATTACAAAGTATATCAAACAAAGTGCTGGTCTTTTCTGGATCCAGTGACCTTCAGATGGTCATGGGCCATCCCAGACTTGTTTCAGAGTTAGTGTCTTGCACTTTTTGTGACTACATGAGTGTTTCTCCCCATTGAATGGCAAACTTGATTTTGGCACTTTTGGGAGATACTTTGCTGTTCGGTCAAAGCAATATCATTCCACTTGTATTTGAGTTTTAACCAGTGGCGGCTGTACCCAGTGTTCTCCTTCATGGTAAGGAAAAGCAAGATAAAGAATTCTTGTGATTTCCAAATTCGCTGGATGTATGTGTGTATGTCGGTTCAACTGATATGGAACCGCGCAAGTGACCTCATACTCTGATTTTGTCCACTAGGCATCATCTGTAAATAATGTTCCTGGAAATATGCCCGGTCCTCATGTTGTGACAAATAGGCCCATGCCTCGTCCTATGCATATGGTCGGTATGCAAAGAGTGCCAGCTCCAGGAATGGCTGGTTACAATCTAAATCCTAGTGGCATGAGTGGTGGAATGAATCCTAGTGGCATCACTATGCAGCGGGGAGTTGCGAACCAGGCCCAACAACAACAGGTTCATTTTCTCGAGTTGATCTTAGATGGTTGCTTGGGAGTTGCTTGTTAAGTTTTATCTGATTCATGCGGTTACTTTTCAAAGCAGTCTCGAAGGAAGGACCCAGGAATGGGAATGGGTGGATACCCTCCGCAACAGAAACAAAGGCGCTTCTAAGGTTGGCTCATTTTTATGCATTCTTTCCTAATGCTAGAAAGTATTCTTGCTTTTGTTTGAGAGATGGACTTCAAACCAGGGATTATTTTTGGCACTTTCATGAGCCACAATCGTCCTCTTGTTGCTTGAATAGCTGGAGAGAGAGAGAGAAGAGAAGGGGGGGTGGGGAAGCTGCGCTCTTTCTTTTGCTTGCATTGTAAATGTTGTGAAGAAATAGCTGATCACTTCTGTTTAACTTTGTTCTGCTAGGGTTAGTCAATTTTTACTTGGTCTTTAATCCCTTATCACAAAAGTCTTTAGTCACTCATTTTCTTTTATTGAACTAGGGATCTAATTTACTGCAAGAAATTTTGAGATTTTTTGGAGAATAATTTTGGTCTGTTTGCTTGCACCGTAAATGTTGTGAAGAAATAGCTGATCACTTCTGTTTAACTTTGTTCTGCTGGGGTTAGTCGATTTTTACTTGGCCTTTAATCCCTTATCACAAAAGTCTTTAGTGACTCATTTTCTTTTATTGAACTAGGGATCTAATTTACTGCGAGAAATTTTGGGACCTTTCAGAAATTATGTTTGCTCTGGTGATACTGGCTTAGCATCATGCCTGCTCTGGTGACACGATGCAAAGAACTAGACTGCATCTTAAGGAAGGAAAGGGAACTATCGACTTCATTAATGGGCTCATCCTCTGGGGGCTTAGAGGCTTCATCGGCATTGGTGCCGACTATGGCAGGATGGAATAATCAACGGCCGTTCTGCTAAATGCATTGGAAGTTGCTGCAGATTCACAGTGATAGATATAAATGGAGAAATGGATTCCAGCATCATAGCACTCGCAATCTTTAGGGATCTGCCTCAATTTTTTGCTGAGGTTATAACTCGCTCTTCCAGAAATGTCATCGATTATTGATGGGCATGTCCATCAATCCGATATGTTTCCCTAATGTACATCAATTCTGCCTTTCCCTCTCTATTTCTGTCTTGCTTAGATAATAAAATTGGACTTCGGGAGTAGGAATAGTTATGAATATCTCTCCCGCTCTTTTAAGAACAAAATGGGCAGGCAGCAATCGGCAATCGGCACACAGAACTCATCCTAGTTAAATCCTAAGAAGATTCGCCAAACGTGATGAGCCGGTCAACAAGGCTAATGATGAGATCTATTGACCGAGCTCGCTTCCTTTTCTTATTTTCCCATCTTGCTGCACTTGCCTACTCTTCACTCCATTCCTACCATTGCTAACCAAATCATGACTTACACAGCAAGCTGGACCGCCCCTCTCGTGTACTGAATTGCCATGAGATAAGACTGTCGAAACCGGAAGAGCGAACCGTCTCCGACTATTCCCGTGGAAATGATATGTGGCAATCCTTTCATTTCCAAGATTTCTTAGGGCAAGCACTTTTTAATGGAAATGGAAAAAGCATGATCCGATCCAGTGGAGCAATTTTTTTCTCTAATTCGGTTATTGGGCTATTTTTTATCACATATCACACGGTGAGGGATCAAAGGGACGAGCTGCAGCTTTTCTTAGATTCCATCCTTCCCCTTCGTTTGATTTGTGAAAAATTCATAACTTGAAAAGCTTGTTTTTGTAATCTTTCTGTAACTACAGAAAAACATTCTTTTTATATGAGCGGATGAGAAGGGGCCAGCAAGAGCAAAAGAAAGGACCTATTTCAACTCAGGAACTATCAGACAAAATAAGACAGATATCCAAGGGCCGCAATCGCCGCAATCCAAAAGGTTGCTACTTGCCACTTCTCTACTTGTTTAATGTGAACACAATCTATTTTCAAGGAAAAAAAAATGCGACCACTCTTGTCCTTATTAATGTCGAAACCACGTACCGAAACCTGCCCACAATTTCAAAGAACACAGGAAGGAAAGGAGGAAAAAAAGAATTTTTTTTTTCTTGGTCATGATAAAAACAAGAAGAGAAAAAGGATCCATCATTTTTTATTATTATAGTAGAGCCAAGGACGTGAGTTGGGCAGGCGCTGACAAG
The DNA here is from genome assembly GCA_017140595.1 of Eucalyptus curtisii. Taxonomy (NCBI): domain Eukaryota; kingdom Viridiplantae; phylum Streptophyta; class Magnoliopsida; order Myrtales; family Myrtaceae; genus Eucalyptus; species Eucalyptus curtisii. Next base: position 45,103,130 of record CM029501.1, on the reverse strand, counting down.
ACATGCCATTTGATGGTTGCTGACTTCGCCTCCGTTTGGAAACTACTTTGGCAAGGGCTTTGACACCTAAATCCTTTAGGTCAAATCCATTTGTTCTGCTCGGTCCCATTCCACAGCAAAATGCCGTATACATCACATGGTGTCACTTCTCTCATACAATTAAAGAAAAAAAAAAGTCAGTTCTATTAGCATCATGATTTTTGTCTGGATAACTCGTTAGTATAATCTCGTCAAATAATTGAAATCTCAATCGATTCCAATGTAGTAACTCCCAAGCAAAAATCAAGATTATGTTAAAAGGTACAAGTGCAAATTCGGATGCAGCAGCAACCTAGAAGCTTCGTATTGCAAAATGAAAATCTGGGGCTCGCTCTCTTCAATATCCGAGTCGCAAAAGGTCATGGATGGACGCAAAAGTTGAAACTTGAACCCTTCCCAAAAGCAGCAGAAGACGCAATAAAGAGCTGATGGGCAGGCGGTAACATGCTTGGAACGGAGGACGTGAAATTCATCAAAAGCTCAAATTCAAACCTTATCATACTTTAGGGCAGAAGTTGGCGTAATCCGCGCTGAGTCCGCGCGTGCTGCTGCACATGCAGAATGGGACAAATGCACTGATGTCTTCACAACTAAGTCTACTCACGACATAAAATAACATAAGAATCAAAGCAACCTTTTTGGAAGTTTGGATATGGGATTCATTCATCCGTCCAGCCAGCCAGCCAGCTTTGGTTCAACTGGACTGGCTCTCGAATAGCTGTCAGCTGACCAGTTTTGGCGTCGGCGGCTCGTTCGGGTGCATTGAACTGATACCCATCTCTCTCGTTTTGATCACCGTCACGTCTGTCAACCTCTCTCTTATTTATAGGACGTTTTCACGCTCTTCCTGCGCTCCAGTTCCTCTCCTAATGGCGGCCACAACCACCTCCACCAACCCCGCCCGGAGGAACGGCAGCTTCGCTCCCGAGGGCGAGAGCTTCCACAAGTTCTTCGAGTGCTGGCTCGCCGAGCAGAACCAGCACCTCCACGACCTCATCTCCGCCTCCTCCCCTGCTCGGGACGGCGATGACCAAGCCCTCCGCCCCCTCATCGACCGAGTGATGCTCCACTACGAGCATTACTACAAGGCCAAATCACGGTCTGCCAAGCAGAACGTGCTCGCCATGTTCTCGCCGACGTGGAGGAGCTCGTTCGAGGATGCCTTCCTCTGGATCGGCGGATGGCGCCCCAGCATGGCCTTCCACCTCCTCTACTCAAAGTCCGGCCTCCAGCTCGAGGCCCAGCTTGCCGAGCTCATCCGGGGCCTCACCACCGGTGACCTCGCTGACCTCTCCCCGAGCCAGCTCGCCCTCATCGATGACCTGCAGAGGACCACGATCCGTCACGAGAAGGCTATCACCGAGAAGTTCGCCAAGCACCAGGAGACGGTTGCCGACGCGTCCATGGTGGAGCTCTCGCACACCATCACGGAGATGATGCACGCTGGCGGCGGGGAGGCAGCAGCGGAGAACGAAGGTGCGATGGAGGAGGAGGTGGAGAGCGCTCTGGCAGCGAAGGAAGAGGGGCTGGAGGAGATTCTGCAGATGGCGGACGATCTCAGACTGAGCACGCTCAAGGAGATTCTCAACATCCTGACCCCGATGCAAGCGGTGCATTTCCTGATAGCAGCTGCGGAGTTGCACCTGAGGATTCACGAGTGGGGTAAGAAGAAGGACGAAGCTCAACTTCAAACTCATCATGTAGAAGCTCATGCAACCGCGCAATAACACTCGTCCTGCTTCAGGTTCCCTTGCACAACGAGTAGTAGTCTTAGTCATTTTAGGATTTGCTGGTTTTCTTTTAAACTAATCAAGTGTTACTATGGAATTAGGATGTGTTAGGTTGGATTTTACTTGGAAGAAGCGGTGTCCTATAACTAATACCTTCTTTTTGGGGGCAAAAGTCGTGTAATACTCCAATTACATGATGATCGCTTCTAATAAAATCGAAGCTTCCTCTCCTCTTACTTGTGGATGAATGAAAGAGAAACAGCGGCTGTTTAGCCGTGTGTGATGTGAATATCAATCAACTTCGGATTTCAAGTCTAAAAACTTCTCGGTCTATTATTGACTTGCTCTCCACGGGTTGCTACCGGCAACTCTGTTTTCTGAGGTGAAGCTATGTATGATCAAGATTCAACAAGGGTACACTGAAACAGGGTTCGAAAATCACTTGTCCCGAGTCATTCCACATTAATAGTTCGACTTGGCGTATTTATTGTGTCATTCACTTCACTTTGAATCTTGATAATGTGCTATGCCATCAATCGCCACAAATGTTTGAGGCACTTCATTTTTCGGACCATCTAAGTAGCGCAAGGATGATGCCAATGATGTTGAAGCTTATCAATGCCTTCAACAACCTTTGCTTCTCTGGCGTGTACGGCGGATACCTTGTGGAGGCGTCTCCTTTGAAACTTCTGTACAGTACTCCCTTCTTGTGGCTGAAAGCATCGAAAGAGAATTTCCCATGGTATGCACCCATCCCGCTCTCTCCAACCCCGCCAAAAGGTAGAGTTGGAACTGTGAGCTGCAACAGGGTATAAAAGAAATGACTAGTTAAACACACCATACAATATGTCACTCGACTAAATTGGTCCTGCAAAAGATACACCGTCGCCAAATGCAAGTTTCAGACTTCCGTTGATTTCATTTTCTGAGGCAATTAGTCTCAGGAATCGACAAGAATGGCCAAGACATCATCTTGATGTGGCCACCAATAGATTACTTGAAAGCCATCAAAATACAAAATTGGTGTGGCAAATGGCATTTACTTGTTAAATGCAGTCATGCATAAAATAATGCCACTTAGGAGATCATTCATGCCGTCGATGACAAAGGGCAGAGAAAGATTACATGCAGGACAGCGTCATTGATGAGCATTCCTCCAGCAGATATGTTCTGGACAAATTGCTTCTGCAAACCGTTATTGTCGGAGAAGAGATATGCTGCCAGAGGCTTCGGCTTTGAGTTGATCATATGAAAACCATCTTCTATGTTGTCGACCTTTTGGATAACAAAAGCTTCTCAGCAATACGAATCTCAGTTACGTCTATTGGAAGAATGCCTGCAGATGGCAAATGCATGGAGGAGCACAATGACAACCAACTAAGGGGTATACTGAAATACGCACAGTGAGAATGGGCAGTAGCGGTCCGAATATTTCCTCTTGCATGATCATAGAGTCTTCAGGAACATCAAGCAAGATGGTTGGAGCTATTCTTCTGCAAAAAGCAGGAAGTAATTGCCATGTGATTGGTTCATCCAATGGCCTTGGACCAGCTAAAGTGTGAAACAGAGAGCATATTTATAGGTCTCACAAGTTGTTCTCATCTCTTTGCCCTCCCAGGACAATCTTATCGGAGGTTCCATCCTCGTCAAGGAGTTTAGCCAAACGTTTGAAGTGATATAAGTTCACTATACGGGACATGTCTTGTGACTCCAAAGGGTTCTTCCCAAAAAATTCCTCTAGTGTAAGTTGTAGAGCAGCCACCTGTCGACACACATTTATTGACTTTATGCACATATAGAGATTTGCTACTTCATTTGGAAAGGGACAAGCTTACCAATTTCGGAGCAAATGACTTTGTCGTCACTATGTAATCAATAGCTATGCATGCTTGGCCGTTGTTGCAAGCCCACTTCCCTGCTATCATTCTTCTTGCAGCAACCTTCATCATAAGAGAGCTCAGAAATCACGTTCTTGGAAGATCAGTTCAGGGAGCAAAGTAGGCAATATGCTATTCTTTTTTTACCTCTAAATTAATGTTTGAATCGACAATAGCAGGACATTTTCCTCCAAGTTCCAGAACTACAGGAGTAAGGTGCTTTGCTGCAGCGGCCATGACAATATACCCTACTCTTGTGCTACCTGGATAAACCATTCGAAAAAAAATTGAATTAGGTTTCATGAATAAACCTGTTGCCTCAGATTTTGCAGAAACATAAGATGAAGTTTTCAAAAGATGTAATGGGTAATTCAGTGATTGCTGAATCGCAACACCTAAATAACATAAGCATGTCAGAGTGAAAACCGCAATTGCAAGATATAGCACCTGTGTAGAATATCTTATCCCACTTCTGGTCCAATAGAGCAGATGTTTCAGGAACCGCTCCCTCAACTACTTTTATTGTGCTTCTATCCACATACTCACTTAGTAATCCAGCAAGCAAAGAAGATGTAGCAGGAGCGATCTCTGATGGCTTCAGGACAATGGCATTACCAGCTGCTATGGCACCAATTACTGGATCAAGAGATAGCACTGGACAAAAAAGAACTTAGGTCATTTTAAGCAAAAAACCAGTACCATATCATGATTATGAAACCCAGGACATGAACAACCATGCATCAGAGTCTAAATGATACAGGCTGACGCTTTATATTACATCGTAGGATTCATAACCAAGAAAATGGACCGAGAAGAATAGGAAAAACATACTTATGAGGTTAAACCTCCCACACAATGGCCGAATAAAAAGAATGGCTCTAAGTATGAAAGATGCTAGAGTACCAAGTTATCTGAAGGCTAATTAATCTTGTTTCCCTCCTTACTTACGGAATGGATAGTTCCATGTGGATATGATCAACACGACCCCAAATGGTTCCGATACTATTTCTGCCGATGATGGGTAGGTTGTTATTGAAGTGCTGACCTGAAAGTAAAAATCCTGATTGAGTTCAACAATTCAATGATGGTCAGAGTAGCAGTTCTTATCTTGCTGCTTGAGATAACTGTACTTGCTGGTTGATCACCTTTTCTGGTGCCATCCAACGCTTCAAATCCTTGAGGGCCTTCTGACACGATGATTTTGTCATGGAGATCTGCATGGTATCTCGTATTTGGCAGGATACAGTTAGTATGTGAGAAAAGGGTGAAGCACCATATAGCACGTCACTTGCATGAAAAGTATTTTGAAATCTGTTGATATTTGACACAAAAAGAACTAAAATACCCCTTAATCAGTGTCAAGGATATATTTACTAATCTATGAACAGTGATGTGTGAAAGTGGTCACATTCATTAACTTGTCCACATAAACTTCGTATCATCATCAACTCAGACTTCGGCAGTCTACAATTCATCACGGAGTTTCCATACATCCATTTTTCAATTGGAAGGCAATGGAACTATTGATTCGACTGATCACATCAGAATATTTTTACCAGACGAGTAGCAATATGAACGACGAAAGTCTTCATAGTAAAAGCAAAGTAGAAAGAAACCAGAAAGAAAGATAAGAGAATGAAACAGAGTGGTTGAATTGTCAGTGTAGAAACCACAAAAGAATACATACATATATAAAGACACAAGAGAGCTCAAAGCAACGAAAGAGTAAATGATGGTGCATTAACATGTGAAGAAGACCTCGGAGACGAACGCTTCCAGCTCGGGCTTGGAGAGGTCGAGCTGAAGAGCTTGGATGATCTCTTTCTCCCTCTCATCAATCATCTTGCTTATGCTCTGCAGCTGAGCAGCCCGCCATTCGTAGCTCTTCGTCTTGCCCGAGTCGAAGCTCTTCCTCAGCTCTTGGACCAGCAAGGCAGCTTTTCTGGAGTCAAACGCTTGCTCCTTCTCTTCCTCCGTCGTCACCGTCAAGACACTCGCCGAACAGCTTCCAGAGGGAGAGTAACGCTGATTACAATGCCAAAAAACGGAGAGAAAACTAGAGCCAGAGAGAGAGAGAGAGAGTTGAGTACCGGGAGATTCTAAGAGAAGAGTGAGTGAAAGAGATCGGTGATGGCTTGGCGCGACGCATTGGACAGTATGCGAAGGTTCGGATTGTTTGGCAGATTCCACCAAGTGCACTGTTTCATAGGAATCACAAACACAGACGAGACAAATGGTTAAATGGGTCATTTTGGCCTTTTCTCTCTTTGCATGAAAGACTTCTCCGTTGGAAAAACACATAGAATAATGGCAGGTACACTAAGATTAGTTTGCAAGATCGGTATAGTTACATGACGTGACGGATTTTAATTGATTGATGAATATGAATTGATCGTGTAAAGTCACTTGTATCTTGTCACATCACTTAGTAAATTAGTTTTGTCAATCAATCTCTGAAAGTTCAAGCAAGAAATTTATTAATAATTATGAAAAATAGTGAAAAAAAGAAAACATGTGCACCTAGACAAAAAAGAGGCCCGGCCTAGTTTTCGAGCAGCGCAACACAAAAGGAAGGGACACTAAGATTCTTTCCAATTTATGTATTGATGAGTGACCCAACTATAGAAGTCAAGTTCAGTGACACTTGCATGGGTTAAGTGGAGGCCCCATTTTGATTTTGGCATCATTAACACTAGGGAATATAAATATATATCTTTATCGGGTTATTTTGTTGATGACATATACATTCCCACTTCATATGAATTATATGGTAAGATATATTATATATGTACACATTTCTATACAAGCAGTTTTATTAATTTTATGGTAGGTAAAATCTACTCACTAAAGTGAAAAAGATAAAAAGGGGCTATTAGCAACTTTTAACGTTTTAGGATCACTTGCTAAGAATCGAGTCATCAAGAACTGGGGCTTCAATCTCAACCATAAGTGCCAACATGCAGTTGTAGATCATCACTTGAAGGATTGCTGCTCATTCTCATCTTCCAACCCTCTGCAAACTCTCGGCTAGTGATGACTAGGAGTTGGTGGTGTTCAAGAAAAGCAATCAAAGAAAGGGGTGTGGCGATCTGCCACTCACTTCACTGAACAAGAAAGTAGCTTCATTGCATTATGGAAGGACATGGGCCCTGCACTCAGTCAAGACGTTATCCATATCAGGATCGATTCCGTCCGCTCAAATGTCAAGACTCAAGAGCCCGTATTGTTCGTGCTGGTGGAATCTAATCATGGCCCAGAAGTTCAGTAGCTGCCCAGTTCCTTCTTCCCAATGAAATATGATGGACACAGTAAAACATACAGATTCCAAGCGTGTTTAGAGAGAGAAGGGGGAAGTTGTGTATCCATGACCCATTTAAAGCTTGAAGCAATCGAGTGAGTGACCATGCTTGATAAGAAAAGACAGCAAGAGCAGTTTACCCGAAATCTTGGGAGGGAATAACGGAGGAAGGGCTCTTCATGATGGCCATCTTCTCCCAAATTGCACGCTCGATAGTCTAAGCAACTTGAATATTCATCTGTAATTGAATACAAGCTCTCTCTCTCTCTCTCTCTCTCTCTCTCTTCTTTTCCTCTCGTGAAGCCAAAGAGAGACTCAGAAAAGTTTGAAGCATTCATTCCTGGCCCTCGGAAAGGTGAGGATAATAATGCTCTTCCCAAGACTTTCGTAACGCTCAGAACTACCTTTCGTTCGTGGGACCGTGACCTGGGATGATGGCGATTGCTCGACTAGTCTCATCTTTTTAGGTTGTAATATGTTTCGCAGCACAGCATTCACCGAATGGTCAAGAGTCATCCTTCTGCAAGGAATCATCTCCCAGTAAACTTTATGATTTGGTAAAATGGCTGGGGTCAAGGTTGAAGTATCGTAGATTAAAACTGCTTTCGAAATGATGGACCCACGTAATTGCATGTGTCTGTGTGTTTCCCACGTCACTGCCCATATTAATAGGTTATATGGATCATAATGCACGTCTTGTTGTTCAAGCATTCACTAAGCATAAAAACAGGTAAGATATTTCCCGTGCGCATCACTATCATAATCAACATTTCGGCAGCAGAAAGGGATATAGCGCGTATAATAAAATTTCCATTGAATTAAAGGCCAAACATAAAATTGCCCCCCAGAGAGAGAGAGAGAGAGAGAGAGCAGAGAGAGCAGAGACACAGACGGAGAGAGACTGTACAGTTTTGCTCACTTCAGAGTAAGAACAAGCTATCAGCGATTCAGCATGGTGGCGTTGCACAAAGAAAAGCTTCGAAACGTTGGTATTTACAACTGGGGGCATATGTTAGCAAAGTCCAGCATGGCCTGAAAGTAGCATTAGGTTCGTATAATCTTAGAAATGGCTCTATCCTCTCTACTCGGTAAGATACTATCAAAATTGCTGATCGCCTAGCCATTGAGTTCAGTGTCCAAAAGAGAAAGGGTTAGTGCTTCTTGCATCGTCAAAAGTACACATGAGTGAGAGCCTTGCACGCAGCTATAGCCATCACCGAGTAAAAATGCTTGCTCGAAACTCCGATGCATTCTCGCAGATATTGGAGGGCATAGACATTGACAAGATTTTGTATGAGGAAGAGAGGAGAGGAGACGCTGAAGGAAGGCATCTTCATGTTACGAGAGACAGCACCTCGACTACGTAAAAGATGGCGGGCAAAATAGGTCGCACCATAGGCCATGCATGCCATTCACTTCTCATGAGTTACATGTGGCCGACTCCTGCTAGAGAATTTGTTTGCTGAACACAGGATTTGGAGGATGGACATGGACCTGCAAAGTAGCTATTTCTTGTAACTAAAGCAACCAGTGGACCAAGCAGGGCAGACAAACATAGAACAACCGGAACTTTAACCAAATAATTCTTATGTAATGACCTAATACTTTTCATGCAAAATAAATTACCACAAGACTGATGCTAAACTTAAATGAGTGCCTGGTGTTATGCTGGAACAACCACAGCTGCCTGATTCGCTCAGAGAGCCAAATACATTGCAGAGGAGGTTCACCAAGAAGTCCTGCTTCTATCATGATAACTTATTATCTCTAGAAATTTCTCTCCATCTAATACCCCAGACTATTCACATTTAATGTGTAAAATGTCAACATATCAATCAGTACCATCCAAGAATGAGTGGTCAAAAAGACTGAGTTCGGAAAAAAGGCATGGTTTTGAATGATTCCCGTGGAACAATGGCTTCACCACCACTGCAATAACTACACTAAAAAGGTCACCCTCCAACTTTCATGTCACCTCCACCAATGAATCTCATAAGGCTAACATTTCATAATTTTACCTAAGATCATGACCGGGAAGCAAGTCCAGAATATTTGATCCCCAACATAATAAGGAGAAGGCAAAATCTTCAGATACAATTGTATGATACCTCACAATTGCATGAGAGGTAAGAGGTAACTGGATCGAACAAATAAACCACCCAAAAGCCGGGACGATAATCCGTTGCTCACGGTTAGTCGGTTCCAGTCTAACAACTGCTAGAAGCACACGAGGACCAATGCAGCTGCCAATCCTCTACTCAAACGCAATAGTTTAGCTTCCTTAAAAGCCATCACACAAATTACCTATACTAAATAACGAAACACAAGGCTTACAACTAATGTAGTATCTTGCATTCTTGCACTGACCTCCCAAAATCATACAAAAGGGCAGAAGAAAACATTCCCACTGAGATTAACCCTCACCAATCAAAATTGCCTCTATTACTAAGTAAATAAAAAAAAAACGTTTGAACACATCATAAAATAGAAAAGTCATAAAGAAGAAAACTTGCCTGTTCTACGCGAGGTAGAAGATATCGTCAGTCATGAGAAGAACATACTGCAGAATCCTGAGCGGCGCATTCCCAAAATCCAGAGGTGGCAATCTCAACTCTCTGACTCTACAATCCCCACCCGCATTCCTCTCATCCGGGGTCCGACCCGCCCGCCGCATCCGGACCCGGTTCAAATCCACCTTCCTGAACAAGTACACAGAGCTGTTGCCGTTCCAGTTACCGTTGGCCCCGCCCGGATCCGGGTTCTTCCGGGTCTTGAAGAGGGTCCACCCGTGCCCAGCCAGCGCCCTCGAGAACCCATCCATCGTGTCGATCCGCTCGCCGCCGACCCGCGAGAACAGGGCGGCCGAGCAGCAGTCCCAGTTCACCGCGCCGTCGTGCGCCGGCTCGCCGTCGGCGAGGCCCAGCCTCACGAACACGAGCTTGAAGAGGCCCTTGGAGAGGGCGACGAAGGAGCGGAGGGCGGAGACGGAGGCGGAGGAGAGGGCCGGGAAGGGGAGGAGACGGCGTCGTTGGGGAACAGGAACGCGGAGGGGGTGAGCGACGTGGACGACCACGAGGACGGGAACGACGACAGCGGGGAAGTGGAGGAGGACGACGGCGACGGGGACGGCGACGGCGACGGCGACGGCGACGGGAAGGTGAAGACGAGGTGGGAGAGCGAGGGGGTGGGGTGAAGGTCCATGCCCATGTCGCGGGCGAGGTGGGCCAGCGTGTAGGTGTCGGTGATGAGCTCTCGGGTGGGGAGGAAGAGGAGGAGCGGCGTTCTTGATCCGGCCACGGCTCTCGCTCTCCTCCTCCTCCTCCTCCTCGATCTTGATCCGGGGGGTCTTTCTTGCACCTCGCCGTTGCCGTCGCCGTCGCCGTCCCCTTCCTCGTCGCTGCCGCCGTCGGAGAGGGAGCTTTCGCGGCGGCGGCTGTGGGAACGGGACAGGGCGCTGATGGATTCGCCGAGGACGAGGGACCGGACGAGCTTCAAAGGAAGCATCTTTAGGGGGCTTCTTGTCTGCTTTGTTAAAATGGGAAATGCAGCTCTGTCCTTGTCCGGAAGATGCGTTTTTAGGAGGAGGAGTGTCGCTTTTGACATTGGGTCGTCATCCTGGCTTTTGCTTGGACAAAAGGAAATGGAGTGATTCGGAGGCCAAAGAAGAACTTTGACCGTCCAGTTTTTTGCTTGTCGCCAGCAGCAACGAAGGCACTGACTCTCTCTCTCTCTCTCTCTGTGTTTTTCTGTCTCTTTTGCTAAAGAGGTTTTCACAGTTAGTGTGGAAATTATGTTGCTCAATGCTCTTACTGATTCACGCTTTACAGCCAGATCTCTCTCCGCCTACCCTTCATAGCTCGCGGCGGTCGGCTCCTGCCTTTGACTTGACTCTTCTCGAGATCACCAATTTGAAAGTCTTCAGCAAATCTCTACGTAATCTATGGCCTATGGGATAGGTAGATCTTACCATATCCTGTGCAGAGACTCGTTAATTTTTTCATTGTGTCGGCGAGATTGATATGAAGAATGGCTCTTTTCATCTCAAGACCCATCACCTCTTTGTTGAGTGACAGAAATTGGAAAGTTCGCAACTTGCAATGTATCGAATGCGCAATGGCTCTGTTAGAAGGCAAACTTTCTCCCAATAAGTTGCTTTACGAATCTTTTTTGAAAAACAAAATATTAACGTGACCTTAACATTATAAATCGATTCGCAAAAGCATGTGTTGAGAAACTTCTGCATATCTTCAAGTATATTCTAATTAGTTTTGTTGCACCTCCGTTTTTAGCTTTGATTCTTCACGCAACATACATAAATTACTAATATAATTCGCAACTTTAGTAGTATGGAGAAAAAGAAAATCAAGACCGGACATAATCATCTCTCTTTTGCTATTCCTAATTCTTTCCTAAAAAGAAGACATTAAATGAACTTTTACCATTTTTTCAAACAATAAAATCCAACTTTTATTCAAAAATCGAAAAAAATGATTAAAACAAAAAGAAGAAGCATCCTAAAATTCTCACATAAAGTATACAAATAATTAAATAATTCCTTCTACTTCTTCAAGAAGGTAAGGGAGTTGGGAAGAGGCCCACGACTGAGCAAAAACTCAGCCCAAAAGAAGGTCCAGGATTCATCTTAGACTTTTCTCCTCCCCTCCCCCCTGCCTCCAGAAAAACCCTAGCAACCTTCTTCCTCCTTCTTCTATAAAGTCTTCTCTCCACTTCCCTTTCTGCAACTCGGCCGACTCGCCGTGCCCTCTTCTGCTCCCGTTTTCGTTCTGGGTTCCTTCGAGCTTCAGCAATTCGTTTGGGTTATGTCGGTCTTCCATGTGTAGTGTAGTGTAGTGTTCCGCAGTACTCGTTTTCGTGGCTCTTCATTGCCTAAAGAGAGGATTTTTTTGAGCAAGCTGCGTGCTTTTCGTGTCCTTCGGTTTGGAACTATCGTGGGTTTTGTGAGTTCGATAGTGGATGTTGTTTGGAAGGAATTTTGTTCGGTGGGGACTCGGTTCTTTAGGGACTAAACGTCTGCCCCTCTAGCAGGGAGATTCTTTCGATTGCTTTAGGGATGAACGAGTCCCTCACATTGATCTTCGTCCATCTGCTTCACTTTGTCAGCAAGTCGTGTTCTTTCAGCCAGCTGCTGATCATTCTAGGATGGAAAATCTTCCCTCAAGTTCCATTTTTTCCTCATGTTTTCTAGCGTCGATCCCGATCCTTGTGGTACGGCGTGTGCGGTTGATTTGCTTGCTTGTATGTGTGTGGATTAGCTTGAGGATCAATGCTTTGGTTGGCATGATATTGCGCTGTGACGGGTCTATTGCGTCGATGATGATACGTCCAAAGGCTTGTTTCTCAGAAACATTCGCAGTGGCCGCCTAAGAGCTTTCGCCTTCGCCAGGCTTGAGAGCTAATGCTGCTACATCTCCTTCCTTGGATGTCTGAGACTATTACCGCGGAGCTTCAATTTCAATTGTTTGACAGTTGTATAGGATTTTATATTTGGTCAGTATTCTTGTGCGGGTGTGATTTTTAATGATGGGGTGGTTTTTTGTTTTTGTTTTTTTAAATGTGTTATGTGAATATCATGTTGAGAGTGATCACTTCATCGATGATGACAAACTTGAAGGCTTGTTTCTCAAAACATTCGCAGTGGCCGCCTAAGAGCTTTCGCCTTCGCCAGGCTTGAGAGCTAGTGCTGCTACATTTCCTTCCTTGGATGTCTGAGACTATTACCGTTGTTTGACGGTCGGATATGCTCTTGGATTTTGTCAGTTTTGTAGCAGTCAAATTTCTCATCTGATGTTGTCCTGTAGTTATGATTTTTAACAATGTGTGGCGTGTTGAGGATAATTTGTTGCGCAAATGTTGTGTTAGTGATGAGTATTTCATCGATGATGACAAACTCGAAGGCTTGTTTCTCAAAACATTCGCAGTGGCCACCTGAGAGCTTTCGCCTTCGCCGGGCTTGAGAGCTAGTGCTGCTTTAATCCTTCCTTGGATGTCTGAGACCATGAGACCAGTTGCCTTAACTTGAGTAGTGTTGTTAAGAGGTTGCAGTATATCTGCCGGTCTTCTAGTTAATATACAGCTCCATCTGTTGATGAGGATACATCGAAGGCTTGTTTCTCAAGACATTGGCAGTGGCCACCTAAGAGATTTTGCCTTGCAGGGCTTGAGAGCTAGTGCTGTTACATGCCTTTCCATGGATGTCTTATACCTTTTATTTGTACATCTACAGGTGAATTTGTACTTTGATGCTTGCAGCACTTTTCGAGGCTTGGTTATTCTTTCTTAAGAAATCATACGGGACATGAAGTTTGTAAGGACAGGTTTTTCTGTGACTTCACTATTCTCTGAATAAAAAATCAGAAGGATTTATCTCTTCATGATCTTTTTCATCCTATTACTTGCGTCTTCAGTAAACTTCCGTTACATGTTTTACTGAATTATACTCAGTTCATTTGGAGGAAATGTTATCGTGCACGCATAAAGCACGCTTCCTATTTAAATGATTTAAAACTTTCGACCAAAAAGAAAATTTAAATTAGGTAAGACTGCTTCAATTTTTAGCTTATTTCAAGCCACTTCTGAAGTCGATTGATAAGGTTATGTGTCGAGAGTCGTCTATACGTACAGATTATGTATTCGTTAAGTTTTCTCGATGTCTAAAAATATAATATTCTGGTAATGTTAATGGCACTATCCAAAGACAGAATGTGATATGTTAGATAGGACAGCCTCTTCTTTGTTAATGGCGCGAATGATGACTACCATTTTAGTGCTCCGTTACAATAATTGGGGAAAGACTTTTTCATCCAAACGAAGCACAAGTAAAATCTTTAATCATAAGGCCCGTAGTCAAACATGACCCGCTAAGGCAGTTAAAAAGTTGGGTACACATAATTAATGGGTGGGGCCTGGACGGTGCTGAGCCTGAGAGCGACCTTAAAAGTCATTCCACTTTGCCCAACAGCAACAATGTTGACAAAGAATAGTAAACTCCTATACTGTTGACCACAAAAAGGTGAAATGGCTCTTCATGGTTGGGTAATAAATCTATCAAATCACCTCTCGTCTTTCGAAAACTCCAACTCCACAAAACAAGAAAACTAATGCCGCTTACTGCAAGCAACGCATGAAGAGCCACAAAGTTTCATTGCAAGATAAGTCTCGGGTGAACACTCAGATATATTTGGTCGAAGGATCAGCAGTTATTGATGCTCCTGACCATGAATTAGTCCCCTCTGTATCATCAATCCAGATACAGAAGACTTATCCGAATACTCGCACCCAGCCTAATGATCTACCACGAGAAATTGCTCATCTTGGACTTACAAGACGATACATTGATACAACTGATCATTCCGAATCGAGAACAAAGACAAGAGATGATCTCCGAGCTCTGATATCTAATTACAAGGTTCTGCAAATCTACATTTGCAATATCTTCTGAACGACTTCTCGTTGTGGGTGCACATCTACATTTGCTAGGCAGCTGCAATATCTTCCGAATGACTTCACGTTGTGTGTGTGCATCTACATTTGCTAGGCAGCTGCAATATCTTCTGAACGGCTTCATGTTGTGTGTGCACCGTGTGTCCTTGATGCCCAGATCCCAAATACCAGAAACCAGAAAACAAAGAGGATGGCCCAATATCGTGCCGGTCCATACTTGATTCTGGTTAGTACAAACTGCAGAATCCATTCAAAAGAGAAGGCAGAAAACCTAGAATAAGCAAACGGTTTTGGATAAAGCAAGGTATCAGAAGCCACTATCAAGCTTGGACAGTTCTGCCAACGATGGATGCACTTCTTCAGACAAATTTTTGCAGTTAAAAAAGATGCCAGTTGAGACTCACCCATAGAGAATTGTACTTTTCACATTTAAATAAGTGCTTAAAAATTTACAAGTGTAAAGACATTGACCACAGGAAATTTTTTATCAAAAGCGTTATGAATATGCATTGACTATGGATATGAGCCAAGGACTGTGGTCACTGCCCAGACTTGATCACATTTCATTGGACAAAAACATTTCAACCATCACTGGTGCAATCATAGATTCAGGTTCCAGAAACTAACTAAAGATAGTCAAATAACTCCATAGCTATTAAGCATTCTGTGAACCCAGGAACTGGCATCCTTCATTAACGTTTAACTCAGATGGCAGCCCAATTAAGCCACCAAAAGACATGGACAGAGAGTGAGGTGGCTCATTTGCAACTGGCGCGGATAATTGAACAGTAGGAGACTATGAAGTAGAGGATATTTCTAACCAAGTGAATCCACAGACCCTTGTTAATGACTGGCTTAAATTTTCTGCGGTTGCATTAATATATGACTCTACTAGTCGTTAAATCAAGACTTACGAACTACAACTGCCAAACAAATATGAATCTTGCGTTTGTTATCTTCAGGAGAAACCTGAAGAAGTTTACTATACAGCTCTACCCCTATTAAAATAGTAATGAACCTGTACTTCTGTCATCTCAAAGACAAACACAATCAATGTGCATAAATATGCAAAGAATAGCAGAATCTATTACACTTACAAAGCGGAAGAAGACCACAACTGTCAAGGCGCAAACGCCACCCAGAAGTATATGAAGACCACTTTTAGCAGTTTTCTGCAAATAAGAGTTGAATCTGTTCTGTAAGTTCACGGAATCATGTCACAAGGATACTTACTGCAAAAGAAAAGCTAGATACAATGTCGACGGGGTTAGATATCTCAGAATTCCTTAAAAGCTGCAAATAAAAGCAAATCCTGCATTAAACAATTGTACAATCAAGCATGTTACATTTAGAGAGACAACATGTCCTTGCACTCAAATATAACTGCATAGACTAACCAACCTCATGGGACCATATACCTTCCAAATTTCCTACATCCCAGTTAACCGAAATACT
Source organism: Eucalyptus curtisii (assembly GCA_017140595.1). Lineage (NCBI taxonomy): Eukaryota > Viridiplantae > Streptophyta > Magnoliopsida > Myrtales > Myrtaceae > Eucalyptus > Eucalyptus curtisii. The sequence goes on along the minus strand of CM029501.1, from coordinate 45,087,270 downwards.
ACTCCATTTGCCTAGCCAACACCACAACCCACATAGGCTACCGGCGATGGTAGCAGCTCCCATATGATTTCATCAGGTTTGCTAAGATGTTAATCTATAAGTTTATCTCCCAATGCTATTGACTTAACATATAAAACTCGAAAATTCCTAGCTTTTTTGCCCCTTTTTTGTCTGGATGGAACTTTTAAGAAGTTATGGTCCAAGTTTTGATTTGTCGGTTTTAGAAAGTAAGTTCAGGAAACATCTGCTGGTCAAATGTGCATTGATAGAAAAAAAGAACTTGAATGTAGATAAGTTGTAAAGCAATCGTGAAATTAGGTGCGTATCGAGATTTTTGACTGGACCGATCCTCAGAAGAGGATATATGGAGCAAAACCAGGGCCTATGGAGCTGGATGAATTGCATTACGTGATTTAAGTAAAGGAACTAATGGCAAAAACATTGGCTCAGAGCCTGAAAGAATAGCTACACAAATACAAAGCAAAGTCATACACGATAAGATAGAAAGATAAGCAGGCCACTTTCTCCAATTTTGCAATGCTTTTACCTGATTCTCACTGAATTAAACATTGTTAAATGATTGCAATATGACATGCTATGGAAAACAATGCTAGATTGATCTATCACAGCACGATAAACTTTTTTCAGATTTGTTCTTGTCCGTTTAGCAATCACATCTATCCCTCTCAGATTACTGCGGCATCGCACCAGACTTGTTAATTTTTTTCTTTTCTTCTTTCCCTACATGAAGATCACGGCTGGGTTATTTATTGGACAGTTGAATTCATTCCAAACATGCCCAGGTTCCAACAGTCTAGAGGCATATGTTTCGAAATCACCAAGCACTAGACAATGCATTAACCAGAACCATATGATACAAAGGCAGTTTAAGCATAAGTAAGCAGGCAAAAAGATGCTCGAAGCTAGCATGACAAGTAGCCTACCTTTCCAACTCGTGGAGCTATAAGCCATGCAAGAGTAACAGTTAGTAATCCTGTAGCAAGCAAAATCCCAGTACCTTCAACAGCCCACTTTGTTGCAGGATTTTCAGATGGGCCACTGCCATTGTCTTGATTGACAATAGTTGAAGGCTGCTCAGAAACAACTTGCGGAGCAATGTTATTCTGGTTGTTGTTGATTACGCTATTGTGGTGTGGGTTAAACCACAGTGAAATCTCGCTGAGACGTTGCCTACGAATAGCAGCAACAGCATCAGGATCAACAGTCATACCCATATGTAATGGTACAGAGTTGGGTTCCCCACTAGCTGTTCTTTCCCTTAACACTTCATAGTCCTTTAAAGAACTGATGACCTTTTTGAAGTCAGTGGTCTTTATGTTTTTGGCAACCTGTCCGCAGATTTCGCAAACAGTAGATCCATGGTTAACAAACCATTTCAGTGCACAAGCATAATGTACTAGTGCAAGATCGTTTTTGCAGGAACACCCAAGCTCCAGCAATGAGTCTTGATGGTGGCCCATTTCCAGATCAGCAGCACAAACATAAACCTCCCCATCAGGACTGATAACCTCAATAAATTTAGAATCTCTTCCAGCATTTTTTGCATGAGAAAGATCACTCTGGACATTGAGATTGTTTGTGTCACCATCACTTCTTTCAGAAGAAGGCGGAGTAATACCCAAAAACCCTAATGCTGCATCTCCTCGTCGGTCAGATTCAACACACTGGCACACACGACAAATTGGCATGCCCCCTTCCTTCTCCCAACTATCACGGGAGGGAGTTTCTGAAACATCACTGTCATTAGATGAGCAGTGGTTAACTTCAGCACTGTGGGCGGTCGGTTGGAGATTTTCTTTACCCATGGTATAAGGCAAATCAGTTCCTTCTGACGTTTTAGACCATGCTCGCAACTAATATGATACTGGGGTTAAATCCTGTAGTTCAGTCAGGCGCGCAATGAAAACTTCCCGTGTATGCAAGCCAACAAAGAAAATAGAACACCCTATCAGTGAAAGATAGGCAGACCAGAAATGCCAGAGCACTAACTGCAAGAGCTCAAAGCTTTCAGCACAATCCACGGCTTTGATTTATTCTACAAGCTAGGAGCTGTGCATTCAGATGAAAAATAAATAAATATTTGATCGCACTCCAGATTCCATGCCGAACCAACACAATGGCCTACACACATGAGAAAAAGACGTCAGCAGAAGTAACAACATCACGAAAATATTTTCCAGATGAATGGGTCGCAAGAATTGCAAACTGTAAATGCCAAAACAGGATGCACTGTATATTGCCACACAAAATGCCTTACTAGATTCCTAAGGCTTCCATTCGAATTGCCCAGTAATCCTAAGGCCAGTTTACATCTCTCCCACTCCCATCCCATCCACAACATATTTGCTACACCTACTTCCTACCAAGAAAAGACCTGTTTTTTATTCACCAAATTCTGATTCTCAAATCAAAAGAGTTCCCTTTTGCACAAATCGGATCTAGATCTAGAGTCACAAAACAAATCACCACATGAATCAGAGGATTTTCGCAAAAGGGCAGGACCAACCAATGGTTTAAAAGAGTTAGGCGGAATCGGCAAGGAGACCAACCACCCTGACCGCCACACCAAAAAGAAACAAAAACAAAAGAAGAAGAAGAAGAAGAAGAAGCGGACAATACCAAACAGGCAGAATCTCCATAACAGGAGAAGCCGATGCAGTCCAGAGGGGGAAATCAGCTTCCTTTACCGGACATCTACGCCCCAATTACACAACAAAACAAGGATTCCCACCGACAATTCCCTAATGCTTCCGCATTCGATCAAACAAACAAAAGTACCCCCGGTAAACATCAAACACAGAGTCCAATCCAAAGGGGGCTAATCTCGTATCGTCGAGACCCAGGATTGACATGGTTATAAACGAACTGAAGAAGCGAATTCCAGCAAAATTCGGAACCACCCACAAGCTGAAACGAAACTGCAAGATAGAAACGGAAGAAACCGCGCCCAAATGGAGGTTGCACGGGAGATGGAAGAGGAACGTACCTTCTCTCCCTCTGTTTCTGGAGGTCTGTGGTGGTGGGTAGGCGAGGATGGGATCGATCAGCAGCTGCTGCTGGGTTTTAAGGCAGGGAGGAGAGGAAGGGGGATGGAATTTGCACAGTAGAGCAAACACCCAGAATCCCTCTCCTTTCACTCTTCTCCTTTATCTATTATCTACCCCACACCCCAAAGTGAATATCAAGTCTTCTCTTTCTCCTCCTTTTTTTTTTTTTTTTTTTTTTTTTTTTTGGAGGGGTGGAGAAGGAAAAAAAAAAAATTATACTCGCGCGAATTTACTTTATCTTTTTACCTTCCGTCAAGATTCTATAGATGATCCTTTCACGTCCACATCACAGCTAATATAATTTTGGATCTTGAACGGTTTTTAATGAATGAACTTTAATGAAAAGTAAATATGTTATATATGGTAAAAGTTTGAAACTTTTGGTATTGAGATAGATATATCATAACTAATATAGTTTAGGATCTTTCGTAGCTTTTGCATATTTTCTTTTTTTGCCTTTGTTTCATTTTCGTGCTTCTTTATTTTTCTCTTTTAGAGAATATCAGCATAACAAGCATATTTCATTGTTCAAATAGTAATTCGGCTTGAAAAGAAAATACCCTGTTGCTCCAGATTTCACTTTCCAATATAATTCTGTCCTGATCGTGCAATTTTTTTCACTGCTGTCTTAATTTCATCTACTTCCAAAATTCCTTTTTTTTTTTTTTTTTTTCTTTTGGGTGTGGAGTGTAGGGTCCTCTTCGTCCAAGTGGGTTTTCTTTCCTGGTCCTTTTTCTCTCTTTTCATCTTGTTTTCTTTGGCAGGGCCCCTGGTCGGGTGGGTGAAGACTTGGGGGCTCTTCTTCTCCTGTTGGCAGTGGCAGTGTATCTAGTGTCCAATTCATCGGATGCTCCCTCAGTCAGTCCTAAGTTGTCTTGTGATGTGGGTCTTGTCAGCCTCTCCTTTTTGCCCCCAATCCTCTTCTTTCTCCAAATTGATGGGATATTCGCGCAAATTGATTGCCCTGTTGAGGAACCTCTTGCAGAGGAATTAATGCCCCTGAGCCCGGATTAATTGGAACTAAAAGACACGTCAATCTCTGCGTACCCGACCGTGTAGAGTCAAAAGAGTTTTCAAGTTGAGCTGAAAATGCTATAAAAAGAACATCATCGCTTGTTAAAAGCCAGAGAAGGATTGAATATTCGTCATAAAAAATGAGATATATTATTCGCTATTTACTATCAATCACTTCTTAATGCATCGATCATTGTCTATACTTACTTATTCTTTTATAAATACTGACCACTTTGTTCATTATTTGATACGTTTAATTCTATTCGCTTCAATATTTTTCATGCACGAAACTTTTTGTTTCTACAAATTATTGGTATTGCATTTCATACTATTCCTACTCTATCTAGATGACGAGGTGCATACTATATTGAAGATTTAGTAAATTCGACACACCTTTTGCACCCTATAAACAGCAAAAATTGTTAATTAAAATTAGTGTTCACACACATCAAATATTTGAAAATTTCGCATTTATAGATGATAGCTGTCCAGATTTTACAGCAAATTTCTCATCATTATGATTTGACTGCCTAAGCTATTCACATCACTAAACTAAAATTTAATTGGCTCATAAAGAATGAACCTTTATTTCCGCGTTAGTCTTTGCTTTTTACCCTTTTTTCCAACCCCATAAAATGGGTGGTCCTTTTTGAAGGGAGTTCCTAGAAGTTCCCAAATTGACTCAAACTGCCGGGTCCCACTTCAGATGTCTTTCGTCCACCTTAGCAATCATCCACAACCATAGCCAAAATGTATAAAACGAAACAGGAAAGAAAAGATAAGACAGCTAAATCTTCCTCGATCGCTTCGATCATCATCGTACCTCAATCATCAAGAAGAAAGAATCCTTTCTGGGACAGTTAACGAGATTAACGACCCCAATTTGCCAACGCAAGGAATAAGCATAACCCAGAAATTAAAGTAAAGAACCTGCTCGGAGAGATTTCCATCCATCAGAAGGAATACCATTTCTAACCCCTTCGAATTACCGAAGACAGGGAAAACAAGAAACGTCATTAAAATTCCTCCCCCGATCTGCAGACCCCATCTCGCAAGCTATTCCAATCCAGAAATCCGTGGCTCCCAAGCTAGACATCAGCATAAATCCTCGCCAATCTTTGGCTTCATCACGCAAGAAACCCGCCCTATAATTGCCCTTTACCTGGTCTTTCTGCGGCTGTCTGAATAATCGGACAAGAACTGGGAGGGGTTTGAGTTTCACCAAGAACGTATCGTTCTTGCTCATTCGTCCGTTGTAATACAGAGAGAGAGAGGGAGGGAGGGAGAATGGGGAAAGAGAAAGTGGGTTGGGAAGCGTTGCTGATAATTGTGTCAAGCTGGTGTGTATCGTCGTCCTCCCACTCCTCTTCTTCTTTCAGAGGCGATCTGAGCAGAGGCAAAGCACCTTTGACTTTTGGGTCGGCATCGTCGTCGCTGGTTCTCAATCGGGTCGGGTCATCATTTGTACTGCCACTCGACGGGAATGTTTTCCCAACTGGGTACACTTTTTGACCTATCTTCACTTCAGTTCAGCGTTTCATTTACTAGTCAGAGAGAGAGAGAGAGAGAGAGGGAGAGGTGACGTACCTGCATTTTGGCTTCTTCAATGAATTCTTGAATACCTGTGCGACTCTTGTTGTGCTGTTGACGTTTAGAAAGCGTGGGTCATTTTTCACTATTTAAGGATCCGTTTCGTATTGTTTTGAGAAATTTTTTTTTTTTAAGAAATGATCTTTGTCTATTTCTATTCCCCATAATAATTTCTCCATGAAAAAACACATTTAGTAACTATACAAAATTTTTATTCTTGAAATGGAAAAAAAAAAAAAAAAAAATAAGAATGCGTTTGATATGATTCACAAAATTTTTTATAATGTAGAATTTCTTTTGATTTTTTTTCTTGTTCTTCCTTACCGCCGCCACCGACCCCACTGCCGATGACCGCTGACGACGCCTAGGGTCGGAGGTGGCAAGCGTCAGTCGGTGGTGGCGGTCGACGACGACAGTGGGCGGCAACAGCGAGTGGCAAGCTAAGGCGATTGGTGGCAGCGAACAATAGGCAGCATTTTGGGCGAGCTGCGGCAGCCAACGGTGGCAATCGACGGCAATTGGTGGCGGCTGACGATGGCGATCGGCGGCAGGCGGCAATGGCGGCGGTTGATGGCGAGAGGGGGTGGCAATCAAAGAAAGAAGAAGAAAAAGGAAAAGAGAAAATAACGTATTTCGAAAATTATTCTCGGGACAAAGAATTTTTTTTTTTTTACTTCTTATTTCTATTCTAAATCTATTTCTCGGCCACTTTTATTTTAGGGAATAAAAAATTAATTAACATTACCAAACGGATTTTGTTCTTTTTTTTATTTCAATGAATAAAAAACAGAAATTGAGAGAAATAAAAACATTACCAAACATGGCTTAAATGTCTTTGGTGATATGAAAAGGTCTTTTTCCTCTCAAAGTTAAAAAAGTTCCTACAGTTCGGTTAGTTATTGCGTTGAATTGTTTGTTTCGTTGGTACGATGACCTAAAGATTCATCCAATCCAATGTCATGGTGACTTATATCTCCCTAAGTGGTAATTATAGATACTATTATCTTTTATCTAGGAATTCCTGAAGTTTGAATATGTTGATCATCAAACAAAATCTTTCATGCCAAGGGATAATTGCTCGGGAGATTCTATGTGGTTATCATCACATTGAAGCGGATCTTTCGCAAGGGAAAGTTGTGTTTTTTTCAGTTTCCGTACATTTCCTTTCTATATGTCATAGAGATGCGGTTCTTTTCTTAACTTTCTCGATCCCCCGGTGTTTTTCAATTGTTAACTTTATTCTCATTTTGCCTGTCATTTGTTTTGTTTCCCCTTTCTGTCGCACTTTGCTAATAGGCTGTTCAATCTTTCGAAGCACGATGCTCCTCTCTTCATGCAATAATTAGATCTGAAGATTATAAAAGCTTGTGTATTTCCAAGATTGATGATCAAGTGAACTGCTCATTTCAGGTCATATAACACAACTGTCTACATCGGGCAGCCGCCAAAGCCTTACTATCTTGATCCGACACTGATAGTGACCTCACTTGTTCCAATGTGATGCCCCTTGTGTACGATGCACCCGGGTAAATTTTAATAGTTTTTAGGTGTTGTATTGACTTGTTTCTCGAACCTATGAATTATAGATGATAATCCTAAAACTTCGCTCGGATGTTTGTTTTGAACAGTCTCATGATGTTATGCGGGGTGATAAGTTCTAATAACTTTCCACTATTTTCTTATTGCAGACACCACATCCGCTTTATCCACCCAGCAATGAGCTAGTAGATAGCAGTGACCCAATTTGCGGGTCCCTGCAATCGGGTGACTACAAAAGTGACTGCGTGGAGCGATGTGGCTACGAGGTTCAGTATGCAGATGGTGGCTCTTCTCGTGGTTTCCTCGTAAAGGATGACGTTCATTTTTTCGAGTCCAATCGCGGCAGGGTTCTTAGTCCTCGTGTCGCCCTCGGGTAGGTGACTTTACATGCTCTCCCAATTATGTTTGGCCACGCCTACTGATTTTACCAACTCAGCATTTTATGATACCATACTTTCTTTGGCCGGACAGGAAATTCTTCATTTATGTCAGAGCCTGCTCAGATCAATTTTGCCTTTTTAACCATTTATTATGTGCTGATAGCTCCTCTACAGATGTGGATATAATCAGATGCCCGGTCCGTACAATCCTTGCTTAGACGGAGTGCTCGGGCTCGGTAAGGGAAGTTCCAGCATCGTATCACAGCTAAGTAGTCAAGGTTTGGTGGCGAACGTACTAGGCCACTGCTTGAGTACGGGTGGTGGTGGATTTCTCTTCTTCGGTGATGATCTTTATGACTCCTCCCGCATCTCGTGGACGCCTACGTCTCGTGACCCGTAAATTCTCTGTTCTTCCACTTTTTCACCATCTCAATGTCTCTCATCTCCATCTACTAAAATGGAACTTTGTTATAGTGATCTCATAGAGCACTATTCTCCTGGGACCGCGGAGCTCCTTTTTGCGGGGAAACCTATTGGACAGAAAAATCTGTTGCTTCTTTTCGATAGCGGAAGCACTTATACTTACTTCAGTTCTCAGGCATATCAAGCCTTATCTTCTAGGGTGAGTTAGAGGCAATTGTGAACTAGTATGTGAAAATCTGGGACAATATGCAACATCACACTTAGCGTCTCACTATTCACATCCAAACATATCACCATCTTTCCAGGATTTTCAGTTGTGCTCGAGTTTTCTTGAATACTAATGCCCATTAAGTTTGAGAAGTAACACCTTTCATTAAAAAAAATAAAAATTTGAGAGATAAAACCGTAAAAAACTTACTTTCTGCTTTCAGGTAAAGGAAGAACTACGCAGAAAGGACTTCACCGAAGCAAAAGACGACGACACGCTCCCACTCTGCTGGAAAGGCCAGAAGCCTTTCAAAAACATCGGCGACGTCACAAAGTACTTCAAACCCTTTGCCCTCAGCTTTGCACTCAGCTCTAATAGCGGTGGAAGAGCCAAAAACCAATTTGAAGTTCCCCCCGAGTCATATTTGATTATATCGGTGCGTCAATGCCTTCATCCATCAAAATTCTGGCAAGTTAGATATGTACGTTTTTTGCTAACTGCAATGGTTTTGACAGGACAAGGGAAATGTCTGCATGGGAGTTTTAAATGGAACTCAAGCAGGGCTCCAAAATATGAATGTGATTGGAGGTAAGAGTCTTGCATATGGTGGCATGTTTATTGCGGAATTAGTTTTGCACCCAAGACATTGTCATGGAAAATTTGAAGAGGAAGGAAATCATCAAAGATATATGATAAGACAACATAAAATGTCCTCAGAGATCATATCCATTCAGATGTACTGCACTATTGCGCAAAGCAGATTTATTTCATTTAATTTCCATATCTCCCTTTTTTGTTGGTTTTGCAGACATATCGATGCAGGACAAGATGGTGATCTACGACAACGAGAGGCAATTGCTGGGATGGGAATCTAAAGATTGCAGTAGACTTCCAAAGTCCAAAGCATTCGCAGCCTAATTGACAAGAAGCTCCTTGCCATGTCTCTGTACTTCCAGATCAGAATCATGGAAGCGCTGTGCTTAAAACCAAGCCTTCGCCTAAGAAGCTTATCATTGCCAAGTCACTTGTAAATAAGCCATGAATAACGTTTTCCTTTGTCTTACTGTACTGGATATTATGTGTACGACAAAATTGCTTACGGGTAATACCCCAAGCCAATTCAATTACAGCCACGCTTAATAAGTGTTGCCATGTTGAGCATCAGTAGAAACCGATCCTTATTCATACTCCAGCTTCTTGTTCAGCCCAATATTACAGATTTTATTTACCTTCAGTTGAGTGAAACTCAAGCCTAGAGGCATATTCCACCACAAGAGCCGAAGAGTTTTCACGTTGAATCGAAAAACAGGAAAGGACACCATTGCTTGTCAAAAACAAGAGACGAGTTGGATATTCGTCATAGGAAATGAGATAGATTCTTCGCTTTTTACTAGCATTTGCTTCTTAATGCACCAACTGTTGTCTATACTTACTCATTCTCTTATAAATACCGAACACTTTGTTCATTCTTTAATGTGTTCAATTCCATGCACTTCAATATCTTCACGCAGAAAGACTATGGTTACGTTTGGTCGTCTTGATTTCTAACTAGGACATGACTAAGTAGGATAGAATATGAAATCCAAAGAATTTTGCTATATCTTATTCACTATTTAGTGATTGCAATAATAAAGTTGGATATATTTACATCATATAATATATATTGTTTGGTATAAACGCCTATATTAATCACAAATTTTACAAACAGATGTAAAAATCTCTCGAGACACTATTATCTAATTTATTTTTATTTATTTTATTTTATTATCCTCTATTTTTTAATTAATTAATTTTTATTTCTTTCTTCTCTTTCCATCATTCTCTAATAAAATTTTATTAAATAGAAAATTGTACTAATATACCTAAAATACTAAAATACCTAAAATATGTAATAAATAAATAAATAAATATATATATTGAATGTATATTATAGATATAATTAAATTCGAATATATAAATAAAAATAAGATTAAATTCTAAAACTAGAGTTTTATTTTTTGTTATTTTCAATTTCTTATATTAGAATTCTAATGTTATTTATATCGAAATATAATTTTAATTTGTTTATTTAAGAAAATTGTTATTTGAGAAAAAAATCTATCATATTATGGATATTAAAAATCATATTCACCTTTATCTCATCTTCCTTATGGGATAATTTTATCTAACTTGTATTTTTTTTTATATCCGACTTTATTCTATCTTTGAGAATACACCATATGCAAAATATGATAAATATTATCATATCCCGAATTTTATTTTGACCGTCAAACACATCCTATATTTCTACAATTATTGATATCACATTTCATGCTATTCCTACTCTACCTAAATAACAAGATGCACACTGTTTTGAAGGTCTAGCAAATCTCGGAGATAGCCTCAACCTACACCTTATGAATAATAGAAATAGTCAATTAGAATTAGTGTTTGCATGCATCAAATATTTGAAAAATTCGTATTTATGTACGATAGCTGCCCAGATTTTACAGCAAATCTCTCATTATTATAATTTGATGCTCATGTAGAGCTATTCACATCACCAAACTAAATTTTATCAGGCTCATAAAAAATGAACCTTCATTTCCTCATAAGTTTTCGCTTTTGCCCTTTTTCCAACCCCATAAAATGGGTTGTACTTTTTGACGAAAGTTGCCAGAAGTTCCCAAATTGACTCATTGCTGGGTCCCACTTCAGATGTCTTTCGTCCACCTTAGCAATCTTCCACATTCATTAGCCAAAATAAATAAAACGACAAAAGGGAAAAAAAAAAAAAAAAGGGGTAAACCTTCCTTCATCGTTTTGATCATCATCGTACCTCAATCATCAAGAAGACAGAATCCTTTCTGGAGCAGATAACGAGATTAACGACCCCAATTTGCCAACGCAAGGAATAAGCATGACCCAGAAATTAAAGTAAAGAACCTGCTCGAAGATTTCCACCCATTAGATGGAATACCATTTCTAACCCCTTCGAATTACCAAACGACAGGGAACACAAGAGACGCCATTAAAATTCCTCCCCCCCGACCTGCAGACCCCCATCTCCCAAGCTATTCCAATTCGAAATCCGTGGCTCCCAAGCTAGACATCAGCATAAATCCTCGCCAATCATTCGCTCCATCATGCAAGAAACCCGCCCTATAATTGCCCTCGACCTGGTCTTTCTGCTGCCGTGTCTGAATAATCGGACAAGAACAGGGACGGGTTCCAGTTTCGCCAAGAACATATCGCTCTTGCCCATTCGTCAGTTGTAATACAGAGAGAGGGAGAGAGAGGCAGGAAGAATGGGGAAAGAGAAAGTGGGTTTGGTCGCGTTGCTGATAATCGTGTCGAGCTGGTGTGTATCGTCGTCCTCCTACTACTCTTCTTCTTCTTTCAGAGGTGATCTGAGCAGAGGCAAGGCGCCTTTGACTTTCGGGTCGGCGTCCTCGTCGCTAGTTCTCAATCGGGTCGGGTCATCCGTTGTCTTTCCACTCCACGGCAATGTTTTCCCAACTGGGTACACTTCTTGACCTGTCTTCAGTTCAGTTCGGCGAATCATTTATTAGTCAAAGAGAGAGAGAGAGAGAGAGAGAGAGAGAGAGAGGTGATGCACCTGCATTTTTGCTCCTTCAATGAATTCTTGAATGCCTGGGTGACTCTCTGCTGTGCCGTTCGCGTTTAGAAAGCATGGTTCATCTCTCACATTTAACTGTCTTTGGTGATATGAAAAGGTCCTTTTTTTTCCTCCAAAAGTTCAAAAAGTTCCTACAGTTTGGCTAGTTACTGCGTTGGATTGCTGTTTGATGACCTGAAGATTCATCTATTCCAATGTCATAGTGACTTATGTCTCCCTAAGTGGTAACCATAGATACTATTATCACCCCACTTAGGAATTCCTGAAGGTTCAGTATGTTGATCATCTGATTAAATCTTTCATGCCAAGGGAAAATTGCTTGGAAGATTCTATATGGTTTTCATCACATTAAAGCGTATCTTTCTCAAGGGAAACTTGTGTTTTTTCAGTTTCCATACATTTTTATTCTATATGTCATAACGATGCAGTGCTTTTCTTCTCATTCTTGATCGCTGGGTGTTTCTCAATTATTAACTTCATTCTCACTTTGCTTGTCATTCATTTTGTGTCCCTTTTCTGTCACACTTCGCTAATTGACTGTTCAATCTTTGAAGCATAATGCTCCTCTCTTCATGCAATAATCAGATCTGAATATTATAAAAGCTTGTGTATTTGCCAAGACTGATGATCAAGTGAACTGCCTATTTCAGGTCATATAACACGACTGTCTTCATTGGGCAGCCACCAAAGCCTTACTTTCTTGATCCTGACACCGGTAGTGACCTCACATGGCTCCAGTGCGATGCCCCTTGTGTACGATGCACCGAGGTAGATTTTAATAGTTTTCAGGTGTCATATGATTTGTTTCTCAAATCTATGAATTTTTGTTGATAATCCTAAAACTTTGCTCAGATGTTTGTTTCGAATGGTCTCATGATGTTACGCAGGGTGATAAGTGCTAATAACTTCTCATCATTTTCTTATTGCAGACGCCACATCCGCTTTATCGACCCAACAAGGACCTAGTAATCTGCAGGGACCCAATTTGCGCGTCCCTGCATTCAGGCGACTACAGATGTGACCACCCAGAGCAATGTGACTACGAGGTGGAGTATGCAGATGGCGGCTCTTCTCTTGGTGTACTTGTAAAGGATGTCGTTTCTTTCAAGTCCTACAGCAGCGGCAGGGTTCTTAGTCCTCGTTTCGCCCTTGGGTAGGTGAATTCACATGCTCTCCCAATTATGTTTGGCCAGGCTTACTGACTATACCAACTCAGCATTTTATGATACCATCCTTTCTTTTGGCCAGACTGGAAATTCTTCATTTATGTCACAGAATTTTACCTTTGTAACCATTTCTTATGTGGTGATAGTTCCTCTACAGATGTGGATATGATCAGATACCTGGTCCGTCCAATCCTTTCTTAGATGGAGTGCTCGGGCTCGGTAAGGGAAGGTCCAGCATCGTATCACAGCTAAGTAGTCAGGGTTTGGTGGCAAACGTACTAGGCCACTGCTTGAGTACTCGTGGTGGTGGATTTCTCTTCTTCGGTGATGATCTTTATGACTCCTCCCGCATCACATGGACACCTATGTCTCGTGATTACTCGTAAATTCTCTGTTCCTCCATTTTCTCCATCTGGATATCTATCATCTCTCATTTACTAAAATTGAACTCTGTTATATGTATCTCAGAAAGCACTATTCTCCTGGGACCGCAGAGCTCCTTTATGCAGGGAAACCTACTGGACAGAAAAATATGTTCCTAGTTTTCGACAGCGGGAGCTCTTATACTTACTTCAGTTCTCAGGCATATCAAGCCTTATCTTCTGATGTGAGTAAAAAGGCAATTGTGAATTAGTATGCGAAAATCAGGGACAAAATGCAACATCACGCTTAGTGTGTCACTATTTACGTCCAAACATATCACCATCTTTCCAGGATTTTCAGTTGTGCTCGAGTTTTCTTGAGTACTAACCCCTATTAAGTTTAAGAAGTAACACCTTTCATATAGAAAAAAAAAATGAGAGATAACACTGTAAAAAACTTATTTCTTCTTTCAGGTGAAGAAAGAACTAAGCAGAAAGCCCTTAACCGAAGCATTAGACGACCCCACGCTCCCACTCTGCTGGAGAGGCAAGAAGCCTTTCAAAAGCATCCGCGATGTCACGAAGTACTTCAAATCCTTTGCACTCAGCTTTAATAGCGGCGGAAGAACCAAAACCCAATTTGAAGTTCTCCCCCAATCATATTTGATTATATCGGTGAGTGAATCCCTTCATCTATCGAAACTCTGGCAAGCTAGATATGTTACATTTTTTGACTACTGCAATTGTTTTGACAGTCCAAGGGAAATGTCTGCATGGGAGTTTTAAATGGAACTCAAGCAGGGCTCCAAAATATGAATGTGATTGGAGGTAAGAGTCTTCCATATGGTGGCATTTTTATTGCGGAATTAGTTTTGCAACCGAGACATTGTCATGGAAAATTTGAAGAGGAAGGAAATCATCAAAGATATATGATTAGACAACATAAAATGTCCTCAGAGATCATATCCATTCAGATGTACTGCACTATTGCGCAAAGCAGATTTATTTCATTTAATTTTCATATCTACCCTCGTTTGTTGGTTTTGTAGACATATCAATGCAGGACAAGATGGTGATCTACGACAACGAGAGGCAATTGCTGGGATGGGAATCTAAAGATTGCAGTAGACCTCCAAAGTCCAGAGCATTCGCAGCCTAATTGACAGGAAGCTCCTTGCCATGTCTCTGTACTTCCAGATCAGAATCATGGAAGCGCGGTGCTTCAAACCAAGCCTTCACCTAGGAAGCTTATCATTGCCAAGTCACTTGTAAATAAGCCCTGATTAATGTTTTCCTTTGTCTTACTGTACTGGATGTTACAAAATTGCTTACGGGTATTACCCCAAGTGAACTCAATTACAGCCATGCTTAATAAGTATTGCCATGTTGAGGATCAGTAGAAACTGATCCTTGTTCATACTTCACCGTCTTGTTCAGCCCACTATTCCAGATTTTATTTACCTGCAGTTGAGCGAAACTCAAGGCATATTCCACGACAAGAAGATGAATTGTTCTTTGGTAGAAATAGGAGTTAAGATTGCCCTCGTCTTCCTTAACAACTAATTCACACTGGTAAAATCGAAAACTGCAGCTGTGCTTGCTGTTGCAATATTACTACGGTCCTGTTACTTGAGGATCTCCACTTCCGAGGGCCCTTATAAAAAAAGGCATAGGTGTACTAAATTGGAAAATCAGCATTTCTTCCTGCAACGTTCTCTTGTTAAGTCGATTTCACATTCTTCTCATAGTTGACTACTAATATTGTGATAGTGATCCTGCAGCCCATGTGAAAAATTCTACGCCAACCCACTGAAAAATTTCAAGTCAGAGCCCATCTTATTCCACGGGATGTCATACTTTTCCCTTTCAACCCACCCCAAATCACAGGGGGAAAAATGTCGATCTTTATCCTTCACCTGATGAGCTTTAAAACTCAAAACGAATGGTCAAAACTTGATAAGGGATACACCGTTGAATCATCTGTATATACATATCATCAGTTTTGTCCAAGCCATGGACATTAATTACACCAAACCAAAGCCAAACCCCAACCCCATCCCTTAATAAATGAACAGTCTTTATACCATTCTGATTTCTGACAGCTATAATGAACTGGAACAAGTCCAGAATAGGAGATATATGAAAGAATTTAATACAATCCTAGGACATATAGAAGAATGTTCTCTACATGAACTAGATCAAACATGATCCTAGGCCTCCACGACGAGCCAACAACCTGATGGAACATCGGCCACGGGATTGAGCAAAGTTCAACGAATCAAGGCCGCTGCAACGACACCCTTCCGCGCCTCTTGAATAGTTACCATCTTTTGTTCGAAGTCCAGCACATCCATCATAGCCAACCCAACCCATTAAATTTGAAGACTGTAATGATAACAAGTTTCGACTGCTGACCTAACAAGAATCTAATACTAGCCTAACAAGAATGGGGCGAGATGCATCCAACAATCTAATATATTTCTGACCTTCCTTCTATCCTTTTTTTTTTTTTTTTTTTTTTTTTTTTTTTTGGGATCAGAATGGTTTCATGAAAATGTCCTGCAATGGCGAGACCTGAACTGGCTGATACTGCACTTGAGCTGCAAAGGGTTCATCTAAGAAGAAGCAGCTATCGAGGAACTCCAACGACTTGTCGAGCTCATTCCATCTAGGACCGCTCTGGACCTCCTTCTCGCACATGAAATCAGGTGACACAGCATGCTCCGAGCAGCTCGACTCTGTGTGCAACCTTGGAACTGACTCCGAGGTGTCCATGTGTAGAAGATCGTTGGTCATTGGTGACTGCACGAGTTGCGA
This sequence comes from Eucalyptus curtisii, assembly GCA_017140595.1. Lineage (NCBI taxonomy): Eukaryota > Viridiplantae > Streptophyta > Magnoliopsida > Myrtales > Myrtaceae > Eucalyptus > Eucalyptus curtisii. The sequence goes on along the minus strand of CM029501.1, from coordinate 45,071,084 downwards.
CAGCGGCGAGCCTGAACTCTTGTTAAGCATCCACGGCTCTGGCTTCGTATCTTCCATTTCTGGGAACGGCACAGGCTTTTGGTCCGACACGTAGTGTTTCTCTATCTGACCTTTCTTGTTGTATATTCGACATAAGACCCAATCATCAAGCTGCAAAAATGGCATATTCAAGCTGTTATTAACCAAGATTTTCAGGACTAATTTCTGTCATCTATTTAATGGTCATAAACACAATCCACAGCAAAATCTTTTCTGTAATCCAAAATTGGCTAACTTGTCCTAAATTGATTGTTTCAATTATGGTAACTGTTTTCCTTAAAATTAAAGAAATCATTGCCAGATCACTGTACATCGTCAGCTGTTACGGTCTCTTGGCCGGTGATGGTTGTTAAGATCCGCTCAAATTCTATCCAAAAATTTAATTTTCCTTCAACATACAACCAAAAACTTAGCAATAACACAGGGGAAGAAACAATTACCCTCAAATTCTTGTTCTTCTTGCTGGCTGATCGATCAACATTTGCCAGACGGTACTCATGCATGATCCAATTGGTTTTCACTCCCTTAGGAGCTTTTCCAGCATAAAACACCAATGCCTTCTTGATGCCGAGCGGCTTGGGCCGTCCGATCGGCTTGTCAGCTCCGGTAGCTTTCCAGTACCCGGTTCCGGCAGCCCTGTTGGGCCGTGAACCGTTAGGATATTTCCGGTCCCTCGGAGAAAAGAAGTACCACTCCTTTTCACCATACAAAGCCATGTCTGCACACAAAAACAAAAAGTCGAAAACATATCAGCAGTGGAATTAGGCGAGTGACTGGGGAAAAATCGTCTCAGATTCCAACCAAAAGTGTTGAAAAATTCACATTTTTCTTATGACTCACGTTTTTTCTGAAAAAAGAAAAAGAAAAATCACATCAACCATTCAACACGGAAATTATATCAGATAAGCATGGGAATGAGTGGTTCAGAGGAGTGTAGTTCAGCAAGGACTCATATTCTCTTCTTCTCTTTCTTTTTTTTTTATTTTATTTGCGTAGAACTCACAAAATTAAATCTTTGGAAAAAAAAATCCGTCCTTCTTTTTACATTCTATCAATTTAACACAGTCCAAGCGAACAGCAACGAAACCGATCCAAAGTAAGGACCAGAATCTCGTATCTGCGACTGCTCGGCACATGACAGAAAACCCAAACAAAGCAGAGGAAACAAAAACAGAGAAAATGCTTCGATTTGCATAAAGACCCACAAAACATTCATAACAGCACCGACCCAACATCAAGAATCAATCACTTGTAAAAAAGAAACGAACCATCCAAACAACCAGCTCTTAACGAACATGCACCGAAAAAAAGAAAAAAAGAAAAAAAAAGATCACGACTTTCGAACAAGAAAAGCCCGGAACTTTGTAAGCACCTGGGAGCTGCCATGGATCGAACTTGTAGAGATCAATCTCGGCGATGATGGGGACGCCGATGGCCTGAGAAGCGCATTTCGGGAGAAGGTAGTGGTTCACCAGCTCGTCGTCAGTTGGGTGGAACCTGAACCCAGCTGGTAAGTTCAACTCAGCCTTCATTCACCTTCTCTCTCTCTCCCTCTCTCTCTCTCTCTTATCTCCTCTGCGACCTCCCTTTCTTGCAGCTCTCGAGTGGAAAAAGAGCGAAAACCCAGAAGGGCTCTCCCAACCCTGAAGCCTCTGAAGGCGTCGAACGAAGGAACGAATGAATGAAGGGAGAGGAAAGACGGGGGCGAGGGGGGCTTTATATATCGAGCGAACCGGGGCGGGCTCGTATGTCACACGGGGGTAAGGACCGTATGCGAGCAGCGTTGAAGGCGGTATCTAAGGAAGGAAGGAGGGAGGGAGAGAGAGAGAGAGAGAGAAACCGGGCGAAGCCTTTTGACGGCCAACACGTGTCCGAGGTTGAGTGGCAGCACGAGCGCCAGCACGTGTGAGAGTGGGGGGGTCTGGGAGGACGGACACGTCATTGCTTACATCAGCTAAACTGGCCAGTTCTCAAAGTCGGCTCAACTTGCCCCTCGGACATCATTGACTGGTTGCCCATGATGTGGTCTCTTCGCCCTTTTCTTTTTTTTTTTCTTTTTTTTCTCTATGTTCTTCCTGCGAAACCTTTGTAGATGCTGAAAATATTCTAAGATAATAGAATCAACCAGATGTTAAAATGGTTTCTATTGATTGATCTGTCCATCACGACGCATTTGTATTTGAGCAGTTTGTAATTTACAAGTGTTTGCTATATTATAAAATGGTTTGTGCTCAAAGCTTGTTTTCAATAAAGTAAATGGGTTTTATTTTTTATTTGGAGCTTCTTTCACAATCAATTTTGAAAAAAAGGGTATCACGTCGACCCTCTTTAAATGCAGAAAGCAAGTGCATGAGAATTTATGTATCCTTATAATTATCTAGCAAACTATTTCTCAATTCGACAAAAAAGAGTACAAAAAAGTTCTTAAGCTTATTATAATAGTGCGATTCAATAACAAATCTTTCATTTTTCTTAATTTGGTCTTAAATATTTTTACAATTAATCAATTGAATCCTTCTAGTCAATTCACACAATAAATCGTTAATATGGACGTTAGCCCATCTTACGTAGCGGTTAATGCGACATTATTTATTACAAATTTAAAAAAAAAATTGAATTTTTCTTTTCTTTTTTGTTTTTCATTTTGACAAGGCAAAGAATTCGTGGCCACTTAGCAGGTTTCTTGATTTAGGTAAGGCTCGCCTCACCCCTCTCAAGAAGGTAAAAATATATTCTTATATCATTGGATTACAAATTGCAATCATTGGTTGATCTTATTGAAGCTTAAATTCGACATGAAGGTAAGAGAATTTTTACCTACTATATAGTTTTTATGCATGATTATGCCTCTTGCCAAAGTGCTTTCGTGTAATGATTTTATGGTGAGAATAATTAGCATTGGTGCCATGTATTCAACAAAATATTTTTATTTGTTACAACTTTCCAAAGTCTATTGGGTAAGATCGCATAAACATTAAACGAAGAGTAATCATTGCCTACACTTGATGTACGAGAGGTTCAACTCACATGCTATCATCAGATTACTTGTGACCCATGTGGGACCTTATCTCATATATGAGTTGGGTAAGGGTGTGCATGGAAACAAGACCAAACCTAACTGGTACTTGTCGAATCCCAATTCTTAAGATTTGAAATCCATGATAATCGATTAGGTTTTCGGTTCAAGGGTGGACTAAACCCTCAGACCACTTGAATCAAACTAATATATATTAATTGTCAAAAGGCATAAGAAAGAGAACAAAAACAACTTTATAGACGCACTTGCACCTCTACAAAAGCACTCCATTACTCGCAAGAGTTTTAAAAACAACATTCTTCCCAATCCCTTGTTTTATTACAGTGTTCCATTCCCTATAGGGGAATAGGAAAAAATTAAAAGGGAAATAAATCATGCCGATTTCAGGATCCGCTTGAGAGTCGAATAGTCGACTCTGATCTGATTCCATAAATTGGGAATCGACTCTTCTGGTTCGGTCATGGTTTGAGCTTAGAGAAAATCGATTCACCTCTGGAATTGATCACTTGTAGGGTTGGGAAAGCGCCCCGTTCACAGCTTCTCAAGTCTGACGTGGACCAATCGTGCACAGGAGCGTCATGGCTGAAATCCCGCGGCTACGCATGTTCGGGGGAAGCCCACGTCAGCGATGTCTGCATACGCAGGCAAAACCCACGAACGTCATCGCTCGCGCTTTGCTCGGGTTTGACATTGTCCTCGTTCACCGTTTTCCTATCCAAGCAACCTCTCTCTCTCTCTCTCTCTCTCTCTCTCTCTCTCTCTCTACGTTGATAAATGTGGACCCCATTGCTGACCATTTTGTCACGCCTCCTTGTCCGCTCTCTTTTTCCCTTTTCTTTTTCTCATATCGTCACCCTTTTCTTTTAATTCACATTTATAATTTCCTATCTAGTTAGAATATTTGAACGAGAGTGATATACGTCTCAAAAGCCCATGAAAAATCCATCGAGCA